>JAJSRV010000041.1:56583-625025 GCA_021527715.1 Neoseiulus cucumeris | reverse complement strand
CTTGCATTTGAGCTCACGGCCTCGTTTAGTTGCTCTGTTGACTTCGCTTCCTTTTGAGCTATCATCGCGATTCCCAATTCGAAGCTGTTTACAAATTGGATCATTTCTCCTGTTCCAAATAGACATCCGAACCGTACTGAAGGTACTAAGGTACCTCAGTCAAACCTTAGAAAATCACTAAGGTCCTAAGGACTCGGGTAGTTAAGGTACCTTAGTACTTTCAGTAAGGTTCGGATGTCTAGGTCCAAACCGCTGAGCCATCCGAGAAAACGAACCGTGTTCTTTATTCCGGCAAATTGTCAAATTTCTCGGGCGTGCGATTCAGAACAGAGGACTACGATCGCACGAAGAGAGAAAACATGGACGTCAAATGTGGTCGTGTTTAGGTTTCCGTTGAAAGTTCGCTCTTTTTGCGGAGCAAATATGTATCTTTCGACCACCGGAGTTTTGTGCCTCGTTGCGTCTTGAAATCGTTGCCGCCGAACACTCGCTTCAAGCCAGAATTACTTATCACTGGTCTCCTTGTCAGTGGGATTCGCACTTCTCCATTGAGGTTCGGGGTGTGATTTCGAGGACGCCTTTGTCTTATTCTGCACTCTCCTCGCCTTCCTTGGGATTTGTAGAAGCTCGCTATATTGTATGATTTCATCTTTTCCAGGAACCTTTAGATTCTCGCCCACGAGGAGCTCGAAAGTGGGGACAGGTTCGGGATTTTCCAACGAAACGCAAAGACGGGATCGAAGAAATCGAGGATGGAAAAGTTAACCCCCAAGGTCAGAAGGGTTCGCTCGATCGTAACCAAATTCACCATAAAACTATTCAAAGAAGTCGAAAGAGAGTTCCTGATGAGGAAAAGTTTTTTCGTGACTTCATCGAGGAACGTTCTGAAACGATCGCTTCTAGCTTTTCTTCAAATTCTTGAGTTTTCTTTTAAAGCTGCTCGAGCGGGTGTTGATGTATCTGCCTCCATTGGATCGCATGGAAAGCGCTCTGACGTGTCGTCGTTGGGCGAAGACTGTGTCCTCCTCATCACTGTTGGAGGATGTCTGGCTCGGAGTCCGGGGCCGTAATTTGGAATCTTCGGAGGCCACTCTGATCGGAAGTGAACGACAATACAGCAATTTACGGATCTCAAAAGGTATCCGTCCCCCGCTCGAGAGATTCTGATGAAACCACCAAAGCACTCATAGATAACTCCCATCCGTTCTTTCCTCAGCTGGTTTGCTCGAATACAACCCCGAATTCTGGATGAAAATTGGCAGAAACCTCCGTCACCTGGAGATTCTGGATTGCGATTAGTCCCCTCGAGTGTTCTATGAAATACTTCGAGTGTGTGTAAACCTGGAATCTCTGAAAATTTCACTCAGTCCGTACCGGGGTGAGTAGAGGAACATTTCAAAGTGGACGAACCTTCCTTTTCCGACATCAGTATGAAAACTTATCACTTTTTCTCTCGGAAAGAATATGGAGTCACATCAGCCCAGAGGCTTTTCTCGAGTAGAACTCTGGAAATGACTCTATATCAGCATCCTAATCTTTATATCTCTATGTACAGGTGGGTTATACGGGGGGATGCCTCTCAGCTATTTCGAACCTCCTGGAGAAACTTCGGCCGAAGAAATCCGAAGATCGTTGAGTAAAGTGCGACACCTCCATCTGGACTTCGTATTGAGAGCAGATGTCTTCGCTCATCTTCTTAGCTTAACGCCCAACGTTGAATCATTATCTCTGTCGGGGTCGGAGGCGCCTGGCCATTCCTTGGAGCTCATTTCCAGTTGGTTGGAACCAGTGCGTGTGTTCACGGAGCTAGATTTAGCTTTACCTTATATGAGAGAAGACTATCTGACAATACTTGTGCGTTTGTGCTCGGGAAGCTTGAGAAAATTTCGCTATGATGGCCCGAATTTCAATCTCAAGTTTTTCGGAGCGGTCTGCGGATGCACCAAACTGCGTCATCTGTCGCTTCCGGCACCGAAGTTTCTCTTCGACGACGATCATCTAGAGAAGCTCCTTCTGAACGTCGTGGATCTGGAAAGTTTAGAATTGAGTTGTTGTCAAGGACTCACAGCTGAAAGTCTAATTCCCATTCGTGAGCAGAAGAAACTTCGAAAACTCGGCCTCGTTAACTGCAACGGACTCCGCATGGCTGATCTCCTGAATGGTCTGGGGGAGATTTCAACACTTCAATCCCTCGACTTGCGAAGCTCCGCCATCGACGTCAGGATTCTTCAAGGCCTCGCTCGTCTGCCGAATCTTCGAGAACTCTCCGTTTATTGCACTCTCTTGCCTTCTGAAGGCCTCGGAGTTATTCCCGAGAATATCATCAACTGCGACGACGCGGATGGAATCAAGATCCGCCGTTTCGAAAAGCTCAAGAGCTTGAGCATCGAGAAAGATTCCGGACTCACAAATCTGATTTTCGAGAATTGGATTAGATCACCAGCTTTGGAGTCACTGCAGCTATGGGACTGCTCTTTGACAGACGTGGGTCTCTCCAGCATTGCTGCTCATCACAACTGTCTGAAAACTTTCGTCCTTAACGATTGCCGAAACGTCACAAATGCCGGACTCGTGACACTGCTCCAGAGCGAGCCCCAGCTCGAGAAACTCGAGGTTGTCGATACCCTAGACGGTATAACTCAGGTCAGCTGGACCGAAGAAGTTCTTGGAGCATTGCAGGATCTTTGTCCCCGGATTCGTGTTCTTCGTATCAGCGAGGAGTGCGAGGTTAACGAAGGCGCCATGGACCGCTTCAGAGCGCAAAGACCCGCGGTCGAAGTTGTACGTGGCTTTCTCGGATAACCTTATGATGAGCGAGCTCTTATACCTTAAATCTCTGTACATATCTTTGTTACTTTCGAGCTTGCACATGTAGATATTCAATTCGAATTTGATTCAAAGTTTGAAATAAAACTCCTTGAGTCCGTGCGAGCGATTACACCGCAGGAAAGGCTCATTCAACCTCCACATCACACTTCAGTGGCGGATCCAGGAATGGCTCGGCAGATCGGCCACGCTAACCAGCCCATCGATCAGCATTCGGGCGATTACAAACCTTAAGCTTCATATATTTTTTCAAATTAATTTCGAATGAAATCTCATCTTCTTTCCTAGATGTACATGAATTGATTTCTATGTTTCCAAGATGAAGATTCTCGAAATTATCTCTTTTATATTCAGTTTTCATTTCTTTCTGAAAATGATAGATCTTGAGAGAAACTTTGGCTAAAGTTCGTTATCCCACTTCCTGGAAATTCATCGGACAAACTTCGATTCATTTTTTGAAACTGAGATGTTCACTACAAGACTATGCGTTTTCGAAGAAATGCTCGCCTCACAATGATTAACAGAATAGAGGAATCCGGTGGCGTGGTCGGTACACGCACACATCTATCTATCTGAATATAATATCAAATGATAACACAGTGGAATTACGAGGCAAACTTCACTGTTTGTGTTTATCCAAGAAGCCGTATTTACACACTTTACAACATCACCAGCAATTGGTAATCTCCTTGTTTGATTCTTAATCATTCGGTCTTCCTCCACATAATTCAAATAATAATTATTCTCATCTCGGTGTATCTTATTAAGAGACATTGTTTTTAATAATAATAATAATGAAGAAATCGTTCCTATCGTTTTCATTGGCTTCCGCAGCGCTGTGCGACCTCGCCGTGAACGGAGAATTCGCTCTCCGGCCGAAGAGACAGACCGTGGTCACATTTTTTGGTGCTGCCTATCTTTTTGCTCTGTTCATAACGACAGTCAGTCAGAATAGGCTTGTTTGTGTTCACCGCGAGAAGTAAACGCTGCTCACATACGACGAGTCCACGGTAGCTACTACTCCGCACGGGATACGCGCCCATATTTACATCTTCGGAAGAACAGAGAAACAGAAATGGAAGAGGGAGGTGGAAGAACAAGAAACAAAACCTCGCTGTGCTGCTCGCTGCTGTTGGGATATTTCTCTCGGAGAACGCGAGGTTCAGCTCTCACGGGGAGGTGGGGAAGTAAGACTACTAGCCTTCAACTTTCTTTCTCCTCGAGCCTTTCTCAAATCACGATCGTTTTGAGTACAACTGGTTCATCGACCCCACGTGATAGAAATCAGAGCACGCCAGGGAGAGAACAACCGAGGTCTTGTGCTCTTGATTTTCTCACCACATCACCTACACAGATGCTTTTGTTGTTTCCATAATAATTATCGACATCATCCTACATTCCTATCGATCTTCTTCGTGAATGTCATCAAGACCACTCTCGGTAACCATCATCCGTGAAACAGCTAACTCATGTGGGGGAAAAAAAAGGAAATATGGCGGGGGAACCACGATATACTTTGAGCAACATAACGGAAAACAACTAAAGAATGGGATGATCCGTTCCGCATTCTCCTCAGGAGAACTCTCGCTCGAATCTGTCCCGAAGATGGAAATGTTCAACATTGAAGCCGGAAGGAGGGAAAGAAACGCTTCGTGAAACTCCCTCAATCGAAAAGTGTATGTGAACGTGTTTGTTTGTTCATCCGACTGTCTGTCTGTTTGTCTGTCCTCTCACATTCAAAGTGTTCCTATTCTTATATCTATTTTATACGGTAAATCGGGTTCTTATTCTTAATGGGGAGTGGATGAGCTTCGGTGTTAAACACCCATTTGTCCAGGGGCAGGAGGTCGTCTTCGGAGAATAACAAATAGAGATATTTGAGCGTCTCTGCCAGGAAAAAACTCTGCTGAACGTCGTCTTTGATGGCGTTCGTCTGGTAGACGTTCTTGATGCCGCTGTAGCCGCCCTCGGTGCGGCAGTACTTCTCGAGCGCTAACACTGCTTCCCAGCCCCAATCACGATATTTGGGATCTTTTGTGAGTCGCCAAAGATAGAAATAGGATTCGATGACTTCGGGACGAAGTATGTAGTACTTCTCAGTCGATCGAATCGCTTTGGCCTCCCCGGTTTTGTGGCTGAACCTGAAAGCTTCAGGACCTAGTCCCGTGTCAGACCGGTTGTATGATTGGTGGCATGTGCTCGTGAGTTCGGCGCCGATCCTCAGATACCTGCAAACGACATCGGGTGAGTTCCTTCCTCTGAGGGATCAAAATCGATGAAATACTTCTGTACATCATTGAAACGGCACGTGTTCCTCCTCCTCGAGAGAGAGAGAGAGAGAGACACAGGAAGCGGAAATCTCTCAAAGAGATCGAAAGCTCAGCGAAACCCGGACGTGGGAACCGTGCTGACTTCGGCAGAAAGTGAACTCACCTTTCGGCCCGATCGTGATAGTAATTCGAAGCCAATCCAAACAGGCCACCGGCAAAACACGTCAGATGGTCCATCTTCATTTCATTTTTGCCGTATCGCATTTCTGAGAGGAACATCATGTGTTCGTGCTCCGACCTCTTCAGAAGATGTTCCTCGACGGCATCCATTGCGTTTGCGAACATCTCTTTAGCTTGAACGTCCTCACCGTCGCTTTGTACGTAGGCTTTGAAAAGATACTCATAAAAACTGTCGCCCAAGGCACCCATTGAGATGTGCTCTGCAAGAAACCGAGTCGAGTTCGATCATTAGAATGGAAACCGTCTTCCCAAATTAGAAAGGAATTCTCTTCCCGTGAATTTTGCAGCTTTTGGAATCGAAATTTTTCCGGGACGAGTGGCGAACACTCACCTTGGCCCCACGAGCCCGTTTTCGGATTGAGATAGTTCGGATAAAGTCCATTGCGCGGTTTGACTTCGGCGAGTTTTCGACGAATTTTCATTATCTTCTCGCGGAAAATCGGTTTTTTAGTTATTTGGCTCAGGTAGTCGAACTCGAGGTGCATCGTGCCGAACTCCGCCAGAATCGAGCAGCCAGCCGACGACCATGCGTAGTTCTTGACTTTTTGGCTGAAACGCAATGATGGCTTGAGTGTGACGTGGATCGGAAAATGCTCGTTGAGGGACATTGGAGAATTAGGAAGAGCACGGACACGACCAAAGCACCCTATCGACGAGCAAGCTACGTATAGAGAGAGAGCGAGAGGCAGCATAATTCGTTTCGGGCCACCAGTGCGCTCATTATAGAAACTCCGCTCACGTTTTTGGAACTATGAGAGCATACGGAATGCCCGTCGGGGTGTCGAACGCCGGCAGGAGAGCCGTCGCAATTTCATCCGCCTTCTTTTTGAACATCTGTAACGGTAATATAATTGAGTTTTATCCGCTCGAAGAAATCGACTTTCCGACTCCCAAGTGGATCGGAGAAATGCCATTAATCAGAAATGTCCGAGACGATTCCGATGATTTGGAGGGACTTTTCGTCTCCAGGGTCGGATATATCATTCTGGAAACGCGAGAAGAAGTACTCACAGGGTCCGCGGTGAAGGCGTAGAGGGTGAGTAATCCGCCAACGAATCGGATGTTCGTCTCGAAAACGCTGATTTCGGAATCCTGGAAAGCGGATGACTCTCTATCAGGACTCCAGATCACTCGCCTTTCGAGTTGACGAATTCATTCAACTGAACTCGAAGCAAAGGAACAAAACTACAAAGAAGAGACTTGAAAGCCTCATCGCCCCCCGTTCAGTACGGGCAATCGATCCTACGAATTCTGCGGGCGATGTTTTTGCAAAATATATCTTATTTAGATTTGGATTCAGAAATGATCGACGAAATCAAGCGAGAAATGTGATCTTTTCGTTCGTATTATCCTCAGTCGTCGAGAAGCACCACCACCTCTGAATGACCTCGTAGCTCGCTTGATGGCCTTCTGTAGAGGGAGGCCAAATGTGCTTTCAGCACAAATTCCCCCGAGTTTGACGATGCTCACTCACGCCATATGTAATGACGAGCGTGCCCAGCAACGAACTCTGACTCTGTCCTATTCTCTTACCAAGTCCTTTATCTCGAGGTTGTTGGCTATCCATTCACGTCCTCTTGAGAATTCGTCGTGCAAGCCCATGATGAACAGGGTATCCATTCCGTCCACGATTGTTGCTCCTTGCTTCGAATCGCCGAAGATCCCAGCGCTGTGTCCCTGCTTGCTGATCGGTTTCATCTCGTTCTCGCCCCACGCGTACTTCACGTAGTTGTTCCACGCGTGCTTCATCATCTGCTAAGATATGATCGCGAAATCTTAGTATCCTCGCCGGTCGCATTGCCACGAGACAGGAGACAGCTGTTTCGTGAAATCTCCGTTTCCAAAAGGAAGGAAGGAAGGGCAAATGTTTAGGTAGTCAGAGAGAACGACGGGCAATCGGTTTCGTCCCTCTGGTTGGTTACTCATCCGCTCGCCGACCCAATGGAAGAGGTCATTAAGGGATTACGGTCGTCTAAACCAGCCACTTTAGTCGCAACGAAGATATACGGTGGAACGCAAACACACACCAACCCACCCACCCGGTTTCCCGATTTTCCCCGACTCCCACCGCCACTCCGTTGAATCCAAGTGACAATATCGCTTCGACCATCTTCCTGTTATCCTGAGAGGCGTTCCGCCCCATCCTCGTGGCTCCTCTCTTTTTCGTCTATCCGCTAAAAGACCCGTCTTCTTGGACTGTCTCGAAAAGCCGACTCGCTTCTCGTCGACATCGAGAGAAGGAGGAAAAAAAACACAAGACGAACAGAAAGCCTTTCGATATGGACTCGTTTTACGACAAGTACACCGATGGAGACAACAAGCACGCTCCTCTGGGAGTCGATTCAAAAAGAAAGAAACTCCCGAAACAAGGCAAAACACTATTCCGAGTTTTCGGTTCGTCTTCGCCGACCGAGCCACTGCAACAACGGAAGTTTGGGATCTGAGGTTGACTTGGTCGCTTTGGCTTCCGGTTCGTTCGTTTCTGCTTTCGCTTCAGGTACCGTTTCGAGCTCTTTATAGTTCTCATTTATGGTCTGTTTCTCATTGCGGAAACCACCGGCCACGGATGAAAGCCAGATAGGTCGCGCCGCAAGGTGGACGCTCGGCTTCCGAGCTAGTGGCACGGGTGTTGCCGCAACAACAGCAATAAAACGAAGTAAGGAAATAGGTTTTCGAAGCCGAGGATACGCTAGGCGTCGTCGAATAAAGAACAGCTGAATAAAATCGTGGTTTTACTGCGAGATCCCGACCAGTCGCGTTCGTCGAACGATCTATTAGAAAGTTGCTAAGTCGACAACAAATTCGTTCTCGGCCTCGACGACAAAGCCGAACCGCGGATGGATGCTGATGCTGTACTTGGTTGGCCGTTTCGTTCAGGGGGCCTGATTCGGGTCAACGGGCGATTCGTGACATCATGACCGTTAGCTGGGCGTTTCGGGTCCCTGACCACACGGGGAAATGAAATATTCCAAACATGGAGAGCGCCATGTCCTTGAATCGTTCGAATATTCCGAAATTCTCTTCAACACAAAACAGAGGAGCTGCGTCCGAAGAAGATCTCGCAAGAATTTGAATGAATCCAGAGATTGGAGCTTGAAATCCAAGTGAAGTTTGTCTGAATTTGATCACTTCCCCGACTCGAAATTCCTCTCATTATCATACGCCGCACCGGAGCGGCTACTTTCTTCAATGTTTTTGCATAATGCCTCAGCTTAACGTTTTACTCATGAAGGAATCCACCGCGGGGTGTCCAGGTGCGAATCGCTGAATGAGCGTTCGTAGCTGATAAACGCTGCCGCGCCGCTGTGGTAACTCCGTGTTCAGCTCATTAAAGACCGCGCGTATTCGAACGACTCTATTGGGAATCACTGCTACTACATCGATCGCGACCGTGTTCCCCCGCGTGCGTGTTCACTTCTCTCTAAATGAACTTCATGACGACCGTTTACTAAGAATCAGTGAGCCGAAACCCTACTCGGATTCTCGATCCTAACGGAGAATTCCGCGGCGGAAGTTTCCTCTCGCCTCTACAAAATGGACTCCAGTTCCTTTTGACACGCGCCGCCATCTTCAGGCTCCGAGCAAGGGTTTTCAAAGATCGGCACTCTTCGAATGTATATCATACTTTACACTTCCTTCCCTCGTTCCAGCGGAGGTCGTTGTCTGTTTGTCTTGGATAGCGACCGAAATCTCGCGCGCGGGCCTCGTTCCTTCCATTGTCAACTCTTTGATAACTGGCCGACTCACGTTTGCACGTGACTAGCATTTCAAAGCAGCGCGGCGAGAGATCCTCTGCAGTGACCAAAATCCTCCGTCGTTGCTTCGAGAATCCATTTCGAATTCCTCTCCAGCATCAACAACATTTGCATGAGACAGCAGTTCCATGCTTTGAACTCGGAGCTGTGCTGCGGAATATCGTTGTCTAGAACCGGGCTCGTAGTTTACGATATCGTATCATCAATCCCCCTTTTGATCGCGCGATCGAATCGCTCACAAGACAAACCCGAACGACATTGCGGGACACACACTCGGTCGGGGTGGGTTTTTCCTCGGATGTTATCAAATTTCAATTGACCTTCTTCGATCAATGGACTCTTATCACGCGAGCACACCGGCTCCGTGAAAAGGAGGCTCACGTTACCATCGATGATACAAGCGGAGGACAACAAGCGGTTCGGTCCTCATTGACGACGAGCTCTTTTGTGCAGAATCGATCCCATCTAATAATACGGCCGCAATTTCGATGTGTTCTGCCTCGTCCGTCCATCGTTGGGCTTCCCGTCACCGAGAACTCCACGTGGCTAGTCCTTGGAGTAGATTAAGTTTTCAGATTCTTCTCGAACCTTCCTGACAGATCCGAAACCCTAGTTTTCCAGACGATGAACTCGAATCTCGAAGTTCCTTTACGATGAAAAACGGCGTCGTTCAGAAGGAAAAGAGATCGAAACACGAAACTGCGAACGCTCGCTCCAAGAAAGTTCTCCCTTAGGAAAAGAAAAGACGACCGGCACACTCACGCCTCGGCAGAAGGAGTTAATTTCGCGTTTTATGAACGTGCGTGCATTTTCCGTTTGCGTGCATCTGAGGTTCGTTGGATGGCTTGCTGCTCGCTTCGTATCTCTTTCAAAGGAGCGGTTGGTCGTTCTTCGCGAAATGGAATCCCCGAGGAAATTAAACTGCTCGACTCGGAGGGAAAAAAAAAACACTCCGGCTCGGCCTCCGATAGGGGTGCACGAGGGCAGTAGTCGACGAATTAATCAGAGAGGAGTGTAATCTGAACAGAAATCCAACTTCGAAGTGGTTTCTCCCCAAACAATGTTTCTCAAACAATGTTGTGTCAAAATTCTTCCTTTGCCATGATGTCGTCAGCGGAATCTGCTCTTGAAGCAGGTTGACTCTTGAGAAAGAGCTTCGAGCTCCTCACGGTTTATGTGCTCGAGGACGTGCCCGTGATGTCTGACTTCCTTCGAGTTCGTGATATTGTTTTACGTTTTATATTTACGACGACGACGACGATGTCCTGGCTTCCAAGTCGTTCCCGTCCCGCGCTATTCCCGACGGAGAGAGATCGACGACCTACGAAAGGCTCGTGTCTTTTCCAGCTCGAGTTTTCCTGAGAAATCCCGACGCCATAGGTGATTGCAGTTTGTAGATCTTCGTCCGCAGATGACATTTCCATGTCCGACCAGGCAAACCTCAGTTGTCGAGGAAAGAAGCTCTTCCAACCAACAGATACACAATATGTACATATACTGATCGACGATGTTGACATTTCCATTCTGTTTTTCCCGCACTTAGTTTGTTCGACATGATTCTCATTTGGAGGGCCCGGTTGTACGTCGCCGATCTCCCGGAATTCCGTCCCCGTGCTCCCGCCGTTCCGCAACAATGAAACGAGCTGAGAAGAGGAAAATCATCACGGGGTCATCGTCGTCTTAATTCTCGTTCTCCTCCGGCAACAGCTGCTTCCGTCGAAAGAAAACGCTTTTCATTGTTGCAACTCGGCACCCGCCGAAAGAACAGCGAGGCTCAGGTTGCAGGTGGTGCGGCTGCAGTTTCTGTTATTACCGTGGATTTCGGAGAATTCTGAGGAAAAAAGAGGGAACTCATTTTTTCCTCGTCTGAGAGCCCAGGATGCGATTTGTTCAACGACGATATGAAGTTGTCGTTCATCATTCGGTGCAATGGGATCCTGAAGAGTTCGAGACGAACGACACCTGACGACTTCATACAATCGAAAGAGTTTCGTGCTTTCCTTGATGGCTGTCGGCGACTGTTTGAACAGGGCCGAATGCAGCCTAACGAAGCGAGCTCTTTCCTCCGGCCCGGTTGACTCTTGGCCGCAGAGATCTATATCGTGGCCTATTCTCATTAGTTCTCGTTATACCGATGTTCACTCCGCAGAGCAGAAAGACAATCGCCGAGAAAAGTCGAGAGTCTTCTGCTCGGAACGAGAATCACACAACGAAACGACGACGGACTGAGATATTTTGAATCCGCAGACTCGATCTTTCCATAGCAAAGAAGGGAAACCTGAAATCGCTCCCTGTTTCTCATTTCCTCATCGTCATGTATGTATACTCTCGCATGAGCAAAGATCCCCGGGGCACCGGCGTAAAGTTTGACGCCGGATCGCGTTAAGACTCCTGCTGAACAGAAGCAGAAGAGTGAAATTCCCCGCCATTTAGAACGCGTTGAATGTAAAAGCGCTCGCCCTCCGTCGTTGCCCCCGGCCCCGACCTGATTTCGCCTTCCGGAGCGAAACCCTGGCCTGCTTTTCGCCAGTTTTCAGGCCTTTCCCCATTTCTCTCCGACGTTTTGAACGGGGCCGCGCATTGAAAGTTTTCGTTGAACGTTTCCTCAGCCGAGCCTCTCGCAAAATAAGCGAAACGATACGGAACGCCTGCGAGCGAACTTATAAAACTCAACGGCGAACCATCGAACCCTGTCGCTGAACGGACGGAAGAACTTGGGACGGATTTTTTTGCAGTTTCCGAAAATTCTTAGTTTTTCGATCGCGGTGGAGGAGACTGAGCGAAATTGATGAACACTCGAACAGAAACGGGAAAAAACAAACCGAGGGAAAGTGATAAAATAGGAAAAAAAAACTGTCAAGGCTCAACAGGCGGAAGGAGTCGAGCGGGGAAACAAGGGAGCCCACGATTGGAGGAACCAAGCGACGTACAGAAGAACTAAATCCCAGCAATAAATATCCTGAAGGATTTTGTTGAAGTCTCGACTCGTGAGAGGAAAAGCCACGAACGCTTCCAGCTGCGTCCTCTAGGAACGAAGAAAGAGAAGTGAAAACGGTCGAAACAGCGGAGTGGAGAAATTCTGAGCTGTGGAAGCAGAGAGCAGAAGTTGTAGAAGAACAACTATGAACGCGTTCACGGACGAATGCAAACGAACGCGGAGGAAAGGGGCCAACTGAACTCCCTACCGAATCTGTCGAAGGATCAGTAAGTGGAAAAAGGCTTCCGAGGCGGAGAGGAAGAATTCTGGAGGTTCTCGCCCGCCAGCCGGAATGCACTCGCGAGTTTTCGACTGACAGATCGATCCATTATTCATAGACTATAAATAATAGTCACACTTCAGGGAATCATTCGAGGATCGATAAAGCATCCGCGGATTTCAAGCTTCTTGAGATACTTAGTTCTGAGAACCTCAACCTCAGAATTTTCGAACAAATTCGAAAATCTTGGAAAACTTCCTGATTTGTCGAATTGAAATCAGAAACAGGTATTCCGTCAAGCGCCAGATGATTTCGAACACAAGGACGTGGACTCAAGGGTTAACCGAGCGACGGGTCAGGAGCAGCGCTGACAAAAGCTTGCTGCTTGGCTAAGCTTGATTGGTCCTCGCGTTCATTCGTTCCTCTGTCCAATAGCGGCGGGACAGCGACCCGTGGTAATCAGAACCGGGGAGGTGAGAGGTGTTCGGGTGTGTGGGAGCGAAACGGGGATAGAGAAACGTTAATTCCCTCACGGAAGCGTCTAATGAGGTCATGAGTATCCGGTAATGTCTTCATCGCCTGTTGTCAGATGTCTGCCAAATGTTCCCCCTCTCATTCCCCCATAGTCGGTTTTTTCCCTTCCCTCTACACGTTTTCCAGGCTTGTCGGCAGTGGAACGCAGACGTTTTTCCGGCACACGACCCAGACAGCTTTGATCGTCTGACATTCTCAATATTCGCCCGATCCCCGGCCATCAAAGAGACAGCCGAATCAAGAGGTAGGTGTTGGGTGATACTCTCTGATTCAGCAGAGTAATCGTCCACGTATAGGCTATCGATGAGGAAAATACTAGAGCGGCTCTCCGTTCCCCGATATTTTCGGGAAGAAGAACCGACAAGCGTGTGGAGGAATGGACGAGGTGTGAAGCGACATTTCCGAAAAGCTCAACGAAACGATCAAACATCTCTCGACGGTATGGCCAAAGAGGAGAGAAAGAATGGGAACTGGGAAGGGGAGCTTGAGCCGGATGGGAAACGGAAACTTCGAGCCGCATTCATTGTCCAACTCGGACTCGGATATGAATTCGTTCGTAATTACGTTCTTGCTGAATTTATGATCCAGTTCGTTTGGACGGGCATCGAACTGTAAATTATGGACAGCTCGACGGAAAAAAACCGAGCATTTGGGAAGACAAAAGACGCGTGAAACTCGCAAACACAACGAATCCGCAAGCCGCCGGAGATAGCGCTGAACCCTTAACAGACGTTGCCACCTTTTGCATTCCGAAATCCTTCTTCAGCAAATACGGGAACAGTTCGGGTTGTGATTTTCTATTCTTGTATCGTTTCATCCGTTCGTTGGAGCGACGCACGCTAAACGAACGAACAGGATGACGAGATGGACGAAAGCAATACAGGAAATGGTTTGCTCTGATGGATGCGCTCCGGGACGCGGAGGATGCCAAACTTGTTCGAACAGGACGACCGGCTGCTCAAATAATCTCGAAACTCTTATTTTCAGAAACCTCGTTGCATTCACATTCATATGTTCGTGTCTGTTTCTCGAGAACATCCATCCAAGGGAGAAGTCGCTCGTGTTTTTTTGCTTTCTGTTTGCGCATGTTCGGAGGTGTGTGAAGTCTCTCGAACTCCTGACGTTTCAGAAGGAAGCAGACTCTGTTTGAGCGAAAGAATCTTGAGTTGCACAGGCCTGTCATCAGGACGTCTGGAAAGTGTTTCGAGCAAAATATGGCGATGTTGCGAGCTGAGGAAGCGAGTTCCGCAGAACACCAGCACGGGAAGAAGATTCGCCAAGATGAAAAACGTGATTCGCTCGCGATAAAGGCACGGGAAAGGTCGTGTTTTGAAGGCGAGTTCCTTCGATTTTGCGATCGAATTCCCTCCTCGACCGCCGAAGTCATTGGATTTGGTCCTACGCACCGAGGGATTATCCTCAGCTTCCTCTGTTGAATGAAGAACACAGACACAAAATCAGTTTCCATCCATTTTCGATCACCGGAGATGCAGATGCTCGCTCAGACGTCGAAGGGCTCAAACCAAAACCCCATCGACCGGACACTCTCGAGCCATGACATGCCAAGTTGTGCGATTAGCCATGAGCCAAGTTGGGAGACCAAATTTGAGGCTATTTCCGGCTCCACTTCCGGTGAGAACTTCTCCCCAGGGGCCTGCGAGTCAGCTCCAGTGGCAGTAAATCCGATTCGATAAAAACAAATGGCAAGGCTCCGGTTGCCCCTCACTTCCTACCAACGCAATGAAAGCCCCTGGAAACGGAAAGGAAATCCCCCAGTGAGTCGTTCTCAGAAGGACCCCTCAACTATCTGTCGTCGTGGTTGGGCAGATACTCTTGTCAGGACGGTCGTCCACTTCTCAAAAACCGATACCGGTCGGTCGGTCAGCCCACCGCTCGACGACTCAAGAAGACATATCTATCTATCTATCCATCTATCTGGGAGCATGTCAGATTTTGGGTCAGCACGAACTCTCAAACTCCACTCGCTCACTCAGTGGCTTGGCACAAGGCATCGGACGATCCGAAGGCAAACAGGCGAGTCGCGAGAAAGATCTCAACTTTCCCCGACTAAAGCTGTGCATGCCGCAGCGTTATGCTGGTGGTGAGCCATCCGCGCGGGCCTTTGGTCCGTCGGCAAGCAGGCAGTCTCGGAATAATGTATCATAAAAAAAAAGGGGAAAGAGAGACTATACAACGAGTGAATGAGCGTCTGGGGAAAGCTAAGATGATTGGTGATGCTTGCAGCAAACAAGAACAACATCAACAACAACGATCGCGAGCAAGTTTTTGCGTGTGTGGTCGCTGTCCTCTCTGAGTGAGTGAACTTCTCCTACTCCTTTTTTGTGGGGAGTCCTGCCCTCACCGATCAGGAATGATGTCAACTCTTAGCCTCGATGCGTGCTTGTGAACTTCAGGAGGTTTTCTGAGCAATCAACCATCCCCTGAATGAATGAATCTGGGTCATCAGCGTTCGTTTACGACGGTAATATCATCGATCTGTGGGGAGGGGGAGCAGTGATCCGGGAATTCCGGTTGCTCCTTTCTGGCCTGCTATTTTGTTGAGGGGTCTAAGGGTCCGCGATTGTGGGGCGGACCGCGCTGACCACTCGGATGTGCCGCGGGGTTCCGCTCGTTGTCTGCGTTCGATTGAAGGCAGAAATGGACAGCGATCGAAGCGATGCGCGCGGCGGAACGACATATGGCATGGATGGAGCGTTGAATATTTCACTAAGTTGCTTCTTGCCGCAGTGATTGTTTATGCACGAGGAACAAGGTGTAGGCCGTAATTTCGTTGTGAGCAGCTAGCGAGTGGCCGTGTACTCATTCCTACGGCAATGCCACACCCGAGGGAGGAGCTGATGATGAGGGGACGAATCGAGGAGCCGAGAGTGTGAGGAAGAAACCTCTCAGTTCCTCAATTTCCTCCTACTCCTCTTGTTCTGTCTTTATTTCCCTCTTACTCGGGAACTACTCGACATGAGGTCCTTCTCTACCACAGAGCCTTCAGCTGCGCTCTTCGAAACCCACATCGCCGCCACGATTGCGTTCCTCCTCGTGCTCGGGTGCGGGCGCCCGCGTGTTGTTAATTTAAAAGTTAATTCCGCAGACGCTCTGATGGACGTGTGGGTTTCATCAAGTTCCGGCACCACGGTCCACCGTGCGCGTCGTCCGTATTTCTCCGGGGATGAATGTGAGAAATGGACGCAACACCCAGCCAAACAATTTGAGCTAACAGAGGGTTGGCGCGACCATCGAGCCAACGTGGATTCGTCTCATACCGCAGCAAATGGGGGAATTTCCGTCGGAGTTATGCGGAAAACGACCGAGAAGCTTCGCACGTCCCTCCGAAAGTTGCAGAACATTTATTGTCTTTGATCAAACAGACTTCAGAACAGCACCACCATCAATTTCCTTCTTGGACCCCTGTTCCGCTGTCGCGGGGGCTCAAACTCTGTTTACCCTGCGCCCCGGCCACCCGCCTCCCAAGCAACATCGGCGATATTAGATAGCGGCACAAATGTGCTCTCCTTCCCGCTCAGTTTCATCCAGTATACCTTTACTACCAAGCCGCCACACTTCGTCCCGGAGCAAGCTTTCCCGCTCGGACATGGCTGGCGCTGGTCGTCGGAGCTGTTCGTCAAGAAACGACTCCTGTTCTCGAGTTTGCTGACGTCGTTAAAGTTTTCTGCTGGGATGACGATGTCTTCTGTGGCCCAGTCTTCGGAATCAGCAGAGAGAAACGACGACGACGACGATGGTAGAAGCAGCAGGGGCGGCGTCGACGAGGAATGAAAGAAAGCCTCGAGTATCGGGAATTGAAATATTCAGTGGGAAAGGGATCAAGAACTTTTTACTGCTGGGAGTTCTGCGGCAGCTGCCCCCGCCGCCGGCGGTGTTGACCGACATCAACGACGACGAGGGTGAGCAACTTCAAGGATGGAAAGAGGAAACCGAGGAGGGGGACTAGAGGGAGTATGGGGGAGGGGAGAGAGGGCGGCGGAGGGCCTCAGAGTTTTCAGATTTGCAATGCTAAGCCGAGATGCAGAACTCCTCGTTAGAAAGAGTGTCCCCAGTGATTTTCTCTGACTATCTTCAGCTCTCGCTCGTCTACGAAGGAACAAAGCGCGGGGAGCCAAAGATGGTCGACTTGCTTTCGTCGTTCTTCAACTTCTGGGAAACTTCGAGGGGACTTTCCTCCTATTTGTTGACAAATGATCCTCCGTCACTTCAAAGTGGCGGAAATGCGAGAGCCTTCATTCAGCTGTGTTTTGCCGGAAGAAATCGTTTTTCATTTGAACACAAGACCGACCTCGAATCGCAGTCGCCGGCTTTGACGACTTGTTGGCTTTTCCCTTCTATCATCAAACGAACAAGCAAAAAGCAAGTGTAGACATCCTCCTGAATTCGGTCCAGTAAGTCCCCGCCTCAAGAGACGGTCACGTCTTCGAGACGTCTGCCGCGAACAGATAACACTATCCCGCGAGCTAATCAACTTCGCACCGAGCTAAGCGGACGAACGAAGAAAATGAGTAACGTTCTTCTCTCTTCCGCTCAGGGAGCCCTAATCAGACGAAGTGTGCCGCGGGGCCTATTTGCGCCGCCTCGCCGCTTGGAGCGTGAATTCGCGTTGCGCTGGGCGACAAAACTGGCGGTGTCACTTTGTCTTTCAAATTTCCGCGCGGACGAGAAGTTAAGGGGCCTGGCCACGACTCAAGACGGGAGTCTCTGAAACTCTCGAACGGAGGGAAGTCCTTTAGGTTATCAAAGCGCGCGGCTTCGGGTGTTCAAATAACGAATTCTCGAAGTGGAGTTGGAATCAAACGTTCGAGCTCGAAGTCATCTCTTCGGTTTCGCGGTTCGGGAGGCTCCACGGCTCTGTGGTCGCGCACAAACAAGTCCTCGAGTCTTCTGATGGAAAGACACAAAAGCCCTTTGGTTGCGAGCCATGAAATCCCGGTCTGTTCCAAAACGAGCCGAACGGTCTCTCCGCGCTTCCCAAGTCTTTGTGGTCGTTCAGCGAGAACGACGTTGTGACCAACATATCCTCCGGTTTGCGACTTCTGTGGGCGGCATCGAAGTTCTCGGGGTCAATATCCAGATAGCTTGAGCTCCAACACCCGGGAATGTTCATGTCTAGCTCTGAGTTATTGATTTAATTCAGATATGTGCTCTCTCTCTAGAAGGACCGTCGGGAACGTCACCACACAGTGAGTGACTTATAACGCGGACTCGATACATTAAGTGGACGGGAGCAGAGAAACGCTCAGGTCAGCAGAATTCGGTTAATTCGATAACAAGCGATTTTAATCTCTAATGTATACAGTGTTGGCCCGTTCTCCGTCTGACGAGGCGCTCGGTCAGCGACAACGACAGACAGTCTCCACTTTGTGGACGGTTGTCGTGTTTTCAAAGAGCCGCTAATTCCTATCCTTTCGACTTCCAGACTCGCAGCGTGTCCGTTTTGTTCATAGTCTATTCGTTAAAATATTCTCCCTGCTCCACACGTTAGAGGAAACAGCAGAAATTGATGAACAACGAAGGGGAAATCCGTTCTTCATACACTGTAATGGATTTTCTCCCCGCGCCTGGTCCTGATTTTCACTCTTTGCCCTCCTGCGTTGTTTTCCTTTATTTCCCCCTTTTCTTCTCCTTAATCCCCTCTCCCCATCTCTGTGAGTGGGTCTTCTGCAGAAGAAATGTCAAACTGCTTCCACAGAGTTCAAAGTCTACCTAACGAGAAGCTGCTTGAGTGCAGGACTCCCATTTTTGATAACTCTTTTGTCGCTCTCAGAATGCTGGTGATTGATCGCGTCCGAAGCGAAGATCCCGCGAGCTTCCGTTCAAAGACAAGGTTGCGATCGATGACCCGTTTCTCCCACTTTCGAGGAGTCCAAAATAGACTGCCACGTTAGTTGACGCTTAACGGCTACATTCGGCAATCGGAAAACGGAAGAATATCGAGCCGAACATGTCGATTAGGGCGCTCGATCTCCTCAACCTAAATGATCTAGCCACCCATTGCGAGTGTTGGAAGCTCGAAGAGAAGGAAAACATTTTGCCTGGATGGGACCCACCCGGGTTTCCGCGGTGGTCGGCTGATTAATCGAAACAACAACGCAAACACGGGGGAAGCAACCTTCCACACAAAGCGAAGCCTCACGCGAGCGCCGTCAGTTTTTTTTTTTGCAGTTTCCAACTCCCGTCCACGTGCTCACAACGGCGGCGAGCGCGGGCAGAGTTTTGCCACGACGAGCAACAACAGCAGAGTGAAGATAGCTTTTGTTTTAGTTTGGTGTCGTTCCCTTCGCGGTAGCAGCAGGCGAGATAAAAATGAAACCTGTCGATCATCTCTCGAACCGGTCGGTGTAGTTCAATAAACGCGAAATAGCTAAGGTCGCGAATACAAACACGGACTGGAGCTTGTCGGTCGAAATGTGACACTTACTAAATATTGGCTCGGTCTGCTTCCACAACTCATTGTCGGTCGAATAGCTCTGAATCTTCTCAAATCTTCCGGAATCGTTCGAAAATCATGAGTCCTTAACGAAGTGAATCGATTTCCACGGAGAGAGAGAGTTGTTTCGGGATCTATCGAACAGGAATTAGTGATTCCATAATCCGGAATCACGACCTTCGCAACGACTAACTCGGCTCCAGGGCAAAGGGAAAGTTCCAGACTTCGGTCGAGAATCCAGTGAGTTCGGCTCCGTGAAAAATGATTCACATTGAGGCTTGCGCGTCGAGCCGGAGTTCCTCAACGGAAATCCGACGAAAGCTGGGATTAATGGAAACTGGCACTCCATCACTACTTCACCCCTTCCTCCTCCTCCCCCTTCTTTCAGCAGCAATCTCCCCCATCCTCTGCCTGTCTGCTATCACTTTGCTCATGTCCGGGGGTTGTTCGTAACACCTTTCCCGGTCGGTCCCGAGCCGTTGCGTCCGCAGAATGTTTTCGGAGCTCACCGAGAACGGAACGACGCGACGTCAGGTTCAGCAGCCGCCTCCTGATTTCATTCATGGTCTCTCGATATCTTTCGTTACTGTGGCGTTCGTCAGATCAGAGGAAGAATGGAGACTTCTTGGACTTTTGTGGAAATGCATCGAGCCGGGCCCCGTGTCGTTCGGAGCACGCGCAACCTTCGGAACGGATTTCGATGCGAATCCTCTTGAATCCGCCCCGAGGGAGTTCAAACAAACATCAAACACGAAGCGAAGCCACTTCTGAAACTAACTTTCCTTCCAAGAAATTCTATCGAAGAATTCAAGAGTCCTCCTCGAGCGCCCATTGAAGCCTTATCTTTTCGTGTAACAGTGAATCGTCGAAATGATGTTGGGTGTCAATCCGAACTATCGGAACAGCCTTTTTCGTGTAAGATACACCGAGTGTCAGTTATGGGGAACAGCGGGGAACGTCCGCTCTCAGCGGGCAAGCAGTCAGTCAGTCAGCTGGCGGGTATTGAGCGTTTTCACAGTGTGAGTGAAAGACCAGACTCGATGACGTATAGACAGCACGTGTTGCCGCTGATGGAACCGCTGCGACTGAAAGTCGCTGAGTCATCATCATCATCCACGTCACGACAGATCTGAGGCAAGGGTCTGTCGTTCTTCCGACGCTTTTCCTCCGAGTTCATCAAGTTTCTTGAAGTTAATTTTTACTTTTTTTCTCTCCTTCTCGCGACAAACTTTCGGATGATGGCGAGGCTCACGAACAGGAATACAAACGGGAAAAGAGAGGAAAAAAATAAGCCTCAAGAGGTTGGACGGTGAGCTGATTTTGGAAATCGTCGGCGAGTGAGTGAGTGAGCGAGCGAGTGCGCGTGGTCGAACACAATGTCAAAAATTTCCGCTCCAACGAGCACTGCTCCCGGGCCGCGGAGACTTCAAACAGCAGAGGAAGATGAAAAGAAGCCAAAACACTTTTCGACGGAGCGGCTCCCGAGACCTCATTATGGAGTTGAGAACAACTTGCTCCTGTATATCGCCGAGTTTTCGGAGCCCACGACAACAATGAACAAGATTCTTCTCCTCGACCACAACAGATTCAGACGACCTTCCAACTTCGCCAAAAATGAACCGATGACGTCAGAGAACACATTGAACTTCGGGACGAAGGTGTTTCCTTGGAGTACAGAGGAAGTTTTTTTGTTTTTCCTTATCCTTCTTTGGAGCGGCGTTTAAGCTGTTCCTAAAAATCAGGTCATCAGCGGAGGTTGCCACCGTCCGGCACGAGGGAAAATCTCCCCACGGACGGACGGAGGAAAGCGGATTCGGACACGCACACTCAAAGGAAGCGGAGGTAACGGATGAATCACGAAATCGATTAACTCCAACGTTCTTCCCTCATTTTTCTCCACCGCCACCGTCGCCGCTTCTCTGGACGGCTTGTCGGCTGAGCCGCACGTTCGCTTGATTGAAATCAGGCAGAACGGAACCCGAGAAGGAGACGTGATCGCCTTGAACAGCCGCCGCGAGATATGGAAAACCGACTCCAAACACTTTGAAATGGAAAAAAATGTATTCCGCGCTTCTGGATCCTGTCCAGGCTCTCGAGGAAGCGGTGGGATTCCGGAAGCTCCTTCCTCGTGACCTCCGCAAAACTCAATTGAGCGAATGTGATACGCTCCAAGTGCGCGCGGCTACCGACGAGAGGATCTCGGGTTGTCAACGGCTTTTCAAGTGGAAGAAGAGACCTTCGTTTTTGTCGCGGCGATCCCGTCCAAAAACGGACCAAACACGAGTTCCCGAGGAAACATTTGAGAAAAAAATAACCAAACTATCAAGTAGAGAATGGGAAGAATGAGAAGAGGCCAAAGCTTCTTCAACCGCCTAGGAACGTCTCGACAGCTGTTTCGGTCATAAGTTTTCATTTGACAGACACCGCTGCTGCCGCCGCCGCCGCCGCCGCTGTCGTGACATTAGGACTGGATAAATATTTGATCGGCCCGCATTGTTCCGACGAGGAGGTCAATGGCAACAGAAAGCAGCCGAAGTACTTCGGAGGAATCGGAGGCGCTTCGATTGAGGTCCCTCGAAGACCGATAGAGCACAGTGGCATCTCGGACGGCCCGTCGAAGCGAGAACTTGACCCAGAAAAGCGTCTCGTCCTTCGGGCGCCGCACGCGTTCATTTTTGTTGAGCAAAGAAGCACTAGGTGGATAAAAACTCCGCGCGTTGGCTGTGACTGGAAACCTCGAAGAATAAAAAGAAAACGGGAGAATTCCATCTCACACCACTAACCGCGAAATGTATTCAGTTTGGCAACGGCAAACATTCGGTCTGTGTGTTATTCGCTTCGGCGAGGGTCAGATCGACTTTTTCCACGAAAACCACGAGAGAGAGAAAGAGATCGATCGAAACTGCCAAAGTTTGTTCCGATTCCCTCAAATGTTTCCTCCCTCGGTCCGATGACAGAACAAGCAACGCCGACGATATCTGAGAAACTTTTGATCGAATCCTCGAATGCACAGTCCCATTGTGGACCGCTCCAGAGTTGTGATAGCAGTGTGGACACTTGAAACCAGCAGTAGCACGGCATCGGTCAGAGAAGGAACGATGGCCCTACGGCAGCAGGACGTCTTTTGATGATGATCTCCCAGTCGCTTGTTATTCGTCGTTCCCCGAGGGCCTGGACCGACGCATGGATTGCTGCCTCGGCCCCACGACCCCCCTATCTCTTCGCATTGTGGATCGCCCATAGCCTCTTGGGGTAGACAAAGCGGCAGGACAATTTGCATGATAAACCCACACACGACTGTTGGTGAAAGCCGGCAGCAGAAGCAGCAGCAGCGGCGGCGGCCAGTAGTTGGACGGGCTCCAATACTTTCAGGAGGACATCTGTGCCTAAGGCAGTGCGCTGCTAATGCTCAAAAGCTAACTGAGCGAACGCTTCGAGCCACGATATCTTAAGGAAAAGCCCCAGCCTTCTTTGAACAATGGAAACACAAGGGACGCATGCACCTCGTCCACGCTGTAAGTTCCCACGAACTCTTGTGACGTCGATCGTGTCCATTTATCCACCTGATCGGTGTTCAAGCAAGAAGAAACGCGGTCTCCGTTCGAGTCACTCCGCCGATTATTATTATCCTCGCTCCGGTCGGCGCGTTATTCAAAATCGAAACTTCCGCCGCTGTCGCAGGCGAAAAAGCACAAAATTCGAATCAAAATGGAATTTTCAAACCAGGATGCGATTGGTTGGAAGCTGGTTCCCTCCACGCCATGAAGCCCGCATTTCAAAGTGTCAATCCGTAGTGGAGAGTGACGGATTCGCAGACAGGGCCGATTTAGCATGTAGAACAGCGCGAATAATTGATGCGACCGTCGCGCGTGACAACTGACGGAAATAATTCTGCGAAGTTTCCGGAGCGTACGACTTCGGAAAGCCGAAAATGCGGCGGAACTATCTCCCTCCAAGGTTCTGACATCTCAAGAGGAATCAATTTTCAATTTTCCCGGCAGCCGAATCTGTTGTCACGCAGATGCTGAGGGAATTCATTCCAACCCAATCACCGTGGACCATATTTCAGATCTGCGAGCTTGCCTGAGTGTGATTAGCTCGAGTCGGTCATGAGAGGTTCCGGATCAACGGCCACAAGCACTCCCGTGGAACGGCTCGTAGAGCTCGATGCGTGCTGTGGCTAGTTCTCAGGAATCCGCCGCGTATGGACAAATGCCGAATCTCCGCAAATCGCGTTCAGTTCTTCAGAGACTGGAAACATCCACAATAGACGAATTTCTGATTGCTTGAGTGAGCTTCTTCGAGCCACGTAGCTTTTGTTCGAGCTGCAAGTGACACGGTTCGACCGAACGACAGATGCCAACGCAGAGCTTTCCTCTTGGCTGAAATAATTAAAACGCTCGACAGACGAGGACAAGAGCAGTGCTTCCAGGCTCCGCACATGAGTTGGACGTCTTCACGAAAGCAATCTCGATGAACTCCATATCGATCACATGATCGGCTCTCCGTTCCGAATTCGTCCACTGCTAGGAGCTTCTTCAGTCAGTGGGACTGGAGTTTGGTGTTTCGCTCCCGGTCGGAAAGATCCGATTCGAAAAGAATGGGAACCACAGAAACCATTTCCTTAAGGGCCGACAGTGCAGATCGCGCCAATTGATCTGCAGTCTCATCGGTGACTTATTATCTGAGTTACAAGCAATGACGGACTAACGGAATTGAGAAGGTCTATTCTGGGCTGGATCAAGAATCTTTGTTCACGTGCGGTTCGAGCCGGCGAACAGTCGATCCTCGTGACAGGATTATTTCCAGATCGGATCCAACGCAGCTGAATTAGTGGCACAGTTCGTGAACGGAGGGCATAACCCGCGAGACACACCTTTTCGATTTATGAAATTCGCTGTCGTTCAAATTCGATGTTCTCTCTCTCTCTCTCTCTGTCACTCTGAGAATGGCGGGAGCTTCTTGAGCACGATGTGGAGTTCCAAATGAAAGAAATTATCCGTTTCGAACTGTCGAGCGCAAAGATCTGATCGCGGAGCGACTCAATCAAATAGAATCAGAGTAGATCGTCACGGGTCATCGGCTTTGGCTCGTCAAAACAACCGCTTGTTCCACTAAGCGGGCTACAATAAAGTTTTTGAGCATCCGTGCCCGTAGCACCTGTTCTAGGGTCGAGGTCATTTGTGACTCTGTGCAGGTTCAGTGGAACGGACCACACGCGAGCAAGGAGCGCATTTGTACGCAGATGACACATCTACTCAACTCGAGTTTCCGTGAGCGATGAGTGCGCAACAATCGGAAAGCAATGCGATCGGAGATTGCCGCCAGCTGTTGCACTCGGGACTCATGTTTTCGGAGCCTGCGCGCCACATTACTTCAATTCTGAAGTTTTTCCCGCGCCGGCCAGATATCGAGCTGAAAGAACCGAATCGAAACGAGTGGCTCCGACCACATCCTGCTCAGCACGATATCAGGAATCGGAATTAATTCTTCTCCTCTCTTCCGTTCCTCCGAGGCACGTGTGTCCTGTGTCCTGGTATATACCAGGATCTGGTTCTGGAGCTTCTTGATCTGGATGCGGTGATTCGCTCCACAAAGTTGGAGGAGTCGCTCACACGCTCCAGGCTCATGAAACACGAGAGGAAGATTCATTGAATCGTAAGTTCATGCGGGCCTACAACTCCATTGACCTCGTGCCGTCGAAGTGACGTAACTGAGTTGAGGTTGACACAGCGCGACGCGGGTCCCGGAGAAACGTCACTGGATATTTCATTAAACCGAACTCGTTCTCATCTGAGTTTTCGACAAACTTCGGCAACCGAGGGCGCCCGCGATTGAGAGAGAGCTTCCAAGTTGACCGAGACACGGGCTCAACTTCCATAATTCTCGGATCCACGACCTGTTTTGGAATCGCAGCGCTCCGGATTCGGTATAGTTCGGGAAGCAGAGCGAACCAATCGTCAGCTTTGACAATTTCCCGACACGCGGTCCCCGATGCATTCATCGATTTTCAATCGGCATTTCCCTCCGATGCTGAAGGCCCGCTGCCAAAAATGGGAAGCGTTCGCCGCTCAGACCCACACGCAGTGCGGCGGGACCGGTCGGCCGAATATGAGAAAGCCAATTCACTCGTTCAAATACTCGTAAATCGTATCGTCGCTCTCATGAAATGTGATTTCAGTAGCCGAACCGCTTAGTCTGGAAGTATCGGAGTCCATCATGCTATGTAACAACAGATTCACGGCTATGACCATGCGCTTATCTGTTACGGAGCAATATCTATGATGAGATGTTCATCGTTCACAGGGTCTTCCTTTCGCTATCACAAACGGTAAGGTAGGGTAGGGCGAATCCGCCAAGTTCAGCGTCAACTGCTACCGCTACGATCGTACGTTTGTTTATGCTGATAATGACTGCGAAGCCGCTGGCTGTTGAACAAAGGTAACGGGAGCGACAACCGACTGAAAGATCTTTCTCTCCTTCTTCGAGCGAACAATCTGTCGCCAAATGTCTCCGTAAATCCTCCCCGCCCCGAAATCGTCGCCGTCGTCGTACGGCGGGGTTCCGATTTGAGATGATAATTATTCGGTAAGAATTCGTTCAATCCAAGGCGACGTTGGAAGTGGCCACGTAACCATTCGGCGGATAGCTCCAGTGGTAGATTCCTCCAAATTCGACTCGTCAGACTTGAGTCAAAGTCGCTTTCGCCACAGAATCGACAGAGTCTGTTAAGAAAACGACGATGCCGAACCAACGCGACAGAGGCATTCTGAATCGACAATGATCGGAACAAAACATTAGAAGAATTCGGCTCCTCTCGCTTGTTTGACACGGCGGAGAAGTTTTTTCATCTGACCGGAAGCATTTCGCTCTTCTCATAGTGCCGTTAAAACACTGTCGGGCCTGTCAGAGGCGTCAGCTGATCGACGGACGCCGCTGCGGACACTCTCATTGATTCGCTCGTTGAGCTCTTTATCCATCACTGAAAGTGCTGATAATGTCTAACGGATGAAATACGACGATCGGACTTCCGAATCACTTACCTCTTTCACTTTCTCTCGCCTTTTGCGAGTCTCCTCGTCAGCTGGCTGTCCCTGCGTTTCGGGATCGACGGCTTTGAAATCCTTCGGAACTAAATCCTGATCCTGATCTTGACTTTCAATATTCTCCACGCGTTGTATCATGTTTTCAACTTGTTGCTGGTTCACGATTTCGTGGAGGTTTTCTTGAGGAGGCTCATTGGCTTTCTGCACGGGGAAGTCTAGTTGCAACTCCTGGATTTTGTCACCCAACCGCTCCCGGTCCTGCTGAACGTGGACGTCCTCGTTCATGACAAGGCGGTGGTGTTGCGGGACGTTAGGTATGAGGAAATCTCCGACCGGCAAATTCTTGATCGGCTGTCGCAGAGAATTTTCAGGCAAGAAGAAGAACATGATGAAGCAAACAAACATAGTTACGGCCATCAGGGCCAGCACGACCCTCCAGCGGCCCAGGCCCAGGGAAGGCCCCATCCCGACGGCCGCGTATCTCACGTTCCTATACGTAGGCAGCATCACCACACGATGATTTGGAAGCGAACACTTTCGCCTGACATGGTTCTACGCACGACACTCCGGACCCCGTCTCTCGCGACTAACAACTGGCCGCCAGTCACTAGTCGTTCGAAGACGGAACAAGCACAGGTGGCGATCTGTTTTTCCCGCTAGCCGATAGAGGGCACTGCGCTCCGAGGGATAGAAGCCTCACTCGAGCCGCTGTCGGAACTCTGGCTCGAAATCGAATCCTGCTTTCTCCACTCTTCCGATCGTCATGACTATGCCATGATGCCCAAAGATTACCGAAATCATTCTCGGACCTTGGAAAAGCGTGGAAATTTTGCTTGAAAGATGGAAATTGGCTGTCGCACGGAGCGAAAAACAGCCAATAACTGTCCATAGAGGCTTCTATGTGGTTGCAACGAGAGGAATGGAAACAAAACTGAGAAATTCATTGAGTGGAGCTGATATCGCTGTTTAACCCATCAGCGACACATTCTTTTCTCTGGAACTGTATGAGTTTTGTGAACCCCGATTTCAGCCAAGCCCGAAACATTCAATAAAAAAAGCTAATCTACAGATCCAGACTGAATCGAAATCTCTGGAACGGGATTACGGAAGGTACTGCCGTTCCTGATACGAAAGGAACGGTATTCTCGAGAACAAGTACCAGCGGCACGCCAGGTACGGAAAGCGGAAATGCCTTGAAACTCTCCCGCATGCAAAGACGGGAGACAATCGCTCATAGCAGACGAGTCAACGGATGATGATGATTTTTGCTGAAAATCAATGAAACAGTTCCAAGGTTCGGATTAGGTTACGGAGGGATCCCGTTCCTCCGATGCGGAAGGGGAAACGTGTGAGATAGAGTAGAATGTAGGGTACGAAATTTCCGACAATTCTCGTTATTGCGGCTTTTCCCGCGGATCTCCCGCGGTTTTCGAGAAAACTTGGGAAACCGAGCTGGATTGAATATCCCGATGGCTCCTTCCACCTAGACTTAAAATTTCGAACCGAACGGAAAAATTTGTCAGTCAAGCCGACTTATGCCTTGGAGTTGGATGAAAGGCGGTCGTCGGCTGCGAGACTACCCTCACTTGTTGAACGGAGCGCGGCGCAAAGCTGTGAACTGTTTAACTTATTTGCTGAAAGGATAGAAGGAGCCTTTTGGCGGAACTCGTGGAATGAAAATACTTTCATGTTCCGAATAACTCGAACCAAGAGAACCCCCTAAGTAGGAAGCGGAGCGATCGCCAGCGATTTGGACTCACGGGTGCTCTGAGGATACGAACACTCGACACTCCGACTGAACCCATTCCAGAGTTTGTGCGGTTTCCACTAAACAGGATCGCACGAGCAGCTCGATAAGAGCAGGAGATCGACTTCAGTGGAGTCGCTTTCCCGATGTTGCCTACGCACCTCATCGAGGTGCCCATTAATCACGGGGCGTACGGGAACAGTACTGATATCCGGGGTTGTCCTATGACCCATGATGCTCCACTTCGAGACGATTTTGAGGGTCGACTTCGACCTCACGAATAATGACGGCGCTGAACTTGGCCTGAATAATGAGCTGCTTGAACCCGTGTAACAATTCAATAAATTGTGAATATTTCGAGATCTTCACACGGCGGGAGAAAGAAGAGTCGCAGATCTTTCCGATGCAATCTTAATCGCTCACTCGAAGATGGTGCCAAGGCTCTACAGTGACATCGTACCCGGACTTGACAAGCCCTCAAATGGAAGAGTTGACTGCTTTCTTCTCGAAGAGCAGAAGGTAAGCCGCGTCTGTCAGTTTTGGAGACAACTGCATAAGGAAGCGTTGATTTGGTCACACACTCTCGTCGCCGCACTAAAACGCGAGCTTGGGGAAGTTTGTTGCTTTCATAGATAGTGAACCTTGATTCGAATGATTCGATTCAGGCGAAGTTTCCGAGGCGGTCTGTTTTTGTAGACCCCCGGAGTGTCAATGGGGGAGAAAATATAGGATATTGGCATATGTGACGATGAAGCAATGTCACACGAAAGAAGAATTTCGTCCGATCGGTGTCAACGAACTATTACGGGAAAACTTTCAACCAGGGCATAAGATGGACTTTGTTCCGGTTCCGCACTCGGAATAACTATTTTCCGGAATAGGAACTCCCCGTGGAACCCCTCAGATCAAAAAGTTAGCAGAATAAAAATCGGGATCCTGATTTCGAATTGCCAGCCTTGGCATTGATTTTGATGAAACGAAATATGATTTCTTGGGCCAGAATTCCAGAGCGAATCGGGGGGAGTTTTTAAACCTTCTCCCTTCTCAGGATTTGATCACATTTCGATCTGAGGGGACTCGGGGAGATGTTCCCATTGGAAATGCTCGAGCTCAGTGTCAGATCTCGGAAACTGAGGAGTCCTCAAAAACGGGACCAATCCCACCATGTGTCTTCTTGGAAGCCGACGAGGGTCGCCCTTAACCCATCGCTATGGAAGTCAACAAACAGAGTGGACTGCCCCCCAGTATCAGCGCCCCCGGCTTTCGGAGTACCAGCACTAGTATGACGACCAAGCCGCTCGGGAGCGAATCTGCCTGGACGAGAACGGTGAAGGAGGAAAGCTGCTTTTTCCGTCGCATCCGATCGAGTCTACTCACACGAGATCTTAAACCCAATCTGATTTCGCTCCATCGCCACCTTTGACGATCTGCTCGTAGAGCGACCCGGCACTAGCTAGGGATCATCATCGTCATCATCAACCACCGTATCGCCATTTTTTCGTTGAAAATTTTTCTCACCACATTCCGCTCCCCGTTCCTCTGGCCATTTGCCATGGCAGTCACCGTTCCAGGGAACTGTATACTCAACATACGCTTCCCCGAACTAGAATTATCATGCTCACTCGAAATCGTCTCTGGTTTGAAGCAAGATTGTTGACGCTAAAATCTGAGCTAAAACGAACTGACCGGCGCGCGGGCTTGTAGTCAAACCCGAAAAAGCATCTGAGGGTGGAACCGTTGGGGAATGAGAGCCGTGTTCGACTCTTTTCCTTGAGTACACAGTGTTGGAGGGATTATTGGACTCTTAGCAGCTGTAGTGGTCGAGTTCAGGAGTCATCACGGCGTCCTTAACCGAAGTCATATCGCCTTCTAAAGGCCTCAAGCGTCCTCCGGTAAACAATTACAGAGCATGTTTGATCTTGTCAGTGTTGTTCGGTGCATGGGATGTTTCGATCGATGACTCGCGCTTCATCGTTTGGGGCTTCCAGAGAGCCAGGAACTTCCCTCCGTCGAAGCGAGAGCCAATCCTCCGGGCTGCGTTCTCACCAAAATTTGTTTCTGAACAAGGAGAACCACTCGCAAAAGTTGGAGCAGCTGCACCACGTAGCTTCTCTAGGATTTTGTCCCTTTCTCCTGGAAAGACCTCAGTTTGTTCGTCAGTGATTCCGCAAGAAAGTCTCGCAGAGTGAGCCATGAAAGGGTTTGAGCTTGGATCATCAAAGTTGCAAAACCCTGCGAAGCTCCCGCGCTTGAGAATATGCATTCTGAAATTCCCCGGTGTACCTGCGTATCTCATAATTCATATTCGAGCGCCGAGCCTCTGTGTTCGATAGGGATGGCTCCGGATCAGAGATGATCTCAAAACAGAAGGTTTAAGTTGATCTCTGGTGCCTCAGGCCGAACGAAGAAGTTTTCCGTATGGCTTCCGCTGACTCTAGCGAAGAAGTCCCTCACGTAGATATTCATTTTTTAAATTATCAATTGGTCAAATGGAACTTCCAGCCTGCAGACATGGACGGAGAGTCGCGAAATTCGAAGGCCAGAACGGAATACACTCTGATCAATGGTTCGGAGAAGCTCCCGACGTTCTCGCTCATAGAGATCCACGAAGCAATCAGAAGCTGCGAAACCGAGGAAGAAATTGTTGAGAGTGGTCAGGTAAGTCTCTACGGAGTCTCCTGAAAGTCTTCTCCGATTCTAGAGTTGCTGTGTATTGATGACGCCATTCCACTTCAGCAAAGCATTCGAAATTCAACAAAGCAATTTCTTGTTTCAGCTTCTCAACTTGATTCTTCATAACACCACCGATGAGGAGCAGAGATCGCGTAAAAAGCAAATCGTGTTCGAAGTGCTTTTGAAGCTCATGAACCAAACAGTACGGATACCTCCGTTAGCACGGGACGCACTCGTCGCGTTGTACGATTCAGTTGAAGACCTCCAGATGTTGGCTCTCGCGAACCTGGTCATCTCGGATCTTCAGTTACCCAAGGTCTTGCAGCAAAACGTGGTTGGAATCATGGACAGTTCCGAGACTGGAACGGCATCTGACAGATTTCAACTGCTCTCGGTGTCTTTAGCGATGGGGCGAGCCATCGCCGCGATTCCGAGGGAGCTCACCAATCTTTTGATATATTCGTGTGGAGTTCTGGTAAAAAATCAAACGGACCTTCATCTGCCCGCTTTACTTTGTCTACGAGCGTACTTATCACACAGCCGAGTTATAACAGGATCATTGCCTAGCGATTTGCCATCGGGACGTGACATTGTTGAGAGATTTTGCCAAAAGATTCTCAAACACTGCCCTATTCCCATGAGCCGGGAATGCACGATGTTACTTCTGACTGCCGCGTCTCCGCTCTACGCCGACGTGCTGAGGGAGCTCTTCAACGGCGGCGGCAAAATAGACGAAATCCTTCTCGCCACGGCTGTGAAATTCCCTAAAGACGTCTGTGAAGTACTCGCGAAGGTGTACAATCTGAGCCCCGCCGAGTGCTTGCCATTGAAAACGCTCTCGTCGATCACTGACAGCATGCTGAGCTCTCGAGGTGCTGAGGTTATCGACGAAATTGTGAAGTTCTGTCTGTCTTGTTCCGAGGCGGGCATTCTGCTCAAAGCATTATTCGCGGAAGCTCAAGAGGAAGAGGTCGAGTCAGAGAAGCCATTGAAGGTAACACCCGTTGTTGAAGCGTTCCAATCACGGAAGGTGGCGGAAGATTTGAGGCTTCTATGGCCAGCATGCGCGCTCAGATTCTTGAATCACCCCACGATCGAGGAATCCTTGTTCGATGGTTCTTTGCAACAGTTCATCGACAAAGCTTCAGGAACAGAATATGGAGTTCTAGCCTCACTTCTCTTGTGTCCGGATCTGAAGTCGCTTCGGCTGCCGGTAGAACGACAACCACTGCAGGGCGATGTAGACGTCGTCGGCTCGACGGCCTGCGCCAAATGTGAGCTTTTGGAAACGAAACTCGAGGGCTGCGAAGCCGCCCGAAACGCGATGGCTCTTTCCGTGGGAGGGTTGAAGTTTAGGATACGAACACTTGAGGTGGAAAACGCGAGCATGAACAAGAAGGTCGGAGAATATAACAGTCTGGTAAATCAGAGTAAAGCTGCGGTGACTGCGATTCATGCTCAAGTCTGCTCGAAAGATCGTAAAATTGAAGGTTTGTCCCTATTTCAGCCATTCCATATTGTTGTTCTCAGAATGAAAGAGAGATTGTCATTGAATAGCGGGCTCTGACTTACGATCGTTTCCAATTTCAGAGCTGAAAGCTGCTGGAGAACGTTTTGAAAACGAGTTGACCGGTGAGGAACCTGAAAACTTCGCGTAGCTTCCTAAGTTTGCAGTTACCACGCGAACCTATTACCACTTTTCAGTTTCGTTCGACTTATTATACTAAAATACGAATCTTTTGCTTACCGTTTCAGAACAACGCAACAAAAACCAGGAGACAATGACTGTGCTGAAGCAGGCGCGAAGGGACACCGAAAAAGCGAAAAGTGATTTCGAGCGCAAAGTCAGTAACTCTTTCTTTGGATCGAGATTCAAATGATCTATCTGTTGGATGAGTTCTCTGATATTGATTTGCGTTTTTCAGCGTGGCGAATGCCAACAACTCCAAAGGGAGCTATCCGCGGTCAAGGAACAGCTCGCCGCAGCGCGGAAGAAAATCGAGGAGCTTGAATCGTTCAAAGAGAAACTCAACTCGCTTATGGGATCGTTCTCGAAATAAGTCTGGCTGAATCATATGACGGATTTCTTACTCGTGTACTGGGAACTCGACTGTGGTGACGTTTCCAATTTCATCCATTCAGAGTCTTGCTGGACTTGATACTTGAACTATTATTATTGTCGTTCTTGTACATATTTGAGGAGACCTCCAGAAAATGTTTAACTTCTCTTCTTACTTCTGACAACCCGAATCTTTCGGTTATTAATAAAACCTGTTGTCTCTCGTTTTTGTGGATGAGCGCTTGAATTCAATATTGGAACTTTGATTGATCTCGAACAATGACCAGCTAGCGACTAGCATGATTATATCTCTTGCAGCAGCAAGCATCATCATCATCGCCATAAATAAAACAAACAAGAAAACACCTGAAGAATACTTCGAGATAATTTGAAATGGAGTTAATTGCTCGGAATTCATGTGTCTGCTCCGCCCCGGACGCACGAAAATATCCTCCACAATTATACGATTCTAGCTGAGGCTAGGTTGCTCCACAAGGTTTTGAATTCAATTGATGTAAGAGAGCGAGGGAGCATCTCTCCGAGAACCCACACAGGTAACCTTTTTCAGAGGCTGTGTGCGGTGTTCCGAACGGTTCAGCATCTAGCGAGCGTTCCAAGTTGTTAGTCAGCAGAATTCCTCTCACTGAGCCGTATCGAAATCGCGAAACGTTGCAATAAGAATTAACAATCATTTGCTATGGCTCAACGTCTTCTTTTCGGCGGCACTCAGGGTAGCAGCTCCCAGAGCAAATATCTCGTTGAGTTCAGAGCCGGCAAGTGCACTCAGAAAGGGAAGCTTGTCACACCTGACAAACGCAAAGGTCGGTCGAATTCTACCGCACGGAAGTGTCATATCAAACCGCCAATATCTCGGATTCTTCAGAGACTCCTCTAGAGCTCTGGTTCCCAAACTCTCCGGTCGTCCCATAGACTCTACACGGCGCAAGTGTTCTGCGCAACACCGTTTGGGAACCGCTGCTTTCGAAAATCTCTTGAAGGCGACCCGGTGATACGAAGGGATCGAAACTTCTGAGAGTTCTGAGTCGATTCCGCTGAGTTTCTGTTGTAATTTCGCTTCATCGGTTGTAAAAGAATCTCTTCTTCTCAGGTCTTGTGTACATCCAGCAAACCGATGACTCCCTCATCCATTTCTGCTGGAAAGACCGTTCGACGGGCCAGACAGAAGAAGATCTCATCATGTTCCCTGGCGACGCTGAGTTCGAGAAAGTCGCACAGTGTACAACTGGTCGCGTGTTCGTACTCAAGTTCAAGTCAAACAACAAACATTGTTTTTATTGGATGCAAGAACCGAAAGCAGACAAAGATGACGAGTACAAAACCAAGGTGAGTGCTTCTCGGAATGTACTGGCGAAAGAGAGCATTCGAAGCCGGAGCGGTTTCCGCACCCTGTGATCCTTCTGACCCGAAAAACGTTTTACCAGGTGAACCAGTTTCTCAACGATCCGTCGGCTCAGCAACGAAGCTCGAGTAACTTCGCTGAGCTCTCAGATGAACACGATTTGAACTCACTTATTTCTGGCATGAGCTCGAGCGAACTCGCTCAGCTGTTCAGAGGGCTCGGTGGAAGTCCAAATCTGTTCCCGATCGGGAGCGGCCGGAACCGCGCGAGCCGAGCGGCTCATGACGAAGCCATGGAGACTGAGACTACGGCCACCGCTGCCGGCACTCAGACTACAGCAAGTTCCGCTAAAAGTGAGTTCGATTCTCGGTTTGAGCGATTCAAAATCACTTGAGTCTCAAACTCATTTCAATCTTCCTTTTCGTTTCCAGGTGCAGCGAAGCCGGCCGGCACCGCTGGGAAAGGTAAGGGTTAGTATGCACCTCCTTGTTTCAAGCTTTCATTTGCGTTTCCCGCATCGTCGCTGACTGAAATCTTCCCTGATTTGGAGTCGTCACAGCTGTGTGATCGCTTAAATGTGTTGAAATTTTGCAGGTGCTGGGATCAAGGCTCAAAACTTGGCCGAAATTCTCAGTAAGGTCAACGCGGAAGTGGCTTCGTCGTCTGCGGGGAGCAACTCGCTTCAGGCCGATTCGTTGAAAGATCTCCTGACTCATTCCGAAGTGCTGGAACCTATCCTCAACAACCAGGAGCTCATGGCTCGAGTGAAAGATTTCCTGCCCCAGGTTGGCGAAGATGCGCCTACGGAAGTCGGCGAACAGCTCAACGTCACCGTTAGAACTCCTCAATTCACCCAGGCTGTGGCGATGTTCAGTGCCGCCTTAGCATCAGGTCAAATGGGTCCTTTGCTGACGCAGTTTGGAATGAGCAATGACGTCGCGGCGGCCGCGGCGACTGGAAATATAGAAGAGTTCGTCAAGGCTCTCGAGAAGTCACAAAAGAAACCCGAGAGCACCGACGCCGAAATGAACGAATAGAAGAAGTATTCACACAGCGACTGGAGTAAAAACGGCTGTCTGCTATTTCGAACGATGGCTATTCACATTACAAACACGAACATATTAAACATGTGGAGCTATTTTCTAGATTCTTCGTTTGTTTCGATGTCTGAGTCGGGTTCCGAATGAAAACAGCTTTCATCGACAATTTGTATTTTGGTGTAATCATTTAAACGTAGAGTTTCACTTTATTTTCGTTCTTCTTGTTGATTCTTCAGTTCTCGTCTCCAATATCATCATCTTCTCCATTATTATCAGGCCTCTCACAGATGATAAGAGTCGGTAGTCGGACAATAATTAGTATAATAATGTAATAATAATAATTATAATAATCATCTCAATTATCATAATCAAGAGAGCGCGAATAGCTCGTCGGAATCCGTTCCCATTTACAGAGCACAGTTTCAGGATGCTCACATCTTCATCGTCGAAGTATTTTTTTCGTTCTTTTTCCGAGTTTTCCTGTGTCGGCTCTCGCTTTCTCGTCAACTCAGTGCTTTCAAAACGTTCTCCTCCACTCGTGTTCACTTTCCTTCCTTCTCTCTCTTCGTCCCTCTGTCTCTCCTTGTTACTTTTTCAGCATCAGCGACTTGGTTTCTGTCTTTTAATCAACACAACAAACAGGTAATCGGTAGTACTTAATCAGAGTACGCTCTCTAGATTGCAACGAAGTGCCGCCTCTTGGTTTGATTCGATTCAGTCAGTCACAGGAAGAAGTAGTAATAGCGGTAGAAGTAGTAGTGGGTATAGGATTGGTGGATGAATTAGTCAATTGTGGCATAAGAGCATTTGTCGAAGAATTCTAAATTTTTCGAAAAGTTCTCAAAGAATCCCTCGGTGGAATGGATTTCGTCCGGACGAGAACGGGGTTTATTCGTTCGTTCCCTTCAAACTTCTGTCTCTTCCCGAATCTCTCAATAACATCTATTTCCGTTTCTGTCATCTGTCGAAAATCGGATCGAAACGCGACGGGGCGCGCCAACATTCGTCTGATGATCAGCAAACTCCAACAAACTCAAAGATAGTTTCCAGAAGAAGGTTCAAAAAGTTTCGCGTCCTATCCGGCCTGGGTTTCTGTCATTGCATCTTCCTTGTAATCGCCTTCATCAGTCCATGTTAACGAACGTTACCACCTCGCCACAGGGTGGTGTGTGAGTGAGTCTGTGTGTGTTTATGTTTGTGTGTACGGCTAAATCATGCTTCTAGAACATCGGAATTTGTTGTAGGTATTCTCTTAATCTTGTAGCACAACATATATCAGGCGGTCAGCTCAACATCACTAAGCTTTCTCGAGCATAGCTCATCAATCAGTTAGTCTCATGGATTCAAGGTCAAGTAAAGAATCGATCCGTTTAGGTGTCACCTATTTACAAGCATACAGAGAAATAGAGTCAAATAGACAAGCTCTCAAAACCCGGGGACAAGGGGAGGAGGGTCCATGTTCTGCTTCATCTACTCGAGACCTGCGACCGTATAGTGGCAGACCTTGTTTCAAACAACCGATGCAACGTAATGTACGAGGTGCGTCTTCCCCTGTAGGTTGAGGGAAGACACGTCACTATGGGTGAAAGTACAAACGAACAAAGAGTAGGGGATCCAACCAAAGGCCATGTCAACCTTAATGGATATGAATGATGAGAGACTATGTTTTAGCCCCACTGAAGTCCAACAGGGTTCAGATTTTTGTACTAAGTTAACCGTTGAGCACAGAGGTCGCACAGGATTCCAAATGTTTGGTTTCGATCAAACGGTCGATCGATCGATCGATCGATCGAGCAAGCAATCAGAGGAGCCAAACGAGCGAGCGAGCGAGCGACCGACAGACCGATGGTCACGGTGGTGGTGATAATGGAAATGGTGGTTGTGGTCCGTTCAATGGCAGTCGAAGCATGTTCTGTTTACGACCTTGCGGAAGTGAGCCACAGGTCTATGTGGTGGCCGCCACGTGTCAGAAACCTCCCGTCCCTCCGTTGGTCGGAGTTCAGAAAACTCGAAGGGAAAGCGGGAGTTTCGATCAGGAGTAGTAAAGAAGACTTGAGACTCAGTTCCGCAAAATGAGGACCTCTGACACCTCCCGGCAAACATAAACACTCGTTTCTTTTTTGGTTTCTCGTTTCTGATCATCATAACAAGGCACAATCAAGCAATTAGGATCGACCGAAGGAATCAGGACGCGTGCTGCCGGTCCGTCCTTCGAAATCAACGCAAGTTCGTTAGGAGGTCAGGGGACAGAATCATCTATTCGCTCTGTTAGAAACATTCAAAGAACTTCGGCGCGGACTGGCAGTAGTTTTGCTGCTCAAAGCGATTTGCTTTCTGTCTTTCATTTTCTCTCCACGAAACGAGGAGGGAGATCCATGAACCTCGAAAAAGAAATGTCCATGGACACAAGTAATCGGGTTTCAATGAAGAATGACATAAAATAACGGACAAGACAGCGAAACAGGCAGAAACCAATCGGTTGTCCACGCAAAAGTTCAAGTGAGATCGCAGTTTTAGCAATAGTTCAGTGGTGGAGTTGGTTGTAATCTCATCAGTAAGACTAACGGTAGTAATAGTTGTCGTAGTTTCCTCGGTCTAGCACTATGGCTTGCGGCACGTTCGAAGTCGTGTCGCCAAGGTGTGTGTTTCACTTGTCAAGGTATCTAGAGAGATGACGTAAAGTCACGCTGTTGCGGCTTCTACAAGTAGCTTGCTTGTTTGTTTGTTTGGAGTCCTTGCTTGTAAATTTGTTGTGTTCTGCTCTCTTGTCTTACATCATCGCTTTATCGCTTTGAGAATCCATGTGAGACAAATCATGCGGATATCAGACTTCAGTTTCATTCATCAAAAGCCCTGGCCTGAGTCCAGCCCCGACCCTGCGGTCTTCGGGCTCTCAGGCGCCTACTACTTGATGGTGGGCTGACTATATCCTCAGTCTGGTCGACCGCCCGTCCGTCCTTCCAACCGTTGTTTCGGAGGGAACGGCCAACCGACCGATTCATCGAACATCTTGGTATATATTAGGTAGTTTTGATGTCGTGACGTGAATGACTCATTCAATCAATCAATGCATGACTCGATGAAATAACGCTACTCTCAACCTCCTCACAACATTGGCTCGTCGTGTAACAACCTTTCGGTGATATGCTGTATCAACAGTTCCTTTGCTTGTTCGTCGTCTCCTTGCTTAGTCAAGATCATCTTCCAACATCGTCTCGGTCATCGTCTTCTTGTTGTAGCTGCGGGAATCGAGAGTTTTCCGCTGACTCCCGCATTTTCATCTGTGAGGAGTGAGGAGGCACCGAGCTAACTTAAGTGGCGATCCATAGGTTGCCTTTCTTGAACCGTGACAACCGTGCTTTACTTTTCTCCAGCAATAGTGTGATAGTAGTATCGGTATTCGGTTTCCGTATTCTCGGTCTCATCCGTATGAGTTGTATCCGTATTAGTGGTAATAGTTATAGTGGGGTAGTAGTAGATAATGATCCTCATCATCGTAATAATAGTTCGCCTTGCGGAGAGTAGAATATCTGAATAAGTTAAGATAATTCAAGAATTGATCAAGATAGATCCCGAGGTAGGTGGACTCCCCTAGACGGAAGTCTCTGCTTCCGAGTTAAAAACTGTTGACAATCCGGATGACGTTCGTTCGTCGCCTGTTAACGCCGGCCCGTCATCACAGGAAGGCCAGATGAGGCGAACTCGGGGACACCGAGAGCTCTGTAAAAGAGAAACGCCTCAGTTCGGGGACTCAATCAGAATCATGGGTCTTAATGACAAGATGCGGACTGTTAGTTCATGCGTTCAACAACAAGTTGGTGAAGTGTTAGTCGGAAATGAGACTCACTTACACCATCGACCGCGCCGCCATTGGGCTGTGGCGCGAGCTGGGCTTCCCTGTCCAGCTGCTGAAGAATTCGCACTCGGTTGTCGTTTTCAGTCTTGATCCTCCGTCGGAGTTTCTCGCGTTCCTCCCTCAGCTCCTGCAGAAGTCTTCTGTCTTCTTCGCGGCAGGACAACTCGAGGTGGGCGGCCTGTTCGTCGATTTCACTGATCGCCGTGGAGAGAGCCTCAAACCTTCGTTCGATAAAAGGACTTCATTGAAAGAGAAATCAGACTCTTCGAAACGCAGACAGCTAAGGCTCTACGGAGGTTCGGTACTCACTTGAGGTCGAAGATGTCTTCGAGGTGCTTATTGCGCTGCGCTCTCAGGAGTGTGAGGGTCTGCCCGATGAGCCTCATCTGATTCCTGAGCATTTCGCAGTCTCCACAAGCCGCCCTGGACGCGAGGGCCGATTCCAGAGAACGTATCTGCGAATGAAGAGGATCCAGAATGTGGCGGACGATTGATGATAGTCTTCCCCTGCAGAAGCTGCCTCACACTCGACTATACCACTACAGCATACCTTGTTCTGAGCAGCGGTCAGAGCCTCTTCCTTGAGTTTAGCCTGCAGCTCGGCCTGCACGGTGATCGCGATGCTCTCTTTGAGTGCTTCTTCCAGAAGTTCCAGACGACCGATGCCGTCCGTCGCGTTCGACGAAACGGTGCATTGGTTGTTGTTGTTGTCATCATTGAGGAAACAAGCAGGTGCTTCCCCCCGAACAGCCTGCCCATCCTGTTGCGAGCCGAAGCGTCGTTTTATAGAGGAATCGAGTTTTTTGTTTCAGAATCTATGTACAGTTTCTCTCTTTCTTTCTCTCTCTCTCTCTCTCTCTCTTGCGTGTTGAATACCTCAATTCTATCTTGATTACTCACTCGTTTTCAGAAAAAAAGATTCATTCAAGGGAGAAAGTTCAAAAGCTGAATTGTTGTTCAGAGTAAAAACGGCGACTATCGAGTCTTTCTCTCACATTCGGAGAGTGTCCGAAGATAATTCGCTGATAATTCAAAATGGTTTGGGGGGCACCGCGCTAGCGGGGTCTAGACTCTCATCTTGGGGGAGGGGAGTGGGATACTCGACCCTGGCCAGCTCGGCACCTCCGGCCATGTAGGCATACGACATATGTTTGTTTGCACGTATGATTATGATCAATGCGGTTGTATTGTATGATGATTCGATGAATGTGTATCGCAGCTTGCTTGCTTGCTTGCATGCTTGCACGCATGATTCAGTGTCTTTCGGTTTTTCGTCGTTCGACGACAATGAAGAAGGCAACGCTCCGCGACGGCTCGAAGCGATCAATGCATATTCCGCCTATGATGATGATGATATCACGAAGAACAACGAGATCAAAGAGAACAAGAAGACAAAATAGTTGAGTCTTCACAAAATAGACTCGCGCAGGCGAAGCGTCGGTCGATGACCATTATTGTCATCACCATCATCCATCATCACTGTAAACTTCATTCCTGCAAAGTTTTTGTTCCAATGTCATCAAAGGTCCAATCGGAGTTCCATTCATCGTTGCTCGACTTGTCGCAACACGATCCCGAAACGTTTCTCTTGGATTGAGAAAACGATCAATTCGAGATCATTGCTTTGTTTTGTAGATGTTAACTTCTGCCAAGTGTTTTATCTTAGGGTACGAAAGTTCTGAGTCTGTGTTCCGGCGTCCACAGCTGCTCGCTGTTGTTGTACCTAAGGTGACCGTGTCAGTCGGAAGCGACCGCTCAACGTTGTTTCCGGTAGTGTTGTTGATTCGTTTCCGAGTAGGATCTGTTCTTAATGTTGTTGTCAAGTGTTGGCGTTGGTATGGGGCGTACGGTTGGTATGCGGCACTGTACGAAATGACCTTTGGGCCTATCGAAAACTATTGCACGAATGTTTCAGTTTGGAGATTCATCATTCACTTTAGAAGAAATTCGAGAAGAAACTGCTCGCTCCGGCCGCCAGATTCTGTTCCGGTATCCGATCCAAAATCGCAGCACAAGGAAAATGGTCATGCTTGTTAGGTCATGTTAGTCCACACGAGGCATGTTCAAGAGTCTCAACGGAGCAGATGCGATACGTACGGGTCTTTGCTGTTGCTGTGCTTGGGGTGGTCGTGGCTGGCCTGGTTGACCAGGTCCCTGTGGCCGAGGTTGACCCTGTTGTCCGGGCGCCTGTTGTCGAGGTTGGCCTTGTTGACCAGGGGCCTGGGGTCTTGGTCCTGCTTGTTGTTGTTGTTGTTGTGGCTGCTGTTGTTGTTGTTGTTGTTGCTGTTGTGGGGGTTTCTGCTGAGGTGGTCCTGCTTGTGGTACTGGTGCGCCTTGAGGCAAAGCACCACCTGTCTGGAAGATCTTCAACTTCCTGGAAATCAGCAAGGTAACGGAGTGAGAAGACAGCGCTGACCCAAATCAGTTCCATACGAATGCTTTTGCAGGGTCCGGGGTACTCACTCGGTGAGTTGTTGGATTTGTTCCTGCATCTGGGCTTTATCCTGTTCGAGGTTGGCCAAGATATCGAGGAGCCTGTTGATTTCAGCCTCGTCCGCGCCTTTGGCGGCCTCGCCGCCCTGGCTGAGCTTCATCTCGAGATCAGCGCACCTCATAGTCATTTCCTGGAGCTTTTGAATCAGGGCTTCGTCTGGAGCTCCACCTCCGCCATTCGCAGCCAACGCCTGTTTTTGCTTCTCTAGATCGGCTTGAGCCTGCAAAACGAATCGAGACCCTTTACTCATCCGCACAGGGAAGTTGGCTCTTGAATTCAGTGTTTCCCGCTCATTTTGTTAGAAATTGATTAGTGGCCGCTCCTTGATCCAATGATTGCGAACCTTTTTGACGTTGGCTTCGGCGGCGTCAATCTGCTCTTTTCTCTTCCTGAGTTTCTGTTCAAGTTGTTCGAAGGCCTTGTGTCTTTCGTCCAGCTGCTTTCGCATGGCGGCCAGCTCTGCCTCAGCCTGCGCGTTCTGGCTGACATTCGCCTGCCCGGCGTTTGCCAGTTGGCCTTGCAACTGCTGCAGTTGTTGTTGCAGAGCTGCATACTGTTGGCCGCCCTGCTGGATAGTGGCCTGTACGAACGGAGAAAATACAAAATTAATAGGAATTTCTTTCGAGTTTCTGCCGTCTCAGTTATAATCCCATGAATTTTAGATTTTGATATTTTCTCGAATCGCCAAAAGCGTCGCGCACCTCTCGTTTTTCGATCTCCTGAACGAGATTCTCGAGTTGTTGCTGGAAGCGTTTCCGCTCCCCGTCGAAGTTCTTGATTTCGTTTTGTGCCTGTTCCAGAGCCTTCATGTACTGCTGGACCTCCTGCAAGGATAGCTCGAGTCATTTTTCGTATTTTATTTGGATCCGAATCTATTTCTCCAACCACGCTTTGAGAACACTTCGACCACCTGTTGTGAGAATCGAAAGTTCTCGAATCTCACCTGGGTTAGCCTCATGTTTTCCTGTCCTTTAGATTCAAGCTCGGCTTGCATTCGGTCGAGTTCGTGTTGCAGTTTCTCCACCTGCTCCGCGGCCGCTCCATTTTGCTGCTGACCAGCTGCTGGAGGCTGCTGTTGAGGTTGCTGAGCCGGTGGTTGTTGTTGTTGTTGTTGTGGAGCAGGTTGTTGAGCAGCCTGTTTGGCTTGCTGTTGAGCCTATGGAATGAATTCTAGCTTGAACTTTGCGATTCGAATAACTCCGGTTCTAGACAAAATCGTAATGAAAAGTTCTTGACCCGATCTGAACTCAAATCATTCTCTCAAGTCACTCTGTTCTTTGTGGTATCTTCGATGTTCTTCGCTTCTCAACTCAAGAAGATAACATTCCAGTATTCAGAAAGCGACCGGGTTTGTCATATACGTATATCTATTAATCTATAATTTCGATTTGTTTACTTTCGTGGGATTATCCGTCGGATTTCCAACGTCTAACCGATTGATACGCCTACTCTCCGCGCAGAAAATCCACGACGGAGAGGATGAGAACTCGTTTCGCTAAAATCTTCGATTTGAAATCAATTTTCACCTCCACGGAACCACCTGTCAAGCTGATGCCTCAAATCGCTCCAAAAAACTCACAGCCAGTACTTCTACCAACTAAGAATGAACATGAAAGTTCGAATGTCAAAGACCCGGTCACAAGTTGAAATTTAGCGCCGCATAGAACGGCGATGTATAGCGCGACATGAGCGCCCAACATGGCCGGATCGCCGGCTTCGCTTTGCATGGAGCATGACGCCCCATGACGTGCCCTCAAGCGGCAGTCGGCCGAACCATCGGTCGAACTCTGCCGGCGTGGAAGGCGCTGCGGTCGATTGCCGCTGTGTGGGACACAGTGGATCACCTTGCTCCACAGTCACCTTCGTGTGCGTCACGTGGCGAGATCTCTCTAGTTTGCGTTCCGACTTGCAACTTTCTCAACTTCAGGATAATGTCAGGCAAAGGTTTCGATCCCGTGTCCTTCGCCCAGGACTTCGCGGCCGGAGGAATCGCCGCCGCTGTATCGAAAACCGCGGTCGCTCCCATCGAAAGGGTTAAGTTGCTGCTCCAAGTTCAGGCTGCTTCGAAGCAGATCACCGCCGAGAATCAGTACAAGGGAATCGTCGATGCTTTCGTCCGAATCCCCAAGGAACAAGGAGTAACCGCCTACTGGAGAGGTAATCTCGCCAACGTGATCCGGTATTTCCCGACGCAGGCTCTCAACTTCGCTTTCAAGGACAAATACAAGCAGATTTTCCTCGGTGGAGTCGACAAAAGAACCCAGTTCTGGAGATACTTCGCCGGAAACCTCGCCTCTGGTGGAGCCGCCGGAGCCACTTCACTGTGTTTCGTGTATCCTCTCGATTTCGCCAGAACCCGTTTGGGAGCCGACGTGGGTAAAGGCGCTGGAGAACGTGAATTCACCGGTCTCATCGACTGTCTCAAGAAAGTCACCAAGTCCGATGGACTCATCGGTCTCTACCGTGGTTTCAATGTGTCTGTGCAAGGTATCATCATCTACCGTGCGGCGTACTTCGGTTTCTTCGATACCGCTAAGGGCATGCTCCCGGATCCCAAGAACACCCACATCATCATCTCGTGGGCTATTGCCCAGGTCGTGACAACCGTGTCCGGAATCATTTCGTATCCGTTCGATACCGTCCGTCGTCGTATGATGATGCAGTCTGGCCGTAAGGGAGGCGAAATCATGTACAAGAACACCATCGACTGCTGGGGGAAGATTGCCAAGAACGAGGGCAGCGGTGCCTTCTTCAAGGGAGCATTCTCCAACGTGATCCGTGGTACCGGCGGTGCCCTCGTGCTGGTTCTCTACGACGAGATCAAGGTCTTCCTGTTCGCTTAAATCGGAAGACCGGCTTGTTGGGTGATCATCAACCAATGACAAGTTAGCTTGTAAAAATTGAAAATTCCAACACGAGGAGTTTCCGCGGTCGAAATTGAGTTACACGAAACAACTCTCCCATCCATTCATGCATTCCTGTGCGAAAGAAAGGCAGAAAGAGAGAAAATGTTAGCTCCAACAAACGCTCGCCTAAGCTCGTACCAAACACGGTTACGAAGATCGAAATCGCGCTCGTGTTATAACTAGGATTTGATTAAGACCCATGTGATCGAAAGAAATTAACCGCCGTTTCGTCTTCAACTGAGTTTGGAGCAGTAATAAATTCCATTTTCCACTAATTTTTGTCGTATTTCCAATATATTCCCCAAACAGGTAGCGATTTCCGAGTGAATTTTGGGATAATTCGTTCCAAGACCAAATTGTGTATCCCAACTATCCGGGAAAAGGTTATTTTTCTTTCCTTTCTGGAAACGATCTTGACAGATTACCTGTCAACTTTTTGATACGGTTTCATCAAAGTACAACAGCTGAACGACAATCAGGAAAGCTTCAGGGACATAGGAGAAGATTGACAGTGGCCGTGGAAAAAGCCACACTTCAAGGTTCAAGGACAACGTTACGTTCCGTAGATGGGTGACTGACCCAATGCCTTCCAGGACGGAACACGTGCTCGAACACAAGCAGCTCATGATCTACCGATTCTCGAGTTTATCTTTGAACTCGATTTGCGGCAGTATTACCTCTCGGTACGAAGTTCAATTTCACTTTTGGATGTACTCTACGGGCGTCATTTGAAAAATCCGTCCTGAAGCTGTTTCCCAAGGTCGACGTTGACGGTTGGATCCAAACTGAGGTGCCCCGTGTGAACCGAAAGTGGGAGAGAAATCCATCGCACACCCGGCGTCACACACGACGGCATGTCTGTCATGTGCCACGGTCACGCTCTGCTCGATCGAGCAGGGCGGTTGGGCCGAAGAAATCTCATTCTTCGAATCGAGAAATTTCATCCTGCTCGACGCATGCCGACATTTGGGTGGAATTCGAAACTCTCTCGAGAGACCAAACCTGTGTCGAACATTCCGAATCTTTGTCCCACTATGCGACATTCTGAGACTCGAAGTGATTTGTCTCCCTTCCAAGCGAGGATCAAAACTATCGGATCCTCTCGAAATATTGCGTTTCCGCGCACGGCCATCAGCAGGCCAAACTGCGAGTAGTGTTCGAGCGACCATTCACGTGGAAGTTCGCTGAGATATGACGTAATTTCCTGCGCTCTCTCTTTTTCTCTCCCGTAGCAGCGTAGAAAGCGTATCGTCACTTCTCAATGACTTCTCCACATCGAGCAGCGACCAGTGGACCAGAATGGATTGAGTCGTTCGAGCACAACTCACCTGTCTCAACTGGTTGACCAGTTCTTGTTGAGACACTTGGAGGCTGTCGTTGATTTCGATGACCTTGCTGTTCTCTTTCTTCAGTCCCTCGATATCGCGTTGGAACTGGGTCACCGCGTTCAGAGACTTTTCGAGTTTTTCGCGCAACTCGCGGTTTTCGCCTTCGTACTTCTGTGTCTGCTGAGCGCTCTGTTGGATTTGTTGCTGAAGAGCCAGAATCTGCTTCTGGTATCTGTCGAGTTCAGCTTTCATTTGAGCTTCAGCTTCCCCAGGTCGGCCTGAAATCGATCGATTTTTGAAAAACTCAACTCAAAAAGTAAGAGGATGCTCTTTCTTGACTCGACGGAATTTTTCGATTGTATCGAGAACATCGGTTCGCCAAAGAAATCAAGAACGAACCAGAGTTGATGGATCTGAGGCGCTCGAGTTCACCACTCAATTCCTGCACTGCCATCTCCAACCTATTCCTCTCTTCGGCTGTGCGATACAACTCTTGTTGAACTCTTTCAAGTTGCTCGGCAAGCTGCTTCGTTTCGCTACGTAGTTGCTCGTTTGCGCCTGCGAACACGGGAACCCGAGTTGTTTAATGTTGTCACCGAGGAACGGGGGAAAAACGAAACGGGTGATACGTCCAGAGACGCTATGAGATGGAAAACCGATGATTTTGATTCTCACCCTTATCTTTGGGTAGATTCTGTTGAACTTGGGCGATGTACTTTTCGCTGTCTTCAAGATCTTGCTTCAATCGATCGACTTCCATTTGCAAACGTTGATTTTCGGATACTGCTTTTTGGAGCTCCTGAAATACGAAACCACATCTCGATGAATCGACCTGTTCCCGAATCGATTCTTTTTATGATTCCGATAGCGCACGCAGCAGAATGTTAGACGAAGTGGGTCATTACCTGGTCCGATCGTCCAAGAAGTTCTCTCAGACGATCAACTTCAGACTTGTCGAGCTTTGAGGGCGGCCTTGGAGGCAACCCCTGCTCGATTTGCGATCTAGCCTGCGCCAGAGCATTTTGGAGTGATTCTCGCTCCTGCAAAAGTATTACAAGAGACAGTCAATAGCTATTCGAAAAGACGACAGGATCCGAAGTCTCAGGAATTCACTCGTATCTTCAACACTCTGCTTCACTGGTCTGGAGTGCAGCATCGAAATCGGATTGAGGAAATACGCGATCGAAGATATAGAATCAAAGGATTTCGGGGAATTGGATTCGAGAATTTCTCTCTTTCCACCATTATGAATCCAAACTGATCAGAACGAATTCCGAGTTCTTGTTGAGCAGCAGTAATCCGAGTAATCACGAACCTTCTGCAGCCGGGTGAGTTCGGATGACTGCCGTTCGAGTTTATCCTTGAGCTTTTCGTTCTCGACGAAGAGACGTTCAATCTCTTGTTTCTGTCGAGCCTCGCTAGTTGTGAACGCCGAGGATCGACTCTTGCTCGACTCCAGCTCGCTCCTCATTCTTTCCATTTCAAGTTGTTGTTGAGATCTCTGTTCTTGCAGTTTTTTGATCTCGGCGCGTGCATTCTCGTACCTGGAACACCGGATCGGAACTCAGAAAACAATTTTCCTTCAAATCAAAAGTAGAAACCCGCCGATTTCCTCTGGAATGACAGACTGGCTCCGCAGAACAACACAAACCTGTCTCTGGCTTTCTCGATTTCAAGGTAGAGACGTTCCATTTCGGCCTGTTGGGACTTTCGCTCTTCTTGTGTGACTCCCCTATCTCCAACTGCACGTTCCAGTTCACTTCTCAGCCTGAAATCGGATGAACGAACGTCTGAGGAAATGCTTTCCATCGGTGCTGGCGCAATAATCAGTCTGTACGGAGTATGTCGGAGCAGCGCTGTACGAAGAGTTGCAAGTACGCTTTTCGGCTGGCTTTCGCTAGTCGCTAGCTCGCATGGTGTTATCTGTCCTTGCCGCGTGTATGTGTGACTGCGTGTTGTGAGTGTGTCATCAATCATCCTTTGTTCGCGAGTCTATTTTCACAATTCCGCGAGAATAAACCCGAGTCGAGCTCGACGTCGGTGATATGAACGGATAGAACGAATTTTTCGCGACCGCGAACACGGAAATTCCCAGAGAAAAATAAGGAATCGACACGGCCGATTTGAGTGGCTGTCCTGGAGGCTGGGTGAGATTCTGTTTGCTCCGTTTTGAGCACCTCGAACGATCCACCGGGCGTTTGTGACGATATCGAAATGCATTGCACTCACCTTAGAAGATCCTCTTGAGCTTTGTCTCTCTGCGTCGTCATTTTTTCGACATCTTGCTGCGCTCGCTCGAGTTTGTCCGTTGCTTTCTCGAGGTCAATGCGCAATCGTTCGATTTCGGATTGATTCTTGTCAATGGTAGTTTGCATCTGCTTGATTTGACGCTCTGCACGATCCAGCTCTGCCTCTAGTCTGCAATCGCGAGGAACAACGTTTCGGTTAACTCTCATCGAACGCATCGGAAGGAGAATTTTCCCTGGGACAGTGTACTCCGCTCAGTCGGAGTCAACTGTAGAAGCCATTCCCATTCTAGAAACTTCTCTATAATCGCTAAGCAGTGCAGTGTGAACGTTTCCAAATCAAAGAATGAAGATTTAGAGGACGCTGAACTACAGCGCATGCGCAGCTTTCGCTGGACCATGAAGTTCATGCTCGACAACAAACAACGAACAGCAAACATGGTAGGAGGGATGAATTTACCTGTGATTTTCTTCCTCAAAATGATCTTTATCGACGGTGATCTTTCGAATATCATTTTGATACTTCTCCATCTTCTCATATGCAGCCTCTAGCTCGAGTTGAGTTTGTGCCAGCTCGTCTTGAGCCTTGCTATTCCTCTGGGCTTTCTCATACTCGAGTGTGATTCTATCAACTTCCTGCTGCAAATGGTCCCGATCTGTTTGGACCTTTCGCATTTCTTGTGCTAGCTTGTCGTGACGTTCCTTATAGAGTTCCGCGTCGACCATGGCCCGGTCGAGGTCTTGTCTGTACTTGTCCTCGGTGTCTTTGAGTTTCGCGAGCTGGGTGTTGGCCCGCATGTACATTTCTTTCATGCCTTCAAACTCGTCCATTGCTCGCTTGTGCTCATCCTTGTTCTTGGCCAGAATCTGCCCGCACCGATCGTGTTCCACTATAAGCCGATCCATGTCTTTGGTTTGCTGCTCGTACCTGCTCTGGGCCTTGTACACCTCGGCCTGAGCTCGATCAATTTTCTCCAAGGCTTGATTGGCCTCTGCCCGCGCGACTTCCTTGTCCTGGAGTGCCTTGTCCAGTAGAGTTTGCGCCTTCTCGTATTTCTCACGGATCAGACGCAGATCACTGGTGGCCATCTCCGCCTCACGTTGGTAACGGTCCACCTGAACGTAACTCTTGTCATGCCTTTCCTTCAACATCTCGTACTCGGCCTGAAGGTTATCCTTGTCCTTCTGCGCCTTGACAAGTTGAGCACCGAGCATTTGCTCCTTCTCCTTATAATCTTCCATGTCAGCCATGGCCAAATCTCGTTCTTTCTGAAGTCTGACCAGCGACGAGTTCAACCGCTCATATTTCTCCTTGATGGCTTCTTTGTCGGCCACGGCCATGTCGTTCTCCTTCTGCAGTCGTTGGACTTGAACCTGAACGGATGGGTGACAACGTTCGTAATCATTCGCGCATTGTTTCTTTCTTTCTTTCTTTCTTTCGTTCTTTTTGCACAATCATCATCTAGAGTGGAACTGTTTCGTTCTCTCCATTCTTGAAGAGAATGACTTCAGCTTTGTGAGAAATTGCTTCTTTTCAAGATGACGTCTCTGTCTTCTAGATTGTGCTACTTCTGAATATGGACTTCCGCTCAGACAGGAATTCAAGTGTGCGTCCGTCGTTTCTCATGGGGATCTCGACGAGCGAGAAATTGTAGATGTAGTTTTCTAGAGTCCTAAACGTTTTCTCACCTGCAGTGAGTTCACTTGCGACTGGAGGCCTTCGGCTTCGCCTTGCGCTCTCTCGCGATCTGTTTGATATCGGCGTAGTTCTGTGCTGACTTTATCTAAGCGTTCTTGCAATCTGAAATCGGGTAAGCAGTGTTCTAGCAAGCCTTCTTGAGCTACTTCCGAACTCGTCCACTATATCTGAATAAAGTCGTCATCATCATCATCGGCGTCGTCACTCAACATCATCGTAAAGAGCAGCTCCGAACTGTTTTCTCTCGAGTCAGACAGAACTCTCATCCGGTTTTTGCTAATGTCCGAGAGAGAGAGACAATTTTTGAAAGAATGACATTCTCAAGAGGAATAATAATATTTCCTTGGCAGCGGGAAGAGATTTCTAGCTTGGCCTGGCCTTACTGCTGCGTGGGCTCGACTTCTACTCACGCTACACGAACCTCTCGGTCGACAACCTGCGGAGAGCCATCAAAAACTTCATAACGGCCTGCGGCGCTGTTCATAAAATAGTTCCGCCCGTTGAGGCTCGATTACCTACAGCCTACCACCACACGCTCCGCCTTGGAACTCTCACAAGGAGCCGAGTAGTTTTCTGACGAGAATGGGGATACGAAGCCTGAAGATCTTCACTGAACAACAATGAACAAACAAGAACCAGCTCAGCAATTTACGGACAGAGATTTCACAATTGCTAGACATAGTTTGAAGAGAACTGAAGGAAGGAACAGCGATCGCTTCGAAAGGGATTTTGTGATGATGACATGAAAACTCAGCGATGACTGAACAACACGTCAGCAAACAGCGTGGAGTGGACAACAACGACTTAGCAATTGCTCAACGACGATGTTTCATCGAACGTCGCGTTCTTGAAACATCGATCGGATGGAAACAGATTGACGGTACGAGACAGTGGGGGAACGGCTTTGTCTTCTATCAAATGAGAACGTATGTTGCACGAAACCCGTGCCCGCTCGACTAACCTGTCTCCGTCCATTTGCGCCTTGTCAAGTGCCGCCTGCGTTTTGTCGTATTGCGTCTGCACTTTACTTAGCGTTCCTTGGACACGTTCTAGCTCGCCCTTGAGCTTCTCAGTCTCTCCCTGGTGGGAGTCTTTCTCCAGGTGGTAACGAGCGATCATGCCCTGCACTCTGTGGGCGTCCGGAAAAGAGGCTTAGAAACCAATTCCACGGCCTCACTTCCATTTTGGAAAACGACGAAAAAGGTAACACGACGTGATCGAATCCAAGCGGCAGACTTACCGATCGTATTCTTCTTGCAGGGCCTCACGCTCGGATTGTGCATTCTCTAGTTTAGCTTTCAGCCGATAAATGTCGCCTTGAGAGCGCTCAACCTTCTCTTGTAGTTGTTCGACTTCTGAGCACTTTCGGTCTGTCTCAGCTTGATTCATTCGAAGTTCAGCTTGCGCCCTGCGGAGTTCCGATTGAGTTTTGTCCAGTTTCTCCTGCGAATGAATAGAATCAACGTTGGAGGCTATTCGCAGCAGTTTGGATCCTGGAATCGAGATCGTCAGGAAAAACCCACCTGTAAACGTTCAAGTTCCTCAGAACTGGGATACAAGGATCTCGCCGGTGAGGTTCCTAATCTATTTCTCGAAGATCCTTGTTCGTCTCCCCAGTCCCTCTCTCTCGATCGGTCCCGAGATCGTTCCCGACTCTCCCGCGATATTCGGGACTCCAATCTATCCACACTTTCGCGGAGACGGTCATTATCCAGAATAAGCCTGCGTTCAAAGGTTGACGTTAGATTATCTCCACCTTCGTCCAGAATCTGTCGACCTTCACGCTCTTCGATCTTGGCGGAACTCGCGAGGATTCTCTTTTGAAATTTCCGCAGAATAAAAGAAGCAGGAGCTAACTTGATACGAGCTAATTATATATTCACCGCACAGTCGACAATACAGGAGCTATTCATAGTCATGCTCTACGAACCTGGCATTCTCCGAGCGCAGTCGGTCCCACTCGTTCGATGTCCTTGAGTGTTCTCCATGGATTTTGTCAAGTTCCGCACGTACCTGGCCCAGTTCTGATTGAGAGTTCTCTAGACGCGCCTCAAGTCGGTCCTTCTCTGCTGCCGCCTTGTCGAGGCGAACCTTCGAAAACAAATGAATTCGCTCAAGTTCTTTCCGCGGACAGCTCGTCGCTTGTTTCGATACATATCATTGTTCCTTTCATCTATGTATATTAACATTCTTCATCATCGAGGGAGCAAGCTCTCCATTAGGAGCGTGCAAAGCCCACGAGCGGTGCATAACAATGCTGAGGCTCTAATTAGGAGCTTCTCCTCGAACACTCCGCTAAGGCAGGCCGGACAGACCGTCATCTATCCATCAATCTTCCCATCTATCGTCCCAGACCCCGCAAGTCCATCTTTTCCGCACGCTTCTCTCACAGAACGCCTCGATGAGGAAGGTGCCATTAGTGCTATCGCATAGATCAAGAGAGGCGAACTTCTGACCGCGAAGAATCGGAGTACTGGAGCTGTGTTGGTTCGTGAGCGATCGTGAATCGGTTTCACTCACGCGGCCTAATCTTGAATGTCGATGCTTCTACGGCACGGGGAAAAGTTTCCCAGCGGTCACAGTTCTCTCTTCGACTCGAGCTAGCAGAAAGATATTCCACCGCAGGAGCTTTTAGTGCGCAGTTAAAGTCTTCGGGACCACCATGACGACGAGTTCATTGTCCTGTGAATTCTAAGCGGTTGAATTTGGAACTCAGTCGACAACTAGGCTGCGGCAGACGAGCGTTTGAGTTTCTCGTTTGCCCGATTGAGGCTAATGAGTTGGATTGAAGTTTGCGAGGACACGTTGCCCGAAGAGAGAACAGAAAAACGCAGTCGTCATCAGCCGGCAATGAACGAAAGAAGGAATCCGAGAGGAGGAATAAGGAGAACGCTCCAGAGGGAACAGAGGTGAAGACGACAGCGTGATGAAGTGAAAGCATTGGAAGAAAAGGAGAACGAATGACGAAAATGAAATTGAAGCGAAAATTGGGCTCAGGATGTTTGGGAAAATGGGGGAGGGGGAGGAGGAGGAAGAAACAAACAAAAGGAACAGGAGAGGGAAAAGGGTGTAGTATTGGGGCTCGAAGAAGAGAGGAGAGCGGGGAAGGACATCAGAGACGGAGTGAAATTCAAAAGAAGAAAGAAAGAAAAGGTCGGCAAACCAGAAAGACGTGGAAGGAAATGCTTCGAGGGAGAGGAGGAAGAAAATGACGGTGGAACAGAGCCGATTCGAGACTTCCAAAGAGGAGAAATCGACTAATCAAACCATTGAATGTCGATTCAAACTAGCTTTCTCTCAAACGCACTCCGGTCGTCATCAACTTTTTGGCCAGGACTCAGGTCAGGCCACTCAAAGCCAAAAGGGCATGACCGAGAAACTTTTCATCGGCCGGGCTCTTCGTCGGCTTGGATTGAGAATCTTCAAACAGAAGCGTTTCCTAATGGAATGAGTTTATTTCCTTCTTCTGTCTCGAAAACGCGGCAAGCGGAGTGAACAAGGCTCCCCTCGGGCATTCGGTGAGTCATTCATCACCTAATATCAGTTCGCGCAGCGCGTGTCGCACGTGTCGTCGACTAGATTGCTGTCGGAATGGGAACACACACTCAGGAAAAAGTCGGAGTGTCTCTCTAATCGTTCCCAGAGCCTCGAATCAAGACCGAACAGAGCGATGTACGTCACAATCCAAGGGGCTGTACGGAATCCTGGAAACATGACGATCGAGCGAATCGAAAATTTACCGAGTTTTCGTTTGACATTCACGTGACCTTTTCCCGAAGGCTCCAATGGGATTTGACTCTTTGCAGGAAACTAGGCGCAATGCCAAACCCCCCGTGGAGGACCTTGCCAAGTTTAGGACCCGGAGTAGGTCGCTCTGCCGAGTTTGAAAGTTCACGCTGGTTTCCTTGGCAAGGCGTTCAAGCCGGAGCCGAAGCATGGCCGACCGCTCGGTTGGATTTGCTTTATTTCTTCTCCTGTTTTCTTTTCTCGAGTCTGTTCGGGAGTCGGAACAGAAGATCTTTGGCGCTGTTCACAACCAACCGACGGGAAAAGAATCCCCCACGGGAAATAATGGAGAGCCGTTACCCATCGCCCCCGAAGACATTTCGAGGCACTCACCTGTAGTTTCTCCATATCTGACTCGATGGAGTGGAGCCGGATTTTGTATTCAGCAATTTCACGTTCATGCAGTTCGCGTTCTTCGTTGCGTTCCTGTTCGGCGCGATCTCGTTGCACCCGCAGCTGTGCAATTTGCTTCTCTTTGTCCTGTAGAGCCTCTTCAAGACCAGACAGAGCTCCTTCGTTCGTGGAGTGGTGTGCCTGGATGGCCGTTAAGCGCGCTCTAGCCATATCTAGCTGATTGTCTTTTTCTTTTAGGAGTTCGTCCAGGTTCTCGATCTTCCGTTGAAGCACGTTGATCTTTCTATCCTTGATGTCCATGTGGTCCCGAAGTTCCTGAAGTTCCTGATTGAGATGACTGCGTTCCTGGTTTGTGGCCATGGATTGTTGAGTCCTCTTTTCGATCAGTTTGTTCTTTTCCTCGAGACGCGCACGCAACTCCTCAACCTGCAGAGTCAGAAACGTAAGTAAAACTAACCATAAACCGCCATGCCTCGCATACTGAGACTTCGGCACCATCGCTCGAGTCCGTAATTCGACTGTTATTTATGGTGTACGTGCTCCCAGACAAACGCACGGCACGGCCGTTCTGCCCCACGAGACCATTCCGCAAGCTGATGTTGCCTTGCATTCCCACTTGAATGTGATCGGAAAGAATATCCCTCGACTTCATGAAAATGCTCTCTGGTCTGAGATTCGAGTTCGAGGATCGAAGAGATTTTGATGAGGATCGAAATCACGCGATGCGTTTCAAACTTTCAGTCGTCGATCTCAGGATTTCTGGAGTTGAAAATACTCACGTCAGCTTGCAGCATATTTTGGTGCTCCTCTTTAGCGCACAGAGACTCCTTTAGGACGGCGATATGCCGTTGGTAGTCCTGGTGCTGCTCTTCGAGTGTTTTCATCTTGGCCCCGAGTGCCAGAACCTCTTGATCTTTTTTGTTCAACTCGAGTCGCAGCTCCTCCACCTGGCGGATAATGAAACAAAGACATGTCAGAGTTTGCGTCTTCGATTCCGGGAGGAACACGTTTCGCAACTATTCCCATTCTATCTACTGTCGGCTGAAATGAAATCACTCGACTTTGAGACTTTGTGGGGCTTTTGATTTTGAAACCCTCAATCAGAGCCGGTGACAAAGCTCCAAAGTTTTCCATTTGTTAGATCCGCTGCCATTACGAGAAGTTTCCTTCTCGGTCGAACAAGAGGATTTCGTCTCTTGTTCCGCCAACGAACCAGAGACCGTTGCCCCCTGTAGAGGTCAGTTTTATTTTCGGACCACGAGAACTTCATCACAAAAGAGTCGGCTCGATGGGTGGAGGAGGATCGATACCTTTCAAATGTCACCGATTCGATGACTCGCAGACGTTCGTGCAGAAATAGCGCAGCGTTGCACGCTGTCGACGACTCCAAATGCTTCGGTGACATCCACCTGAACATTCGAACTTGAGCGCCAACTTTCAAATGCGTACGTGTGGCGTGCAGAAATACATATGTATATCTGACATGAGCGACGGCTCGGAGCGAACAACGAACATGGAAGCTGATGAGGGGAAGGGGGCGGTTTTCCAAATGAAATATGATGCTGCTAAACGCGGCGGGATTTCGAGCACTTTCTCTCTCGCTAACAGAATGGATACGTCATTTACTGAATTAACCTCTTTCTGCGGAACTCCATAGACCTCGTGTTCGGCTGATTGTGAGCAACGGATTCCGGAGAAGTAAATATTGAACAGCGTCTCAAGAGACCCGAAATGGAGCTCGGCGCTTACAACTCGCTCCATCGCTTTCCGCTCGGAGAAGGCTTCGGCGGTCGATAGCCGCGGGCCGTGTTCGGTTTATTCCACTTAGGAAAGTGTCGACTAAACAGTTTGTCGAAAAAATCGCCCAATGAACGCTCCGTGGAAACTTTCGTGCCTCGTATCCTTGGATGGAAAGGAGTGACATAATCAAGGGAATGGAATCCAGGAGCCCTGAAATCCTTCCAAGTGACCTTGCGCGAACGATGTCTCTGTGGCTGTTGGGAGACGAACTGGAATGTAGATGAACCCTTTCCCGCTTTTCAGAACGGAAACCGATAAAGCTCCCTTTTTCAAGTCTTTTATCCAACGTCAACTCGCTAGTGCATACCGAGACGCAGGACGAAACTGGCGACCTGCCAAATATCTCTTCCAGGACGGTTCGTCGATCCGCTGTTTCCTCGAGGGGAAAACAACGGAGTGAAGAAGTTCTTGTTTCTCGAAAGAGGCTCGTGCTCAACACGGGTGAGGCGGAACAAACGTCTCAGGACGAGTTTGTCTTCATGCGACATGACATTCTTCTTCATCTCCTTCGGTGTCTTAACGGTTCAGTGGCAAGCGTGCACTGGCTCGATGCAGTAATTTGATTTGGAAAACGAGTTCCAACTCTCCGCCGATTGAGTTTGAATTCGCTCTCCAGCTGACCGAGACATTAGGAAAGGATCTACATGGGAGAAAGCAGCAGAAATGAAAGGAAAACTTCAATCAACAACGACGACTCCGATCGGCCGCGGACTCGATGGAACTGATTTGAAAAAAAAAAAATAGGCGGATCGAGTGGAAGAGCTGCCGAAAATCGGCGACAGCGCAGATGAAGCAAATACTGGAGATATTCATGAGGTGGGAGCATGCGGGGGGAACATAAGATTGGGATCTACGAAAACTCAAAACAAACCTGAATAAAGAAGGAACATTTACACGACAGCAGTGCCTCCGAGTTCTCCGCAAAGCCCTCAGGAGGATCTTGGAAACCCTCAATGCATTCGGAAGCTTCGGGGAAGCTTCTATGGTGCGCCAAGAAAAGCGTCTTTACAGCCGTGTTGGTCGCCATAAGCTCCAGTTCATGCTCCAGCGCGCGGAGTCGGGCGTCCTGCATCGAAGGAGGGTCAACAAGGCGGAAAAAAATCTCGAAAATTACTTCCTCTCTCTCTCTCTCTAGCCGCCTCGATCAGCATTCTTTACTCCTGTTTGCGAATTCGCACTCCTCCGTTGCATTTGTACTCCTGACTTCGCACTACTCCTCGATGGTTCCGCGTCATGGCGGGTGACGGAAAGTTTTCTCGGAGAAGTCAGCAACAACGAGCGGTTTGAGAAGAAGCGAGAGAGAGAGAGAGAGGGAGGAATGGAAAATGAGAGAAAGGAAAAAAGAAGTAACAACTGGCGAGAAGGTCACGACCAAGGCAGGTGAGATGATTGTTGTTCGAAACAGAGAAAGTTCCGAGGAAAGTTTTTCCCACAAATCGTGATAGAAGACTCTCGTTCCCGTCGGAGAATAGGAAGCTACTTCCATGAACTCAGACGAATCGGAGGGCGGAAAATGAAGGAGGAGGAGTTCTGATCTTTCTGTTGCTGGGGAACCATTGATAGAGAGACGCCGTTTACTTGCTTGGAAGTTCCAAAACTCCACTTGTCGAGCATTTTATTCATGGAGAATTGAACTTTTTCGAATCGAACGACAAAGAGGTAGACGGTTGTGGCAAAGCTCAAAAGCGAGAGAGGAAAGACCAGTGTTCAGAAGGAGAAAGGAGAGAGCAAGCTAATAATTCAAAAAAGGGAACCTTCGTTTCGATAATGGACTCGAGCAGTGCGATGTGGTCCTGAATGTTCTTTTCGGCGATGATAACTTCTTGTTTCAAGGGACGAGGATCTCGAATAGACGGTGTACCGCGCACACCGCTCTGTCGACGTATCTTTGGCGTTTGGGTCTCCTGGTCGACAAGCTTGGGCAGCCAGGAGTGAATCTGTTGGTGGCGGGGAAAAAATAACCGAAAAATCGGCAAAAAAGCAAACATTAATAAAACGAACCCAACTCAAACATTTTCCTGATCAAAAACAAAATAAGAAATCCTTGAAAATGTGAATTCGAAATAGGAGCGGTGACGCCGTGCTGTTTGCACCAAAAGCGAAAACAAAACGGAACCAGGCAACATTATCAGGAATCGACGCCGCCGTGTTCACTTGTTTGGTAAACGCGTCCGCCCATGTTTCTTGGCGTATGCCAAGAGGGAGAGTCCAGATGGTTCGTTAACCTTGGCAGTTTGTTTTGCGCTCAGTGTTCCGTGTTTCGAAGTCCGCCGTTTTCGCATCAGCATCAGAGAGTAGCTCGCAGGCTATTGGAATAGCAAGTGAATTATGTTCTGCCAACTCCACCCAGCTGTAACCTCCACTCTGCGTGCGGCGGCGGCGGCCGCGGCAGCAGCTAGTTTCTCTTATTCGCTTTTGAGCTACTCCACGAGATGTAGGAGTGGGAGGAGAACGCGTCGAGAAATTTACACTGGATCGGAGTCTGGCGAGAAATATCTCGGCGTATCTTCTTCTCGGATCGTTTACCTTCTCCGAACATCTACATGTCTCTCGTTCTGTGAGAGTTTCCAACTGCATCCGATGTCAAGCCTCTATGCGGGAAGGCACCGATCACGAGTGCATCACTCACACGGACGAGTCGCGTTTCATTTGCCCGAACACCGGGTCTGAGCCGCTGTTCCGCGCAAACGGCACTGGAGCGTTTCAGCGTTTCATTACTCGGAGTAGAACGAGTTATTGTACGCACTGTTTGTCGGGCCAGCATGCAAATACGGCGACTCACTAACGAAGATTGTTGGCGGAAACATTGTGTTGACGCTTCGGTTGCTCGGAGCTTCCGGCCGGTATCTAGCCTGGTGAGAGGAAAAGATGAAGAACACCAACCTGTCGGTTCTTTCCAAGGTCTCCTCGGTCCTGGTCTCGCTTGAGATTTTCCAGCATAGATTCCAGGTGCCGAGTGCGGGCTTCTGCCTCGATGAGCCTCCCCCGGAGGCGTTCGTTCTCAATCCTCTGCTCGTCGAGCAGTTGAGACCCGACTCCCTTGGATGACTGCAGCATTTCCATAAGTTTCTTAATGCTTTCGTCACGCGCAGCCAGCGTTTGTTTCTGTGTCTCTATGCGAAGTTCTAGTTCCTGGAAGAGGGACAAGTCCGTTAGTACGCGACGACGATCGACAAGTGAATCGAAGCGTCCCCGAAGATAACCAAACCCACATATGTTTCCTCTTATCTAGAGACAGTATCGCCGTCCTGATCTCCTTCCGTCATCCAGTCAGAGTCTCCTGCGTTTCCTTCCGACCCACTTTCGCTCCTGAAGAGTTTTCATTTTATGACGGCTGTGTGCTGTTTGAGTTGTGTTGCAACAAGACTTTTATTGCGGCTTCATATCTCTCTGAGAAGAATGTCGGCTTCCGTATCAGGATGCTTTGCCTCCTCCTCCTCCTCCGACGGCTCGGCTTCTGACGAACGGCAGCAAGATATTATCCGAGCTGCTATCTGAGGCGAGCACCGAGCTAGCTAGCTAGCTAGCATGCCGAAACAGGATACGTCGTCCTGTGGACCTGTCGTCCTGCAGGAACAGCCATCAAATTTCCTGATTGTTCCCTCGAGTCATGCTCGATGATGATCTTGTCTCACCGAGCTCCTCACTAGATCTTTTTCCCCCGAGTCGCTCCTCCCCCCTCCCCCTTCTTTTCACCCTCATTTCCTCCTTCCTGTTCTCCAAGCGGGAGTAGATCTTGTATATCCTCCTGTGGAAGGATAACACGAGAGTTGGAGCCTCCGTTTCGGTGGAACAGGAGTCAAGGAGTCTTTCCGGGAGTCCTGTTCAGCGCTGACCAAAATGGAGATGCGGCCAAATGGGAGACAGGATAGGAGAACGGACACCGAAAAAATCTGACGAACGCATGGAACAGGGAGCCGCATCGCTGCCGATCCAACTCGATTGAGCCGAGCCCATTACAGAGTTTTGGGCACGTTACGTCACGCCAGCTGGTCATGAACAACGCTCGAGTGTATGCTGTAGTTGTGTCTGCGTTCTGTTACTCCAAACGGAGCAGCATCGACAGCAGCGTCACCGATGACGACGACCTTCAATGATTTCCACGTGTGCTCTGTCTGCTATCACGTTCCGACTTCCTGATAGCATCGAGTCGAACAAACTCCACAATTTCACGCTGACGGCGAGGTTGGTTGAGGAGCGATCGATGATGATTGATGAGCCTGAATCGATCGTTTGGCTCTTCTAGAACAGTGTGAAACATACAATGAGCTGACTGGGGCCGCTCCTGCAAATGAGCCGCAGTCGTAATCCTCGACCCGGTCAATCCACAGTGAAGTCTGTTTTCATGCAGAGTGGACGGCTTTCGGGAACATTTGTTGCTGCGGCGCTTTCGACTCGAACGGGTTCTGTGTTGTGCTTGCTTTCATGAGAACGAAACGTCCGTTCCAAAGCACATCTGTCACTCCCGAAGAAAGGTCTGAGCATGACATTCGATCAACGACTGAGCCGAGTGAACGGCTAGCGACCGAGGAAGGCTCGAACGTGGAAGGACGACGACGTTGAAGGAACGCTCCGCTCTCGTGACGAGCTCCCACTGAGGACGTCCTCCGCGTTTGAGAATGTTCTCCTCGGGTTCAGGCTGCTGACGATGACCGATGCGTGAAAGATACAGCGTGGATCGTCAACGGAACAACGTTGGAAGGCGAGTCGCCATCGAGTCCGTAGGGAAATTATCCCGGATGTTTCCTCGGCATCCTTGGTTCTCTCCGAGTTTGTGTTTCCGCTCGCGTCATCTTTGCCAAACTGATTTGAGAGTGAAGGATATGGAATTTGATTCTCTCCCAGATGTGGATGTTCGGGTTAGAGCCCGGGAAATGAGACCTCGTATCTGATTGCTCGATGAATTGTTTTTTTAGCCGCAAACGTCGAAGTATATTCACTGAAACAATGAGAATCGGGAAGAACATAACATTCAGAGTCCTCACCTTGATGGTCTCCCTTAGCAGGAATATCTCTTTGGTCATGTGTTCTTTTTCTGCGTAGAGTGCGTCGAGGTGCGACTGCAACTCCGCGTCAGGGTTGCGCTGCATGTGAGCGATGCGAAGTTCTTCCTCCAGTTGCCGGATCAGTGCAGTTTGCTTCTGCAGGACACCATGTGTAACGAAAAGCATGTTAGTGTTTGATATCATCGAGATGAATATCTTCCCAACCACTAATCACAAGCGAATTCAAATTCCAATCCGATTCTTGCGCATGATCAGATGTCGTAAGAGTTTGAATTCGCGATTCCCTCCCACGGAACCCACAAGCTACGCTCGTTTGATAGAATTCACTGGGTATGGGCGAAATGGAGGCCCCGCGCGATACATAAATCGACCGAAACGCGGTCAGCTTTCGATGTTATCGCGTGAATCATTCACGGTCTTGGGACCCAGTGCGTAAAGGTGAATACGGAACCGATAGTTTGCGACGCACCCGTCTCTCTCCTCTTACTATATGACTTGTTTTTAATCTTCGGAATCGGAGACTCGGAATCGGAAGAAATACGGATATTTCGACCTCATTCCACAGAAAAGGAGTTGCGAGACTGAGAGAACAGCAGTGCACACCGATTTGTTAAGCATGCATTCGCGCCGCATACGAAATCCAACGGCCCACCCGGGTGAGGCGTTCACGGAAAGACTTTGACATTCAACAAAGTACGGTGAGGTCCGCGTGCGGCACGACGGTTCGGTGTCGTGCTGCACGATGATGATTTTTGATCGGCCTCCCTCGATACGCCTCGATGAGCGGGACGCATCGAGAAAGGACCGGGGGTTACCTTCGACATGAATGAGGGATCTCCTAAGGCTGATGCTGGTCGTGGTGTGATGATCGCGTTCGATAGGGAAGAATTGCGATTGGTCTGCTTTTGATTCGTAGTCAAGGCCAAGGAGCTGTTCGTGCCCAAGGGATGTCCTAGGGCCGAGGAGGGCCTCGCCCGGCCAAGCGCCGATGTGGGCCTGCTGAGTGTAAGAGGCTTCCTCAGCCCGTCGGAGAAAAGTGCCGAGTTTTCTCCGAACGTTCTACCAGTACTAGCCGGAATAAGTTGCGGACCGAGCCCGAGAGAATTAATGCTACCACTAGCGGCGACGCCAAGTCCGCTAAGGCCGCCCAACCCGCTAACACCGCCGCCGCCGCCGCCAACGCCAACACCTAACCCTAGACCGCCTAGTGATCCTACAGGAACGGTCAGCGCCTGAAGTCGGCTTGTAGGCCGAGATGAGGAGCTCCCATAGAGACCCGCCGAGCGCCCGAGCAGCGAACTTGCCGAGTTCTGGACCACCCCGAGAAGGAAGAAAAAAATCTCCAATTAGCGGTGGATTCAGATTTCTTTGCTTTCAGCTTTTCTTCCGAAAACCACGAGAAATGGAGAACAACGACATCGACAGAATTGACAGCAACGACAGTACCCCGATGAGCAATCGGACTTGGGGTTTCCGAGGAGACGAGAAACTTTTGAGGTTCCACTAGCTCAAAACACGTATTTTCCGGGAAAACGTAAAACAACGAAAACGCAACACGACAAAACGAAGAACAACTGAAGCATCGATACAAAGACGAAGAGCGATGACAAAAACGGAACACAAAACGTGAACAACGATACCAACGAGAACGATCAACAATAAGCGTGGAAACAAGGTGGAAATCGGAGTAAGGATGTTCTGTCTGAGACAACAGCGACAACGACAACAAAGGAAAACCGTCCTCGTCTCCCTCGGAAACGTCCCGAAGCGAATGTCCACAGAGGAAAATCTCGGTTCAAAAGGTACAGCCGGAGGGAAGCCCGTGTAGAAGTGTCCTAGATGAAGAAGCCAGAATAGTTCTAGGCTAGTAACATGATGATGAGTACAGATTACTCCCGAAGAGTAATTCAAGCATCTTGCTCACTGTGCAACAATCGGGAAGAGAAAATATAGAACACGTCGGCTCCTCGATCGGTGGTCGTTATCAGCATCAACGATTCGTGTGATCGTGCCAAACGTACAACTCAATCTAAATATACCAGTCAGTCAGTCAATCAAAAAACGGGTCAACGGGCAACTCGAGCGGGTCTGTCTGTTCACTATGGTTAGTCCGTACGGTCCGCGACGTTATCTGCGTTTTGTTTTCCAGCAGTCAGTCAGTCAGTCAGTCAGTCAGTCGGTGATATCGAAATCCGACAACCCAGCGCGTCAAAACCCCAATTCAGGCCCTCCGTCCCTCGGCAGTCCTCAGCGGGCCCCACGCCCCAAACAGCCATCCATCAACGATCACCAATCAGCAGTCAGTCAGTCAGCCAGCCAGTAGGAGTCGCCTACCACCTCCATGACGAGGATCCCCATCATCAATAACAAGATCAACCAACCAACCAATCAATCAATCGATCGATCGATCGATCGCTCATCGACATCGACCATCGCCGTCGAAGTCATCTTAACCATCATGATTCAAAAGAGAGCAAAAGATCTGAATTCTTCTTTTCTCTTCGTCGTGGAATTTCTGCAGAGACTGAGAGAGAGAGAGAGAGAGATCGAATATGAACAACAAGAACAGCAGTAGTAGCAGCAACGGTAAAACAAGAGACAGCAGCGAAAGCTTGTCATGAGCGAGGCAAATGCAGGGAATGAAGCGGCCGCCACTGATCGGGCCATAAACTCCGAGATCGGCGAAGACCACGGTCTGATCTTCATGTTCGGATGTCGATCTCTCAAACGAAGAAAGATCGTGAGTCCGATCTCTTGGTCGAAGCAGAACAGTAGTGGTGCCGGATTTGGCAACAGTGGTGACCAAAGCAGTGGCCTCAGTTGTGGTGGAAGTGGTGGCCAACTGTCGAGTCAACGAGTGGCTCTTCTGAATTCGTGAAGGCCATTGCGGGAAACATAAAATGCGGGAAAATAGAGAGGGAGAAGCATGCATTGCAGGATGCAGGTCGGTCTCGGACGGTCAGGATGGGACGGATCGGATAGGACAACAAGAGAGTGAGTGAGAGAAAAAGAGAGAATGATCGAAGGGAACGTTCAGAGACAGAAGGTCTGATCGAAACGATGGACAGTGGGTAGGGAAGTTTGGAGGTAGGGAGCCGTCGTGAACCGTAGATAAGAGAAGAGAGACTGGACGAACGCACTCGAGTGCCCATCTTATCGACAATACAGTATAAGGCAACAAACGATTGCACATCACTCATTTATCACACGGACGACAGATTCACACAGTCAGCAACAACAAAGATCTCAACGAAATTGATAACAACCAGGAAGACAATCGGATCGCCGTTTCGACCCATGTCGAAGTTGTGAGAAGACATCGAAAACAATAAAAGTGGAATTTCGGCGACAATGTGTCGTCTGTTTGGTAACTCATCCGCTCTCGCACTTGCATCCGCTAACTCTGCATAATCAGGCGAACGTGATGTTCTGACAAACTCTCAGTCACGAAACGATGGAAGGAATTATTATATTTATAAGAAGAAGGGAGAAGAGCAATACTACATATTCGTAAACATACTGACAATCTGTTTTTATCAAAATGTGAGCTCCGCTCTATCGAAGCTCCGAGAAAGTCCACCGCAGCTACAGTGAGCTCCGAGTCTCTAGAACGGAGCCGTCAACGTTCTCCACGTGGCTTGGACACAGAGCAAAAGTTGGATGGTCCGCTTATCCGAATCGGGATCGTGCGGTTCCGATATGCTTCGATTAAGCGGAGTCCACTCTACATACATAATGACATAGACACCTAAATATAGCAAAAATCTCGCTAAATTTCATGAACCTGAACGTTAACCATCGGATGTGCTGAGAGATCTCTGTCGAGCTTCGTTCCTCGACTTCCTCGCACCTCCACCACCGGATTTCTCTCGAAACTTCTCAGGATATTCGCTGATTCCGCGAATAGTGCGGCTGTTTCCAAACCTGACCGACGACCGATTTACTTTCGTACCCGGATGCACGGACTCGCTTACCCTTGCACCAAACGACGAAAACCAAATAGAAAACCACACCTCGAAGTTCCAGAGGTTCTTCTCTATAAGAGAACGATGATCTCACCTTCGTACTGCTCCGAAGCGTCTGGCGTTCAAGAGGACAGAAATTTCGAGAAAACGTTTCTTTCGTTAGAAGAATCCGGATTTGGGATATTTCTCTCAAGTCATTGATTCAATCGATCGATCAGAAACGGAATCGATTTCGGACTTTTAAGACGTACCGTCATGTGTGCGTACCAAGGCGCGCCGCCATCACCGTTTTGGAGAGCTCTATCCATCTTGATTGGCCTTACGGAACGGAACGAATGCAGAACGCGGGCTGAACTTCACAAATCCGGGGTTTCGACTGCGGCTCAACAGCGCAGAGAAGTTCACTTGCTTGCCTACCTAGCTAGCTAGCTGCCTGCTTGGCTACTTGCTCGCTCATTCGTTCGTACCTCGGCTCGCTCGCTCGTTTGTCCGTGCTCAGGTGAGGGTACGTCGACGTGAGAGGACGTCGGATTCAATGTACCGCAACGTTTCGACACCAATTAACCCACACACGACGGGATCTCCTGTGGATCTCGAATGGATGTTTCCGTCAAGCCTTCCGGGCGGTAGACATCGATTCGTGATTTTCTATCGACCCGAAGTTCTCAGACGCAGAACTTCCCGCTTGAGCTCTCTCTTTTTTTCCACGTCCGGTGTTGGCTTCAGATCTGATCGATGTTCAACTTGCCGAGAGGACGGACATATGTACCTCAAGCGACCGATTTGACTTTTTTGGGCGACGAGCTGAGAATCGCCTCGAAGTCAACTAAAGTGGAATCTGTAGCCCGTTGAAATGGATCGGGGGTGGGGGGTGGGGAGGCATACTTTGTCAATACCACCGCGAATGCGTCCCTAATCGAATGTGGACACGTAATCAGCTTTGACGGTGTTGCGAGTCGATAAATCCGCGCAGCGTTCGGAAAGAGGTATCGGTATGCCCAGGGATAGTTCGCGCACACGTTTTGTCTCAGGAATCCGAACTGTCGACGCTCTGGAGCTCGTTTTCCGTATGACGTCATCGACCGAGAGCTCAAAGTGGATACCGGGTGCAAACTTCGGCACTCACCGCGATTAACACGATCTTGTTTCAGTGTCCTTTATTCACGACTCGATCGGATCCAACGTCACCCAGGGTTCCTCTTTCTCATTTCAGTTTATTATCCTCCGGAAACTGTTCAGTTTCAACTTTTCCGTTCTTCGGCTGGAAGGACACCTGAGCTTTGCCTCCAAAATCCGGCACAAACTCAAAAGCCGGGGCGAGGATGAGAGCTCTGTGTTCATTGAGCCAAATGTTTCGATTCCTTGCTGGTTGAGGAAACGTTGAATCTCCACAATGTTGCAGATCTCTTGCCCGCCAAGTTGTCGGGGGCACGTACCGTCGGTGAGAACGGAAGTAATTGTTTCGAGTCTTCAGAGAAATCTCAAGCTCCACCAAAGGGTGGGATTCAAAAGATTCCGAGATCCTCTTTTCATGGCAAGATATTCCTCGGAGCTCACACAAATCATTTGAGCAGACGTGCTCGGCTTCTTGATGTTGACATTCCGGTCTGTTGTATGTTTTGGTGCAGGGAATCGGAGTGTTTTCCCTCTTGAAGCCCCGGATACGGAATCTCATGAAGTCTCAACGAAAGTCCCAACAAGAACCCGCGGAATTTCGACCGTTTTCAATCCGCATCCACTTCCCGTACTTTCGCCGCCATAAGTACGGTGACCGTGATTTCGATTACGAGCTGCGCGACCTCAAATCAACATGAACTCCGATGGACTTACGTAAGGATAGGCGTTCATTTTGACGGTCTGTTCGATTTTGACTCGATCTTTTCAAAATGGATTTATCCTTCAGACCCTCGTGCACCTCCTAGTGGTCGACTCGAAATCAGAGTAATCCTTCTCCGGAACTTCACTCAGCACAAAACAGCGAACTCACTAATCCACCACTGAACTGTTGTCGACAAATATGCATGATGAGAACGGTTTCCGCTGTTTTCACGATGGGTTTTTCAGCGCGACATTCGAACAAACGAGAAATCGAACGCCAAGAGGCGATGCAGCTCGCATCAGCTCACACAGAGAAGTCTACGGAGTCCGTCTATCTGGCAGTCGCTCTTCAACAGATGTTCCTTCTTTCCTCCCCAAAACAGCCGTCGGTAGACGACTACGAAACCGAGCGACCGAACAGCCAACCAGCCAGACGCACCTGGCTGGTTCTTGAACCCCCGACTCTCGGTCATAAGGTTCACAATGCCCACTCCCGGGCGGCGGAGGTCCACCGCATGCGGCGCTCGTAGAGTACCTCTTTGTTTTTTTTTCCTTTTCTGGAAGCCCCAATTGGAAATTTGTTGCGATCGAGAGGCGAAATGGTGAAATTGGGAGCATCGACTTCGAGATCGCGGAGATCAGATTCCGGAAAAGTTTACAAATCGATATAAACTACTTGTCGTTCAGCTATCGTGGAAGGTGGAGGGGAAGAGCTTGAAGTCACTCAAGACCAGATCTCGAGGGAATATTTGAAGCATATGCAACGGGAGCGGAGGCAGACTTGTTGACATTTCAAGTTGTCAACATAAGTTTCGTCGTTGACGACGTTCTAGTTTCCGGTGGGAAAGGGAACGCGATGGAGTGATATAGGAACATACGGAGCCGGAGAGGGAGACGCAGAGTATTTCCGGAAGCCTCGAATGCCGCGCTCGTCGGTCCGTTGGTCCATTCGTCATATAGTGAGCGGGTGCGCAAGCGTTGCCGTTGGGAAAAAGAGTGCGCGAAGTTGAAGTCTAAAAGAGTTTCCTCAGAAAGTTTTCGATGCCCCGGGGGTCCTCAACGAACCAGACCGTTTCCCACGCCCGCCGCGCGCCGCCGCCGCCGCCGCAGCGGCCTTCGCCACTGCTGCTGAGCTGCCGCTACGAACTCATTCACCGGATTCTCGGTTGTACACAGAATCGAACGAGAACGTATCTATTCAGCGTACATTGCCAAGGGAATGGAGACGGAGAAGGCGGACGAATTGACATTGGAAGCCCCTCAACTCGCTCTCTAGAATGGAACATCTTGAGCAATATCAACAGTATTTCATAATCATATCCGAGGGTGGATATTGCTTTGGCCTCGTGAGCGGTGGACGCTATTTGCTGAAGTTATTCAGGCATCCGCTTTCGTTTGGCAGCGATTTTTCGGGCTTTTTTTTCGCATTCATCGTTCGCTATAAATAATTCATGCTCCATCGCAGGAGCCATCGCAGAAAACTTGCCCGCCAGCTACGAGACCCAATCACGGCTTTGTATTTACATCATCAACATTATGTCGGAACATCATCGAGCTCACCAGGAATATCTTGTCAGAAGTTCGCACTTTTCCTGGTCGTTTGAAATGTTGTATCACATTTGTACCTTTTTATGACCTATATATCGACAAATATGATATATATTTGTAATATTGTTTGGCGGATATCATATATGTATGTAGTATTGTTGTATTGTATGATATACAAATCGACATAGTATATCATATATATTTGTAATATCGTATGACATACATATCGACATACATCATATATATTTGTAATATTCTATGACATACAATTCAATTCAATTGAAATTGAATTGAAATGCATATTGACATGTAAATGTTTGTAACATATGACGTGTATTAGTCAGTCTGATAGTTTTCGTTGTTTTCGGAGTCATATAGAGCACGGATTGTCTGATCTCAAACAGGCGACAATCCCTCAGCAAGTCCGCGGAAACTCGAGAGCTCCCAATCGAACGGATTCAACTCAGCCTCGAAATCTGGGCTAACGGACTTGAGCACACGGCCAACTCGAGCGAGAGAATCTTCGTAGTCGTCGTCGAAGATGGGAGCAGGTGTTCCACCGGAACTTTGGGGCACCTCAGAGCGTTTCTTGACTTGTTCTCGAACGAGGAGAAAGAGCCAGAACATGAGAAAGAGAACCGAGGGAGAGAGACCCCAGTGCGACAGTAAGGAATGGGAGAGGGGTGCGCCGCGCGAGTGACATCGTGGAACCAGATCCAACTTCGAGAGGTTACAGTCCAAAACATTCTGAGATTCAATCGGATGGTTTCCAATCCGTTGTAACCGAGCAAGGTGGAAAGAGTCGCGAATCGGAGATGAGACGGCGACAGACGATGGAAACCAGATGGCTCCTTGTTTTTGATGTTCCTGCTCGTCATGGAGCGCTCGCGGTATCTGACAGTGACACTTTCAAGCTGGTCGCGTGCTGTTCGAACCAAGCGATAGATTGGATGATTCATCGAATTGGAAGCATCAATTGAATTTCGCGACTTAGACTTCTCGCTTTGCGCGAGAAAACGCTTCTGCACGAGATAATCCTTGACGAAAAGTCTGCTAAGATTTCAAAACCGCGCTTCTCGCCAACGATTTCGGGTAGAATGGTTTTGTTTCGCTTGATGACTGAGTCCGTCCTGAGGAAGGAAGTGTCGTAGAAAAACGCCTTTCAGCCCACAGGACGTCTACGATTTCGTCCATCAGTTTGGGAGCTCCGCTCAGGGCTCATCAATCGTGGGACGTCGCCTGGAAGGCTCAGAAAAAGGAACCCGTCGCTCGAATGAGCGACTGGGCCGGGTTTGGGTCGAATTTGCTCGCAGAAAGCCTCTCTGCTCGCGAGGCGAAAGCGTCCGCCACAAGTAAGGTAGTGGTGGCTTTTCGCCGTTGCAGGAGAGTATCAAATTTTCAACGTCACCCGCCGCTTTCTGTTTCTCGCTTCCATCGAGGTAGGCGTGGAGTGGAACAGTCGGTCACTCGGAGAAGTCGACGAAGGAAAAAGGGGTCGTGTGGCCTCAGCGCCTTCAGTGTGCGTTGTTCGAAACGACTCCAAAGAACACGGGAGCGTTCTATTCGTTCGGAGCGCATCTCGCAGCTTGGAGGGACCTTCTTTTTTTGCTTTATCTACTTTCCAGGCTGTCGCACTCCGCCTCTCCACCAGGCCGACCCCTAGGCCAAGCTTCGTTCCACAACCCCTCCTCCCGGTCCCTAAAAATAAACCTACGCCATGTCGGCCGTAAATCTACTCGCGCCGCCATTAACATGTCAAGTTGAGCCGGAGCGGTGTCATCTTTGACGGGTGCCTTAACGTCACGTAAAACCGTCAATCCTTGACGTAACAATAGGCCGTGCTTAACAGTATTGCAGCAGCAGCAGCCGCGGACGCCGACACCGCACGCTTCTCGGTGGCGGCGAGGTTTAATTGATGTTAATAGCCAGGTTGCTCCACGAATTACCGACCGGGCCCTCTTTTCGTCCCTTTCGACTCTTTGGCTTTGATCGTCGACCTCCGATGATCGCTCCGTTACCTCCAATCCATGGAAATTCCGCACATTCAAGCCGCACAAAAATCGTGACGATTTCCCGTCAACGAACCGGCGAGAGTTCTTTTTTCAGACAAATTCTTCAAGAAGGAATCGATGCAGACGAGCCCACCGGGAACAGTTCCCTGGCAAGAGGGAACTTTCATCGGAACTCTGTATTTCAATCAGCAGGGGGACGGGGTTTCGTGTTGGGGAGATGATTCGAGAGCAAGAATCCACCTCTCCGTCCGCCGGTCGTCGTATTATTGGTTCAGAGGAGGATCTTGTGCGAGTGTTCGACCGACTTTGCTACGTGTCCGCAATATTGAAGCGGTAATGGGATGAAGTTGCCCCCAAAGGTTGCCGCAGCAACATCGGCCGTGCTCAGTCGACGCGAAACTGTTGTGCCATCATCAAACACTGTTCCACGTTAACTCCGAGAACGGAACGAACTCTGAGAGACAAAAGTTTGGAAACAGCGAAATTCAGTACTTGTTAGACAAAAGCGTATCGAGTTAAAACTAAAACTATTCATTGGCGGCCTGAGTTTAGAATGAGCTCCGCAGTAACTACAAGTATGTATATCTTCGAAGTTTTGTAAAACTCTGTATTTCATTCAGAATCTCTTCAGGTCGAATGAGACTCGCGCTTTGACACAATCTACCCACCTACGTTGATTACCTAACTTCCTGTAGAAATCCAAAGACCAACAATAAGTCAATGTGAGAGCTTGTTGCAGGAGAAACAATCGCGCTGTATCGAGAGTCTTGTCAACTCGCACTCAATGGCAGGCTGCTCAGAGGAGAAAAATTATTCCTTTCACCGAGAACGTCAACTTTCAATCTGACAACGAGCTCTCACAACATCCGAGCACTCGGGTTCGAACCTTTTGGGAACATACTGTGGAAAGCAAGAACAAAGATCGAACCCTCGGAGCGAAACAAGTACCTCGCTAGGATCAGTGAATGTGAGAACGACCCGGAGGACTTCGAAATTCGAAAAATCTCAAGATCGAACCATGAGGGATCAGCGAGGAGCGAGAGGTGATTGATGGAATCGAGCTAATTTGTAATAATGGAAAATTGCGATGGTAAAGCAGAAAGAACGAGAAGAAAAGAAATCCTCAAACGAGCATTATACACAGGCAATCAGAACGATTCAGAACGAAACCGGGATCTAAGCGGACTCGTTTGTTTGGAGAAAGAACAAAAACTCAAGGAATGGAATCGATACTTGAAGCCGACGACCCGACCCCAAGTTCCTCCGTCGTTGAGTTTAGAAGAGCCTCAACCTCAAAAAACAAAACAAAAGACCAATCCTGAGATAAACGAGAGGCGAGATGTCGAACTCGCATCGGCTCTTCAGAAGTGGTCCATTTTCGGCCGAGATAAGCGCAAGGAATTCCTCGAAATCAAGTATAAGCGATCCGAATGGAGGGTATTAGGGGATAATCCTAGGGGACCGCTGGGAACCTATAATCTTATTCGAGGAGATCAACAGCATATGGCTATCCTACATGAGCTCATTGGAAGCGACAACTCTAGTGACCCATATCTCCATAACCTTTTTATAGGTGGTATATTACATATGTTTGAGATAAGATATATGATATGGTAACTCTCTGAACGGTGCGTCGTGGAACCTCCACGGTCCCAGCGATGGGATCAATATTTCCTAAGATGTTTGAGTTAATATATATATAGTGTATGTATATATATATATATATATATATATATATCCTGAGATATATGAATATTTTCTAAGATAAGTGATAATATGTATACATATCCTAAAATATATAAATATTTCCTAAGATGTTCGAGATAAGATATACGATATGGATGTAACTGTGTAACTCTCTGAACGGTGCGTCGTGGAACGTGCAGGGTCCACGCGATGGCTTCAATATTTCCTAAGAGTTCAGCGCAGAAGACTGCAGTAACTAATGACCGCAGCGAGGGAGATCGCCTTAGCGCATAATCGCATCGGATGAGATCAAAATTAACGGATAAGAGTAGTGGTAGCGATTGTGGTAACAGTGGAATCAGTTGAGCATAGAACAGTGGCAACAAATAAGTACAAAGAGAGAGATAGAGACAGACAGAAAAAAGAAGGCCAGATGAAGACAAGAATAGCCTTAACTTCATCTAGGACACAGTACCCTGGCAACCACCGGCCTACCCAGCCAGCCAGCCTCCTGCCCCGAGATCTACCTGAGCACTGCAATTCGTACGCAAATGATGTCGATCTTCTTTTCGGAAAAGAACCGTGGTTCTGTTTCTGATTCGTTCTCAATTTCTCTGTTTTTCTTTCAATTCGTCTCCTACGTTTGAAATCTAGTGGAAGAAGCGATTACTACACAGCATTCAGACGTCGTTTGACACATTCGAGCACCTTGCGACGATGAGAATTCACCGAAAATTCTTCAAAAGTTCATTTGGATTCGAATTGAAACTCAGAAAGTTTTCCTTGGAGTCGGTCAAGCGTCATCGAAAGCGTCTCTGAGAAGTCTGTCTGCTGTCTCTGTGATTTCTGGTCTCGAATTTCCTTCTATTCCTCATCCTCTAACTTCTCTCGTTTCTAAGTTTCTCTTTCATTCCTCTCCTTTGCTCTTTCGATCTCAAGCAGTGAAATACTGTTTCTTGCTTTCACGGAGTCGACCGAAACCTGTGCTCGTGTCCGGCATGACTACTCCGGAGGTTCAGAAGCTTAGAGGTGGAATAGAAGCGAATTCGGAACCGAGAACTACGGCATCGGAATCGAACGCAAATCAAGAGAAGAAGGAGATGAAGAGTTCAGAAACTTGGTTCGTTCGTTCGTTCGTTCGTTTGTGGTTGAAGCACCACGTCAAGGTTTCGACTCACCTGATTCTCGGTTCGGAGGAGCTTCAACTGGTCATTGATGAGGGCATATTTTGCTGCTTCTTCTTTGCGTAAGGCGCGCTCCTTCTTCAGCTCGGGACTCCAGAAGGTCTTTATGCTATGCATAGAAGAACCCAATTTCTGAGTTGTTGCATCGAGCTCCCTTTTTACGGTTCCATACTGAGCCTGCAGTTCGTTCAGTCGAGTTTGTAACTCCATGACGAAACTGTCACCACCACGCGTTGCAGCAGGTCCCGCCGGTCCGTAGCCACGGTCATAGCCGCCGTGGCCAACCCCGCCAGCCATACGGCTGTGCTGGGTTCCGTAGGGATCCGCAGCAGGGTCCATGTCCCGGTAGGAGTGGTGCGAGTCGTGTTGGTACGGATCGGCGCCATACCCACGGTCCCCCCTCCTCCCAGCCGCCGCATGGCGAGCGGCCACCGAGTCCAAGCCCCGATCGAGACTTCTCTCGCGAGGTTCTCTGATCGGCATAAACTCTCTGTCTTGATCTCGATCCATCGAGTGGTAGCTTCTGAGCGGGACTCCAGTTGCAGACCGACTTCTGTGGGTCCCCCTGCTGGAGTCCATCGCTCCCATCATGGGGTCATCGTAATATGCCCCCGCGCTCCCCATCGCGTCTCGCGTTTGGTGATGCGCTGAAGAAGAAGCTGAAGACTGCTGGTGGTGGTGGTGGTGCTGTTGTTGTTGATACTGTTGTTGTTGTTGCTGGTGTTGTTGGCTTTGCGATAACTGTTGTTGTTGATGGTGATGATGGTGATCGGAACGTGGATGCCTTTCTGCGTGTGGTGACGCTTGATTTGCGGCTTGAGTTCTTTCGCTTGCTGAGGCAGACTGCGAATTGGAGTGATGATGAGGAGGCTGTTGTTGTTGTTGTTGTTGTGATGATGTGTTGTGACTAGCTCTCCTTCTGGGCTGGTGCTGTCGACCGTCGAGTCCTTCGGTCGGTGAGTCGGTGACTATCTGAACAGAACTCTGACCTTGCCTTACAACAGGGCTTTCACGTGTTGAAGGCGACTGAGATATTGAAACGTTTGGGTATCTTGCGTTGTTGCTAGCAGAACTTGAATTCACGAATTCGATATCGTCTTGCGGCTGTTGATTCGAAGCTTGGTAATGTGCTCTACCGGAGAGCGTTCGGCGAACTTGTGGATCTCTGTTGTATGAGTCCGAAGAATGACTGGTCATCTCCTTCCAGTTCCAGGCCGAAGTCGGGCTGTTGGCCCTTAGCGTTAGAAACTCGCGCTGAACAAGAGCTCAGTTTTTTGTTCGGCGATTGATCAGCACTTGGCAAACTTTTCAAAAGACATAAACTAGAGGTGAGAATCCTCTTCTGCAGGTTATTACTGGCTTGATGATTGAACTTGATGCGGTTATTGTTGTTAATGTTGTAGCTGCTGATGCTGCTGCTGTTGTTAATAATCTCAATGTCTCTTTTACGATCGCTTATTCGGTTGAAACAACAGTGAAACTCGTTGAAACTCGTAACGTTCTCATCGGTGTGGCATTCGTTGTCGATGGCAGCAGCGGCAATGGCGGCGACAATTGTTCCTCGTGACAATGCTTTCTTCGTTGTGGCTTTGGCAATGGACACAGAGTTCGAGCGGCGTTTTCGTTCCACGTCTCCGCGTCGCCAAATCTCCACACACCTCGACGACCGGAACTCTACGTGAAACAGAGCCTTCATTCACAGTGTCTATCAGGCAGATCACACGTCACAAATTCTTGGATCGATCGCTCTCGACACCGTCTTTCTTCCTCGCTCTCTTCCGTTCCTGCCAGAGGGTTGCTTTCCCTCGGAGTTCCGTTTCAGCGAGTCCCCTCCGTCTTCGGTCAGGGGGGCGATTCGCTCTTCCAATTCCTTTTCATAAACTCCAACTTGATCCCTTGTGGCTGTCTCCTTGTTTCGAACGTCGTCCTGACTTTCGGGCAGAGATAGATCTTCTGGCTGTAGATGTGGTAGATTCTTCCGAGAACCTTACCGTGCAGTTGTAGATCCTTTCCTGTTGGTGTCGATCGATTGCTTTCTTCTCGAATCGACTTTCCAAAGGCTTAATCGATGATCGTTGTGGAACGATCTAATTTGTTGTTGATCACAAACCCACACTTACACACAAACACACACAAAATGTAGACAGGCGAAAGTGGATGCGTCTCCTCCTCTTGTTTCTTGTACGACGTTTCGATTCGACTAACTCGTCAAGGGACCCAGGTTCCCCTATCGGTCTGTCTTCGGAACAGACGGATTGCTTGACGGGGGCCGATCGAGTGACTGATCTATAGATCACTCGGTCCCTCGCGTGATTAATACAGTCGACTGGGTAACGGATGCATGTTGCCTGAATGGATGAACTTTGAATCGATGCGTGTTCGGTTTCCTTTTCTACTGCGCTTCACTACGATGAGGTTGTGGGCTGAAGTCGACGAAAGCGAATCTCTTGACTGGTCACATCGTGTTGGCGCTCCGAAAAGCTCGTTGGTATTCCAACTCACTCGGCTAGTCAGCTCGTGCCACCCATGGCCGGAGCTCGCCTCGTGAGAAGTCGTGTGCGGCGGCGGTAGCGATTCTACTTTCTACTACTGAAGCGCGGCCCGGTCGGTGCTGGATCCAGTTCTTCTGACACAACTTGGTCTTCCTTCAACGGCACGACACACTGTACGCTAGTGGGGTGCACTCGCACTTTGTCGTCCACTCGTGTGACACTCTTGCTTCCTAGGCCAATTGACTGACTGGCTCGCTCGCTCGTTCACTTCCTCCGGGATACGGGGTTAGGGCCCCGTGTTCCTGGGTTTTTCGTGTGCTTCCCGGCCGACCTTTCACTGCACTGCACCGTCGGTCAGCCAGAGACGCGGGTGGAAAGATCGAACGAACGGCCCTACCGAAAATGGATGGCGCGGTTGAAGGAAGGCGCTGTGACGAAAATCCTGCACTGTTGGCCGGGCTGGCCTCCTAGCCAGCTAGGACAGGGCTCCTTGACTTCTTCAAGGCAGACCAATTCTTCGTCGTTTTCGTGATTATAAACCAAACGGGTAACGCTGAAACTGTCGAGCAGCAGGTCGTCCCGTCCAGCTCGAGCAGCTCGCTCGGTTATTCGTTCCAATGACGAAAAGCGCATGCGCGTACCCACTTTCGCCCCCTGAAACGCTCAGACGCAGCACGGCGACCCTTCCTCTCAAGAGGGCCCTGCTCTGCTGTCCCTCGGATGCCTCCCCATCCGTACCCTCCTGTCCCTTCCCGTTGTCCCTCCATGAAGACCCCAACATGCCGCTCCGGGGTCTGGACCCCCTGACTCACTCACTCCCTCCCTCCCCCCGGGCCCCAGTTTAGCTCTCCACTTAGAACTCTCGCTGGCTCTATTTATGGACGACTGTTCCTTTACTTCGAGGTCCTGCGTCAGGCCTAGCGCATCTCTCACGATGCGCTGTTTAGGCCAAAGTGGCCGAATTCGAGTTCGGCATCACCAACTTTCGCCTCTTAGTGGACGAATCTGAATATTGTTTGAGTTTGTTTGCCGAATCGCTTCGTTTGATTCGCGATGATTGCAAGACGTGTCCCCTCAAGGTCGCGAGTGGCGCCATCTTCCTTTGAGCCCTTTCCTTCGTTGGCGCCAATCGGGATCGTATGGAGAACCTCTTTGCTGCTGCGCGGCCGCCGCCACCGCCGCCGCGTCCGCTGCTGCTGCTTCTTCCACTGCTGGTCGTGGTAGTAGTGCTGATGATGGTGGTGATGGTGGGACCGCTGTGGTGCCGCAGAACACGCAGCCACGCAGTCAAGCCGAGAAGCAAGCATGGCGGCATCCTTTACCCGCTTCGCTCGTCCGCAGTTTGCGTCTTTCTTTATTCCTCTCTACTCGGCTCTCAGCCGGTCGTTCGGACGGCGGAAGCCCGCCCCGGAAAACTCCTTCTGACATGTTCTGCTGAAACAGACGATTTCCGTACTGACGAAAGCTGTTGTCCATACGGTCTTTCTCCTGCTCAGATTCCTTTATCCCGAACGAACAAAAGTCCCTCGACCGGTGCCGCCCTTGCGCCTCCTCCTCTCACGCGAGCGGGCTCAGGGCGACCGCCAAATCGAACTGAAGCCCATATGGATCCGTTTAGAACATTGTCTCGTGGCTTCTGTTTGTACTCGGCGGCTCTCCTCCACTTTTGATTTCGAATTAGGCTTCGGCCTCAATTACAGCTTCGTTAACGCCTCTTCGTTTCTTGTTGAGTTGTCAATAACGAATCTTTCGACCAAATGGTCTCATCTCGGTTTCCGTTTGAATCTTTTGGCGCTGGACTTGACTTTCGCTCGGAGGGAGAATCGATGCGTTCGTGGTTATGGGCTCCGGCATCGACTCCGTAGTGGAGGAGGGAGAAACGAAAACCCCGAGATGATATTTTACTGCTCCGTGGCTTCCTGGAGTCATCGTCCGGCCGATTTGGGGATTTGTGAGGTGGGAAGACGGCCTTCAACCGGAAACGTTACGCGCTGATCTGAGAATCATCTCGATCACGTAGCAAACATATAGAAAACCGTTTGGAGCACATTCCACAGAGTTCGGGAGATGGCTGGAAAAGCGGAATGATAAATAATCTTCCGTTTTCGTTGACCTGAACGAACCTGAAAAGGTTCATTCGCTCACAGGAACAGTTTCATCTCCCGACTCCAGGAGAAACATCAGAAATTCTAGTTTTTCCCGATCGATCACAGCTTCTTCAAAAATGAAGGCCGGGAACAACATACTCTGGTTCTTCGAAACCGCGTTTGTCTTAGCAAATGATTCTTTGTTCGTCTTTAATTCGGTCTCTGGAGTATTTTCGAACCGATCGACATCTGAGCTATAAAAGGAGAGAATCGATGAATCCTCGCTCGGTCAACCAGCAATCGAATGACTCCGAAACTTGAAGAGCTCCAACTCCAATATAATTTCCTCGTCATCACGAGATTATCTACATCAGTCAATCAAGGAAAAGCTTCCTGCGTGTTATCTTCGATCTGACGTTTGTAGAATATCGTCTGTACCCGAGTAGATCGCTCAGAAATGATATGACTACATATTCTACAGCTATGCTCGACCCGGGCTTGGTCACCGTTCGCATGTCGTTACGCACGGAATTCGTTATGACAGAGGCAGGATGTGAGTTACACAATACACGACTGATCGGCTTCACCGAACAAACTTTCTCATTCGCTGAATTTAACAGAAAATTGTTCGAAAACATTGCTAGATCCAAACCTTTCTTCCCGACCGGGGCGCCGGTGTATTGCGCATATGATGCGTGTCGTTATCGTATCAGTACTATTCCTTACAATGCGTGTAGGGAGGGCGAACTTGGTTGAATGCGTCGAGATTTCCAGATCAGGTCCCCAGATATGATGGAACGAGCATTTGGCGATATCGAAAAGCGAATAGCGAGTTCCTTCCAGTACAACCTTGTCTTCACTCGGGCCACGCAGATCGCAAAACGATTTTTCAGATCGAACAGCTGACAGACTGAACCCTGAGTTGTCATATAAAGCAGTTCTGGACGTGAATGAATTGTGATACTTTCGCTGTCAAAGGGTTTATCGATAAAAACAGTTTGAGTCACACTCATTTATCAGAGTCGATTCGGACCAGAATATGAAGCTCACTCACAATCAGTTCTGCAAGACAAACTACTATTTTCTGACATCATATTTCATTTCAGCTGCCGTCCTCAGCAACGCGGTTGTGTACACGCCTAATCGTTTGGAAGTATCAGAAGACAATTGAGGAACCGTAGATATCCAGAGTGAGGGCCTCTTATCAGAAAATTCACGAATGGAAACAAATAGGCCCGGTCCTCAAGTTGAATCCCCGCCTGCCCATTCTGTCGCATCCCTTCCCGCCCTTCCCGAGATCCAGCGTAGAGCCAGAAAGTGCCCGGACACTCCCTGACCCTGGCGACTATGACGTCATGATTTCGATCAAGAACATACGCTCGACCTGCGGCCAGAGATCGGTTTCGTTGATTAAGTGGAGCTGACCACACGGTTTCTCGAGCAGCAGACTTTTCCAGAAGCCGAAATAGTCTCTATGAGAGGAATGAGACATTTTCAAGTTCAAAAAAGTTATCAATCATCGAAACACGGTCAGAAATTCGGATTCCCGGCGGCTCACACGGTTTCCCGGTTCGATAACATCTGCAATCTGACATCTGCCTGAGCGGTAGTAGCCTTCAACGTTGACGTCAAGCGTGATTCCTCATTTCGCATTCGGAATCCTGACAACATCATAGACAATCAGTGATTCGCAACACACCTAACCTAGTTTTCCACAGCATTGCTATAAATGCGCTCGCTCCGGTTTTGGGATCGCACAACGCTTTACGGAATACGCAAATATGGGTGTTCGTCTGTTGCTCGGATCGGTGGTGCTGTGCGCGGCCGTCGTCGTCGAGGCTAGAGTGGGCAACCGCCGCCAGCTAACGAGGGAGGACAAGGATCTCCTTGCGATGAGGGATGTCAACACCAACTTCCTGTACACACTTGTATGCGGTATGTTCCCCACATTCATATTGCGCTCATTCATATAAGCAAACTATGTACTGGAAGCGGCTAACGAATGTCGCTTCGTGTCCGTCGAACTCGCGACTGCTGCCGCTGCAATAACCGCGAAGATAACAATACCGACTGTACGATGGAGGAATTTGATGGCAACAGCGATCCTCGCGCCGACAAGGAATGAATTTGTCATCAACTGGACAATCGACTAAATTCATCACCTTGCAGACAATTCGGTCTCTGTTGACACGCGCATGGCTCGTTATCAATGTCTTCTAAATCGCATTGCCCCCATGGTGAGTACGTCCAACATCAGATTCACTTCTCTCACTGAGTTTTCATCATCGAGGAAGATTTCGATTCTTGATCCAGATCTCGGGAACATGATGCAGGGTCGAGGGGAGAGTTTTCCGAGAAATCCCCGAATTTCCTAGAAAATATAAGAATAGCAGTGCAAAGAAGGAACAGAGAGAGCTCGGCTGCTTATCGGCGGAGTGATTTTTACAGGATCGAAGCGCGGTGCGGCGTTGCGTGGACCGTTTCGACATCCGAAGCGATTTCGAATTTATTAGCTCGTTCTGTAAAGGTCGGGTCGGCTGCAGGAGGTTCCGTTATTGCATCGCTCGCGAAAGGGTTCGTAGTGTTCGCCCACACTGTGTCTGCGCTCGCTCCTTGCTCCGACTATTCATACAGCCAGCGAGTCCACCGGAGACTTACTACATCGTTTGTTGACTCTTCCTGAAATAGGAGATCTTAATGGAGATGGCCACAACCGCTAAACCGGTCGGAGAAGCATTAGGCACGTTGGAGCCAACGGAAATTCCCGTAGCAACGACGATGACGATAACAACGACTACGACAACCACAACCACGACCGAAGCACCCACGGAACCGCCCACCACAACGGAACAAGTGAGCCGTATTTCCCGTAACCACCGGATCTCGATCACGCAGCGATCCAGTGATTCTGTCGAAATCCCGATCTGGCGGCCTTCCAGAGAAACGCTTCATTCATTCCCGCGCGCGTTAACACGATTCCCTAATCCCATCGCTTTCTGAAAATGCTGACGATATGAGGAGCTCAAACCTGTTGTGGTCCAGTGATCGTTCGATGCAAACAGCGAATCATCTCCAGACCGTTTCGGATAGTCCAGGACCTATCGTTTGAGACTTGTTAAATTGCAGCCTACCGAACCTCCGACGACGATGAAATTGGGTTCCAAACCTGAAGCAACGGGAGTTGACGGTGCCGGTGAAACCGGCCGAGGTGACGATATCCCGTCATCGCCCTCACCTCTTCTGCCCGATAACCCGCCAGAAGTAAGAGAAACCTTCCTCTGATTCGTTTTCGAACAGAATCCGGACTCCGGCTCATCCATTCGGACGCTCGCTAAGGGTAGATCATTCGCAGGCGATCGACGAGGAGGACGATTACTTCCCTTGTTTATGTGCGAAGAAGGCCAAGTACCTCAAACGAGCATCAAAGATGTCCCGCCAGGGCCGCTCGTTAAATGGCGTGGAACAGTTGAAAGCCCAGAGGCAGCTGGAGCCCGCGAAGCTCGTCTTCCCTCTGGGGGTCGTCAGGGTATGTGCGGTTGGTCCTCCAAAGGGCCCATAGTACGTATACACTGTGCATTTACTCTCTCTCTCTCTCTCTCTCACACGCATACACAGACTGAGACATACACACACACACACACAAGGCATATGTGTTTGCGCGCATATGACACGGGGACCGTCGAGGGAGTACAGGGACCGCGCTGAAAGCAGAGCGGGAAAACGGGATTACAAGTGGCCGGGGGCGGGGAGAGGGCGAGGTCAGTGTGGTATTCACGCCTGCCTGCCCGTCGGCTGGCCGTCTGCAATAGGTTCCCAAGCTAATTATCTGCATTGTGACATTTCAGCAATGCCTTATCGAGTTCGGAGACCACCCCAACGGCGTGGGCTCAGCTTCATCCCTCCGACGATACTACTCGAGTATTTTTCGCCCTTTCTAGTATCACGATGGATACTCTCTTGAAGCTCACATCGTGGCTGTACACCGGAGAAGTCCAAAGCTGACCCAGATTGGGAGCTATCTTTGTGTTTCTGTTGCCTTTTTTCCCAACTGTAAATACTTTCGAGAACAACTGTGAAAACTGGATAAAGCACCGGAGCTGATGAATTTCTCAAAAGAAAGACTGACTCGTTCTTCACTAGACTCGATGATCCGCGAAATTTTTGCTTTCCAGTCAGAAGCTGAAGGTTTCTTCCGAACCAAGACCGATGATCTTCAGGAAGCTCGAAGACAACTCAAACAAAAACGGTGGAGGGCGGGAAAGGATGCGCGCTGTAGAGGGAAGGCTTCGGCCGAGTTGGCTCTGTCTGAGTCGTTCAGAGGCGTTGAGAGGAAATCAGCGGCAGCAGTCATCTCTGCTCGGGTAGAGGTCGTCGCAGTCGTTTGAGGAAACAGGCCGATGGTTAGCCTGCTATAAAAAAAACCGAGAGAAAACGATCCTGAAGCCCAGTCTGGACGATAATAGCTGTTTCTGGCTGCGAACTCGTCTTCCCTCAAACAGATCGGATGTCCGAAACATGTTCGGCCGCTCTCTGCGATTATCCTCTGTCGATGATAGAATATTCAGAACAGTGGATCCCTTTGATTCGTTCGGGTGATTCGCCGCTAGTGATCCGATCGGAGGATTTCGTCGAGCATTCCATCAGAGGATCGAGATTCGATTTTGAAGTTCGAAATAACAAGAAGTGTCGTTGCCGTGGAGCTCTGAACACTCTGGTCATTAGTTTTCGCCCAATGGAGACGTGGGTTAATCTCTTACCTTTGCTTTCGCGGGAGAATGCGTTTAATGAGTCAATCCGAGCAGCACGTAATTATATTTTAGTGCAATGAAGCTTCCCTCCAGGCTTGCTCTGCTGATAACAACACTCAACCGACTCTTCCAGACAGAGATAAACAACTTCCATGGCAGCTCTGAAACTTTCAGCAAGACCGACCATCGTCGAGTGATTGGAAAATATGAAATTTCAGTCTTTGCGTGCGGGACGGAATCATTCGATCTTGAAACGTGCAGTTTGCAAACTCAGGCTGCGAATTGAAATCTAAACAACAAGCATAATTCGCGATGGCAATGAGGTACACCAGAGTTCGTCGTCTGTGCACGACCTCGATGACGTGCTTCTATCCGAGGGCTGGGATCGCCGCAAAAGTTCTCGAATCGTGGAGGTCTCGCAGCATACATGGGCTGACAGCGATTTCTCGGAGAATTCTTGAATCTATGATATCACCGTTGAGTTCTTTCATCCCTGAGACTTGTGGAAAAGTCGTGGAACTCGAGGCATCACTCTCCATTAGTTGATCCAGTCGATGAATTCTTCATCAATCTATCCATACATACATCCATGAATTGGTGGGTTGTGATTGATGGATAATCATCAATGTATCCTTCATTCTATTCATAAATTCATGAACTGCGATGAATGAAAAATTTCTGAGCTATAGATCAAGCATCTCCGGAATGGAAGGCATACATCATGTCGTCGAGATTCGAGCTTTTTGGTTTTGCAGAGAAGTTGAAATTCTCCCAAGCTACGGTCAGAAACCGAAAGTTTTCTTCTTGTGAACTTTTTGTGGCAAATTCTCACTTGAGTTGGTCAAGGAGAGGTCCCTAATGTGAACACTAGGATTTGTATCGAAGTTTTTCCCTTGGAGTCAATGAAAATATCCCCCCCCCCTCCCCCCTTGAAAGAGAACAGCGGGAGGAATCATGAGACCAGACTCCCACAATGAACTTCCCCCGTCGCGTGTCGTCTAATAGTGTGAATCACCGACTGCGCTAACGGATGGTGACAATGAAGACGAACGATGTGTCCTATATGCGTGATGATACCTTTATTATTGTTCAGACATTTCTACATAAGCGTCTTTTCTCTATTCAAGGAGCCTAGGGCTCCAGCTCTGTGAAAGATGGCACGAAGCACCGAGTATGCAGTATCGTTCCTGTAGAAGGGAGAGAGACAGACCGCCATAGTATCGACGAGGTCTAATGGCCGTGCCGGAAGAGCTGGGCCCCTGAGGGCACGATTGATTTCAGCTGGAAGACATCCTTGAAAGACATTGAGTACTGTTCCGTCCAGAAAGCTCGTCACGATTCTGCAGCTAGGACACCTTCTCGCTACGGAATTTATACGAATCGTAAATCAACTGTTAGGGACTGTTACTCTTAGTGATTTCAATATTTTCTATTATCATGTCTGAGTGATCATCGTTCATTCTGAATATCGTCTCTGCTAAGCTCTCCAAAGAAAGCAGGAACCTGCGCGGTTACTTGCAACTCGATAGCGTTCGATTCCGTGTAAATACCGTCCGAGCGGTTTTACGGATAAGGGCACATTAGGCCCGAATGAAGAAGAAACAATGTCGTCGATAAGTTAATTCAGGAATGAAAGACCTAATGAATAAAAATAAGTATTCATCAATGAATCAACCAGGCCGCCGTGTAGCAGCCAATCGTATGTCGCCCTGGGCAACCTCTTCATGTTGTACGTTCACAGAACATAAGAATTACCTAACATGTCTGTGTTTTGGTCTTTCTCTTGTTTGTTCGTTCGTTCTGGTTTCTCTTCGTGATCTCGTGTATTTCTCGGTTTCCAGATTGTTGCCGTTAGAGCGCCAAATGTGTTTGTGAAGATGTTTTTCAGATATTTTCTTGTGTGTTTGTCTGTTCGTTTGTAAGTCGCACCTCCACGTAATAGTACGTCATGACTCGGAAACAAATGATATCATCATATTAACATATCAAGTGAACCTTGAGTCAAATGAGAGGTGCCTTGTACGATCAAGGTACGTCAATAAACGGGGTAAATAGATCTTCTGAAGAGGAATTCTTCATCTGAAGTGATCAGCGTTCAATCGACTGATTCGATGATAAGTTCATGAATGAAATGGACTACAATTCAATTCGAGACGACTGAGAATCGGATGGAGAGCTCGGATTTCACATCGATAGAGTCTATGATCAGTTTGTCGATTTCTCGCCTGATTCCCATTTGAAACCGCGATTTCCCAAAGATTCAAAGCGCCAATTGTTCATCATGAGTTATTGAAGAGGCGAATTATTGGATAGATTTAACATTCAGGTGACGCTCGAGGAATCAGGCGACAGAGCTGATATCTGACAGATTGACCGATTAGTGCAGAGACTAGCCTAGTGTTCGATGGTCGAGCCTCTTGGACTCAACGTCGTCCACAGCTACTCGAAACTACACAATGTAACAGTATTTATTATTATCTCTTAAATATTGGACATTCAAGTGTATGTTTCATCATATGTCTCTTTAGTCATTACCACGTATTTGTGTATAATATGTATATATATTTATATATATAGATCAACAACTTAGTCGCACTGTAGAATCTTCGAGGTGTCCAGTTAATGCCGCTAAATGATATAATCGTACGCTAAATAAGGTCTTTCGGTATTTATAATAGCTCTTAAGTAATCATCGTTCCTGGGAAGGCTTCATTCCGATTCGGATGAAGAGGAACGCTCCGTTGTGGCAATCGTCATAATCACCGTGATAGTTGTGAACATCGCTACAGCCACCTCAGGTCGAGGGACCGAGGAGGCGAACAACGAAAATGCCTAAAACGTGAAAATATGTTTCCAACGTTTCCTCTCAACAATGGCTCGGAAAAATAAAACTCGTCATAAATTAGGCAGCGGGTGAAATGTCGAGGTAAAGCCCGATCGGGTACTCAGGTCGGAAATACATTAGAAAAATAAATCAATGAGTTTTCAAGTTGTCCTTCAAGCTTCGTCCTTGAAACATTTCGTTGAGTACGTACGGCCGTTCTAATGGTAGGTATTTTGCCTAGGACTCAAGTCGGTTGGATCTCTTTTCTTTTTCTGTTGAGGTTTCATTCTAATCATCTTCCGACTCGTCGGGCGGAGACGATCCTGAGCGGAAGCGTTCTCGCGACCCGAACACCGTGTCTGAACCCTGATTGGCAGCAGTTGAGGTTTTCTTGCGTCGGTGAAGCGGCCTCGAGAGAGGCGGGAAAGACTCGGAACTCAACTTTTACTCTGGCTCTGATCACATATGGGTAGATTCATTCGATTCCTCTGTTTGGTTTTCCCTCTTTTCTAACGGAGAAGACTAACTGACTGCAGCTAATCTCGTCGACTCTACTGATAATATGGGGGCCTCTCATTGTCATGCAGTTGGTGATATGCGTTAACCCTCCTGACGAATCGCCGAGAGGATGCCGCCAGGTCCTGCTAGGGTGGATTCGCCGGAGTTCAGGAACTGATCGATTTCACGAGCGCATTGTCGACCTTCGTTGATGGCGTGGACGACCAACGATTGACCACGGCGGCAATCTGCGGACAAGGAAGTTTCAAAGTGGTAGAAGAATTTTCATCTAATAAAATGTTCACTTGGATCTTCATCTAGAGTCCAGAGAATGCGGAAGTGTAAATTCTCTGGAAGATCTTACCTCCGGCGGCGAAGACTCTAGGCACTGATGTGGCGTATCTGCCTTTGGTGTCGATGTTGGATCGTGGGTCCTGCGCGAGGCCGAGGTCTTCGACGAGGTATTTTTCCGGCCCGAGGAATCCCATCGCTAGGAGTACGAGATCGGCTTTGAACTCCTGTTCGGATCCTTCCTCTTCGGCCATGACCCAGCGTCCAGCGTTGTCTTTTGTCCACTTGACGTTGACCGTTCGGATTCCCGTCACGTTGCCCTTTCCATCGTCGAGGAACTCCTGAATTTGGTAAAATCGACCGTTATTCTACAAATTCTCGAAAGTTTTTGATTTGAGGAAGAGATTTTCGAGATAAAATTCCGCCAGGAGTCGTGAGAATCGAAAATCCCCAAGAAACTACTGAACCGTGATGGGAATTTTGCGGAACGGAAGCGGCTCCCTCATACCTTGGATAAGATCGAGAAGTGGCGTGGGTCCTTGCCGTACTTGAGACGAACCTCTTCATGGCCATAATCCACACGCATGATCCGAGGCCACTGAGGCCAAGGGTTATTTTCGGCGCGGACATCCGGAGGTTGGGGAAGGATTTCGAAGGTGATTACGTTCTTAGCACCGTGTCGCAATGAGGTCGCGATGCAATCGACCCCGGTGTCCCCTCCGCCAATGACGACGACGTTCTTGTCTTTGGCGCTGATGATCGGCACGTCGTCACCGGCGATTTTCTTCTGCGACTTCTCCAGGAAACTCATGGCAAAATGTATTCCTTCCAGGTTTCGTCCAGGTATCGGCAAGTCCCGCGGCCATGTCGAACCGGTTGTGATGCAGAGAGCGTCGCATTGTGACATGAGCTCTTTTCCCGTGACATCTTTGCCGATATTTTTATTGCAGACGAATGTGATTCCCTCTTGCTGCATGAGTTTCACTCGGCGATCGACGACGTCTTTTCCCAGTTTCATTGTGGGAATGCCGTATCTCAACAGACCTCCAACTCGGCTGTTTCTCTCGTACACGGTGACGGTATGACCCGCTTTGTTGAGTTGCGCGGCGGCGGCCAGGCCTGCTGGGCCCGAGCCGACGACGATGACCTTTTTGCCCGATCGGGTCTTCGGGGGCTTCGGAGTCATCCAGCCCATATCGAAGCCTTTGTCGATGATGGCGCACTCGATGTTCTTTATGGTCACGGCTGGTTCGTTGATGCCCAGCACACAGGCTCCCTCGCAGGGTGCGGGACAGACCCGACCCGTGAACTCGGGGAAGTTGTTCGTCTGCAGCAGTTGGTGTAGAGCTTCTTCCCAGTTACCTTGGTAGACGAGGTCGTTCCATTTCGGGATGATGTTCCCGAGAGGACACCCGTGCGATGATTGGCAGAACGGAACTCCGCATTCCATGCATCGCGCGGCCTGGGTTTTGAGATTTTTGCGAACATTCGTGTGGTTGTAGATCTCCTTCCAGTCCTGGAGACGCTGCTCGGCCGGTCGGTAGTACTGGGTCTCGCGTTTGTATTTCATGAAGCCGCGCACTTTGTCGGGCTTTCCGGCGACGTCTTCGATGTCTTTCACTGGCGGCGCCTGCTCGACCGCCTTCTTCTGGACTCTTTCCTCGGCCATCTGTTCTTCGGCGATCTGTTTCAGGGCTCGCTGGTATTCATGCGGGAACACCTTCACGAACTTCTTGGCCGAGGCGGGCCATTCGCCCAGGATGCTCTTCGCAACCTCCGATCCGGTCTTTGAGGCGAACTCCTCGACGAGATTTTTGACGAAGCTGAGATCTTCCGCGTTTTCGAGAGGGAGCAAGTCGCACATTTCGGCGTTGCATCTGGTGTGGAACTTTCCGTCGACGTCGAGCACATACGCGATCCCACCCGACATTCCGGCTGCGAAATTGCGGCCCGTCAGCCCCAAAATCATGACGATACCGCCGGTCATGTACTCGCAGCCGTGATCGCCGACGAATTCGATCACAGCCGTCGCTCCGGAATTCCGTACAGCGAATCGTTCCGCTGCGCCTCCACGGAATTAGGCTTTGCCGTTGGTGGCGCCGTAGAGGCAGACGTTTCCGGCGATGATGTTTTCCTCGCTTTTGAAGTTGCTCGGCACGTTGGACGGAGGAACGATGATGATCTCTCCTCCCGAAAGACCTTTGCCGACGTAGTCGTTGGCGTCGCCCTCCAGCGTGACGTAGGTGCCGCGCGTCAGGAAAGCACAGAAGGATTGGCCGGCTGAGCCCTTGAGGAAGATGTTGATCCTCGAATCTTCGGGCAGGCCGGCGTCATCGTACTTGGCAGCGATGTGGTACGCTAGAGTGGTCGCAAAAGCCCGATCCTCATTGGTGATGTCCATGTGGATCGTAGCTTCCTTTGACCGTCCGTCTATAACAGCTTGTGTTTGCTTGATGAGGAGGTTGTCCATACGCTTGCCAAGCTCGAAGTCCTGTCTGATGGATCCGCCCTTGATGTTGGTGCCAGGACGCAAGCTCACGGCACTGAGTAACACTGGCGATAGGTCGAGATAGGCCCCTCGGGCGTTTCGATCGGGGCCGTCGTAGATTCTCAGGAGATCGGTTCGACCGATTGCCTCCTGGAGTGAGGTGAGCCCCATCCTGGCCAGATGCTTCCGTACCTCCTCGGCCAGGAGGAACAGGTAGTTGATAACGTGTTCGGGTTTTCCGGTGAACTTCTTGCGAAGTTCCGGGTCCTGTGTCGCAACTCCGACGGGGCAGGTGTTCAGGTGACATTTGCGCATCATGGTGCAGCCCATCACGATGAGTGGTGCAGTTGAAAAACCGAACTCGTCGGCGCCCAGGAGAGCGGCGACGACCACATCGAAGCCCGTTCGAATCTGTCCATCGGCCTGGAGGACGACTCTGGAACGACGGAGAGAACGAAACTCAGAATTCCGTTGGAGGAAATCGACTTCTGTTTCGGTAGACGAGAACTCACCGAGATCTGAGATCATTTTGAACGAGAGTCTGGTGAGTTTCGGCGATTCCGAGCTCCCACGGAAGTCCGGCGCCCTTGATTCCGGTCCAGCTGGAGGCTCCCGTGCCTCCGTCGTGACCAGAGATGGTGATGTGCTCCGCTTTGCCTTTGGCGACGCCCGAAGCGACGACGCCCACGCCATCCTCGGAAACCAGTTTCACTGAAATCCGGGCTTTGGGTTTCGAGCACTTGAGGTCGTAGATGAGTTCAGCCAAATCCTCGATCGAGTAGATGTCGTGGTGGGGCGGTGGCGAGATGAGACCGACGCCCGGAACCGAGTGGCGGGTCTTCGCGATATCTTTCGAGACCTGTGAACAAAACACAACCATGAGCGCGAAACCTCGCCCGAAACCTCGCGTTTCTGTTCGATCAGTGGTTTCAAAAAAATGATGAAAGTTGCGAGAGAAATGTCAGGGGGTATGAGGTATGAGTTAGCGCGTTAACATGCAGAACGGATGCGCGGAAAATCTTGTGACAACTTGAACCTGAGGATGGCCTCCGGCGTTGATTACATGACGGATCGTGTTCACATGTGCGCCTCATTCCACACAGTCTCTGAAACTCCCACAATTTAGTCCCTACAGAGCTTACCTATAGCTAACCTACTCCTCTATCTATGCGCAAAACTATAGCGTGCGTGAGACTCGCTCGTACTTCTCGGCTCCCTAACGAAACAACGAAAACCGACCGACCGACCGACCAAGGAATCAAAAAGCAAGACCTCAAAAAGCTCACCTTGAATCCAGGCAGCTCACCGCCTTCTCCAGGTTTGGCACCTTGAGCCATCTTGATCTGGAGTTCGTCACTGTTGGCGAGGTAGGCGGCAGTGACGCCGAAACGGCCGGACGCGACTTGTTTGATGGCCGACCTCCTGTTCTCGCCGGGTTTCTGTTGCGCCCAACGGTCGGCGTTCTCTCCTCCTTCGCCGGTGTTTGATTTTCCACCGACGGCGTTCATGGCGATCGCGAGTGTGGTGTGGGCTTCGATGGAGATCGATCCGAACGACATCGCTCCGGTGCAGAATCGCTTCACGATCGAAGACGCGGGCTCGACGAGACTCACGTCGATCGGATGCTTAGCCTCGATGATGTCGAACTGTCCTCGGAGAGTGCACTGTCGAATCGATTTCATGGTGCTCTCGACGAACTTCTCGTACGACTCGTGTGAGTTCGCCTTGGCGGCCTCCTGAAGGTTGGCCACCGACAGCGGATCGTTCACGTGGGCTTCGCCGCCTTGTCGCCAGTGGTACTGGCCGGGGTTGCGGAGAACGAACGAGTCGCAGAGATTGTCCGCGTACGCGATCTTGTATCTCTCGATCGTGTCGTCAGCGAGATGCCGGAACGTGCAACCGCTGATGCGAGAGGCGCTGTTTTTGAAGCATTTGTCGACGACTTCCTGCGAAAGACCGACGATCTCGAAGATCTGGGCTCCTTTGTACGATTGTAGAGTGGCGATGCCCATCTTCGCCATGACTTTCGATATTCCGGTGTACATGGCCTGTGAGTACGCTTTGAAGATTCGATCGTCCGTGTACTCGACGTCCAGCAGGCCATCGGCTCGAAGTTGAGCCATCAGCTCGTAGACCATATATGGACAGATGGCGTCGGCTCCGTACCCGAGAAGGACGCACATTTGGTGCACTTCACGAGCTTCGCCGGTTTCGACCACGAGACCGACCTTCATTCGCTGCCGTTCGTTGATCAGGTGGTGGTGTGTGGCGCCGACAGCGAGGGCGGCGCTCACCGGGATGTTGTCCTTGCCGGCTTTCTTGTCCGACAGGACAACCAGCGTGTAGCCATCCCTGGCTGCTTGACACGCCTCGTTGCAAATCCTGTCGATCGCGCGCACTAAGCCGTCGGGACCTTGAGTGACCGAGTACACGATGTCGATGACCTTTGTCTTCCAGCCTTTGTGGGTTATGGCTTTCAGGGTTGTCATGTCCTTCGTTGAAATGATCGGGTGGTCTATCCAGAGACGTCTGCAACCGAGGAAAAAAGATGGAATTTCATCGAGTTCGGACTCAGAAGGTCAGAATGCATTCACAAAACGAAATTTCGGAACTCACCGGCATTGCAAGCTGGACGGTTGGAGAATGTTGGCTTCGGGACCGATCGGACAGGCCAATGAGATGACGATCTTCTCACGGAACGGATCCATCGGCGGATTGGTTACTTGGGCGAAGAGCTGCTTGAAATAGTCGTAGACCAATGGCTGGTATTTTGAAAGACACGCGAACGCAGCATCGTTTCCCATCGATCCCAACGCTTCCTTGCTGAAACACCGGAGAGAATGCCAAGTGAGTCGATCCGTAACCCAAGATCCGAATCTGGAAGCCTCGGATTCTGCTTCCAGGGATATCCAAACGGAGGAGGGTTTCACATCTCAAATTTTGATTTGGAAGTTCGTAAGCGATGACTTACTTATCACGGATCATGGGGAGCATGAGCATATTCACTGTTTCGATTGTGTAACCGAACAAGCCCAGCCGCTTGTCCGTGAAGACGTCTCCAGAGCCTTGTTTCTCAACAACGACGCTGATGGGCTGTTCCAGTCTGCCTTGTTCGCGGTGCAGGTCCTCCACGGTGAACTTGAGAGGATAATTTGTTAGAAGAGACTCGCATCACCTTTGAAAGCCTCCACGATGCATTGAACCTTCCAGTTTTTTTTTCCAGAACAAGACCGAGAACGCTTACCAATTCTTTGAGCCACTCTTTAAGGGGTCTCTGCGTAGCGATCTGGAGCTTGAGCTCCTCGTCCTTGGTGACAATGTGCTCCTTGGTGTCGACGAGCAGCATTCGGCCGGGTCGCAACCTGCCCTTCTGAACAATCGACTCCGAAGGAATGTCGAGAACTCCGACCTCACTCGCCATCACCATGAAGTTATCGCTCGTGATGTAGTAACGAGCCGGACGGAGGCCGTTTCGATCGAGAACGGCTCCGACGTAACGACCGTCGGTGAACGTCAACAACGCGGGACCGTCCCACGGTTCCATGGCACAGGCACTCCATTGATAGTAAGCTTTCTTCTCGGGATGCATCAAGGTATCGTTATGCCATGCTTCGGGCACCTGCGAGAGAACTCGAGTGTCAGCGGCTGAGCCTTGAAGCGATTGAAAGAGAATCCGATTATTATTCCGTTTAGTTCCGGAAACTAACTCACCATGGTCATCACAGCCTCGGGCAAAGATCGCTGACCTGCCATAACGAGGAACTCGAGGACGGTATCGACACTTCCAGAATCGCTGAGGTTGGGTTCGACAACGGGGTATAGTTCCTTGAGTTTGCTGCCGAACAGATTGGTGTTCATGACTCCCTCTCGCGCTCGCATCAGGTTCACGTTTCCTGCAAGAAGTTCAGAATTGAGAATGAGCGCCAGAAATCGCCTGTTCCAGAGGACAGTAAAGAGTTCACTTTTTCTTGTTTTTCCGAAATTCCGATTGGAATTCATTTCGGAAACAGTGGTTGTCGAAAGAGATCAGTTCCGAGGAAAGTTTTCATTAGATTTGCGGAATCTCCCACAGCTCTTCCATTTTTCATTCTTCCGACTAGACGACAATTACTGCGAGCTGGACTTTGTGAAACTTGCATGAATGACAAACTAGATGCACTCGTCATATCCTTCTTTCTCGAAAAACGAGTTCCTCATCGAAGTACATGTGCTGAAATCAAGACGAGCGCTTTCGAGTTTGTTTACGAAACGAAGACACGAACTCAACCGGAGACGATTTCGGCTTCCCCGCTGAAGTCCGGCAGGAGGAAGCGCTCGCGACAAAAGGCGACCGACGGGACAATGAGCTGTCGTTTGTGCCTTTTACCTCGGCTTCCATCTGAATTGGCCGCTAATTATATTCTTGTTCATCTGATAATGTGCTTGCTTTGACGCACACAAAGAGCTCGTCTCACCGGAGAGATGAACAGTTCGACCTCGGGCCCGGACTTTACGTGAGCTCAAGCCATTTCCCTTCCGATAGAAGAAGAGAAAACAAAAAACAAGGACGAGGTCCAAGGCCGCTGACATTCTGTGGCGTAAGTGACGGATGATTGAGAGTTCGAACCCGGAGTTTAGGTCTCCGATCGCCCGAAGCTTTTGGACACTGGCGCCTACCTCGGAGAGTGTTGATTTCACCGTTGTGGGCCAGCATTCTGAGTGGATGCGCTCGCTCCCAGGACGGGAAGGTGTTCGTTGAGAATCGCGCATGCACCAATGCCAGGAAGGTTTCGAAATCCGGTCTTTGCAGATCGAGGAAATACTTCCACAACTGTGACGATGTGAGTTGTCCCTGGAATGGTTAACATAAGAATGGCGTGAGCGACATCCAGTCCGTGTTTCCACCGACGCTGACGAAATGAATCTCCACAGACCCACCTTGTAAACAACAGTGTCCAGGTTCAGGGAACAGATGTAGTATCTGAGACCGGTTGCCGGGATTTTGTGGGAGGACGCTTTGCGTAAGACGAAACAGTCCCTCCTGAAAGCCTCTTCGTCCTGAGCGTTTGCGGGGGCGACGAAAACTTGTCTCATGAAAGGTTCAGTGGAGCGGGCGACGTTACCCAGGAACGTTGAATCGGTCGGCACGGTTCGCCAGCCGAGAACTTTGAGGCCGTCTGCGGCAGCCTCGGCCTCGAAAGCCGCCTCGGTCTCCGCGGCTTTCAGGCTCTCGAGGAACACAATGCCGGTGGCGTATTTGCCCTTCTCCGGGAGTTCGATATTCAGCTCCTCTCTGAATGACGAGTCGAAAATTATTTTGATAATCAGAATAACTTCAGAGAGTATCTTTTCGACAATAGTCTTGTCCGCCTACTCACTTGACAATCTTTTGGTAAAACGTGTGAGGAAGTCCCACCATGACGCCGGCTCCATCGCCGGTATTGTTATCACACGAGCAAGCGCCCCTGTGCTCCATCCGTCGAGCGATGATTTCGGCATCGGTGATGAGCTGTAAGAAATTCCGCTCATTATGCATCAAAAGAGCTGAAGAGCCGAATCCGACTCTCGGATGTAAGAATGTCGTCCGAGAAACTCGAGACGACCTCTTTGGAGCGGCGATGTCGCACAGCTCAGCCTCGAGACTCGAGACGACTGATGATATTATTTACATCGATCCAACAATCACTGGTGGTGGATGACTCGAGTCGATTGAAACCAAATCAGACGCGGAGGTTTTGAGAACGGCTGGAATCTTCATCAAACCCCGGATCTCGTCGGATAACGAGAGATGCTCGCTCGACCCTGAGCAAACGAGAGGAACTCCCTTGAGCAAATGCATGTCTGCTTTGCTTATTACGTGCACAAGGTCGTATTTGTACTGCAGCTTGATTTCAACAAGCCTCCCTCGGTGACTTGGAAACGCCAGACTCACGCTGTCAGTGAGAGCAAACACGCCCACGCTTGCAAGCAACACGAACCAGCCCGAGTGTGTGAGATATCTCATGGACGGAATTTCCTAAATCGGGGCCCGACCACACCGGCGGGCTTACGAACGAATCTAGCAAAGGAGTAGCCGGACAGGAGGCTTTTAGTGGCGCCTCGTCTCCGGTTACCGATTAGAACAAAGTCTTTGCGTTTCTTTCTTTTGGTGAACTCGCTTTCCATTCCGAATAAAAGCGGAGCTCGATCTCGATTGGACGAAAAAATTACGAGCGAGGTGGCAATCCGAAAATAGCGCGCTCGATGTCATTCTCGGGAATCCACCTCACAGACGAGAAAGAAAGGAGTGAAGTTCGTTCTCACGATGCAGATCTTTGTCTCTCTGAAGCGATCGGAATTTCAAGATAGCTTTCCAGGAATTTTCCAGGCGAGACGTTTCCGAAATTGAAGTTCTCGGAAAATCGCCTGAGAACCTTCTTCGTTTCGAGCTCTTGAGGCGTTTCTTTTGGGCGGACGTGTCTCGTATCGGTGACAGGACGACGGTCTCCCCGAAACGTTTTGATGTGAGTCGAAGTTTTCTCCGTAGTTTTGATGGAGACAGCGAATGCGTCAAAGCGAAAACAAGACGGAAAAGGAAAAAAAGGGGAAGAACCTCACTGTCGCGACCTTCTCTATGCGCTCTAAACAAAGCAACAAACTTCTGTGAGAAATTGGTTGTCAACAAACCATAACGAAAGAACTTCGACAAACAGAGTGTTGTTCTCTGGCGCGCTGTTCGACCTTTGAACGAACTCGTGGCAAGTTCGTTCTGAGCTCAAACTATGCAATGACTTGCATCACCGCTCGCTGCGTGCCGCAATCGCTCAGGAAGGAATCTCTGACGAGAACGAGTCCCGACAGCTTCTACAACACCCGCAATCCTCCGCCAAGGACGGCAAGTTATGACGAAATCATCAACTTCGGATAAACTTGACGCTGCTCACCTTGTGAGTTTGTTTCCCATCGATGGAAACGACGAAACCAACTCCACAGGCCTCGCGTTCGTTCTCCGGATTGTAGAGACCCCGCTTCGGGGGAAACGCGGTGAAGCCCGCCATCACAGGCCGCTGATTCAAAAAACCTTCCTGAAATGAAAAGCTTGTGTCAGACTCCATCCGATTCCGAACCTCTACCGCGTAATGCCAGATAAGAAAGAGTCGGCAAAACACTCCATTTTGTCGCTATCGCATCGTTCCTCCCATACTTCGCCTCGTTCTCCTGAGTTTCCTGATTTCCTCGGTCGGAAGGAGTCGTTCAGGGGAACAAATGTGAAGACGTCCACGCTTTGGCTCGAGTCCCAGATGGGAAAGGAAACAAGGAGAATGGCGGGAAGAAGCTTGGCTTGCTTCCCGGAGCCACGACATGTACCTTTTCAGGCCGCGGAGTCCATTACGTCACGAAAAATGATATCGAAACGTCTCAGACTCGAGTCTTCGTTCATCGATCGCTGTAGCTGCCTGAAACCCCGACGATATGAAGATCCGAACTCCGCGATTCGTTTCATTCGGAAGTCCCGTCGAAGCCCTGCTTCCAAATTACGTAAACGACGTCGTGTGCAGCATACCAAAAAGCGAGTCGCTTCTCTATTTGATATGAACGTCGCCTCTCAAAATAGAAGCTGCGTCACCGTCTCCCACACCCGAACTCTTTGACTAAACACGCTTAATAGTCTTCTAAAAAAAAAATGATTCTCTATCTAACATGGGCTTTCCAGGATTGAAGCATCTACAGCACTCATTTAGGAGGAGAAAGAATCATGTTTCCTGATAGTCTCGAAAGTTTCGCCCTTGCCGATCTATTAGCACCGATAGTAACTACGACTACCATCAAGGAAAAGGAGAGCATTGGTCTGAATTCGAGATTTTCGTTCGGCGGCGAGTTCGGTGCGCGAACCGACGAGAGAGGAACAAAGACGCCGCAATATCACTGTTTTGAAATGCCATCGTCGAGTTTGGATGCTCGCCCTTAAAAAAAAAACCAACTCCGCGCCACATTCAATCTGCGGTTACGGCGACCGAATGCTCGAAATGAGCGTCCAAAGCGATGCTTGTTTTGGTAATAATTCCGTCGATTCAAATTCAATCCGAGGCAAGGGCGATATCTTCTCATCTGGCTGTCTCGCTTCGGTGGAATATCGATCTCAGTGAATACCGATTCCCTAGCTGGCCGTTTGCTTCGAATTCGGAACCTTGAATTCACAACGCGAAACCTGGAAATGCGATGTGACGGCGCAAACTACGGGACTTCACGTAGGTGTCATTGGTTGACTCGAAACATTTGTTCTCATTCGCAAACATTGTTTTCTTGTGAATGGCGTACTTCTCACGTACTTTCTCTTCTAATTGAATGGCTCACTTCAGAGAATGGACGTGATCGTATTAGCAACGAAAAAATTTCGTCTCCAAAGATTTCCATCCCTCCGAGAGCCATGACCCTAGTCGCGCTATTTCGTCGGCAAACAGTCCGCGAGGAGAAAATCCGTCGTCCAACAAGCCTTCACTTCGCGAAGCATCTTTTGACCCCGTTATTGGTGATCGTCAACACCAAAGGCCGAGTTTGTTTCTTCAGTCTCGCTGTAGCTCTTCCATACTCGGAAATTCTGCCGAAGTCAAGGTCGCGGGGTTCGCGTTTGATTCTAAAGGTCACCGTGTGAGCTCCTAGAGGACCCGTTCCTAAATTCCTTCCGGCGAGTGCTCAAAAAAGCGATGCGCTGCTCTATTTCCGCCGACGACGACGTCGAGGAAAACGTTTGAGAACAGACTACCGTCCCGTAGCCGGAATCCCCTTTCGTTGTTAACGAGAAGAAGACTTCCTTCAAAGAACGTGTAAATAGTCGAGGGGATTCCCTCACTTTCTATTTTCGCTTCCGATTCTCAGTAAGATCGACGACGGTTTCGATCGGGATCAAAATCTCGATAGCTTTACTGTTTTTTCACGCAAGAGGATGTCCAGAATTGTTCGGATGACGGCGCTCGTCTCCAAGGATCGAATCAACTTCATACTCGGAGAAAGAAGCTTCAAGAGCTTTGAAATCTCCGATCGAAGAGCGAGTCGTGTGAGTCAGGGTTTTCGAAAAGTTCAGATTCCAGATTCCAGATCTCGAGAACGGAGACGGTCACGAACAGTGTGATGGAATTCGAATTATTTCAAGCGGTCTCTGTTCCCGGCGGTTGCTCACGTCTTTCCACGGATTCCTCAACGTTTCGAAGTTATTCCACAAATGCTCACGGGGAAACCTCGGGAACTATTTCGAAGTATCCGTATTCTTGCTCATAACTAGTCCACGACGATGATTTGAGCTTGATTTTGTACTCGTACTTTTTGTTCAAAGTTTCGGGCACTTGTAAATTAGTAAATTCTGATCGCGGACATCGACGCTCAGCTCTGTGCAGTCGGGCGTGGGAATTCCGCGATTAGAACAGAATGAGTTGTGGACTGGCTGACTTTGTTACGTATTGTTTCAAAAGGAAGTTTTCCTCCTCCACGTGACCGGTGGTCGCTGTCACTGCCAGTGCTGCCGTTGACCGTGGTGGCTGACGGTCCCACGTCATGATAAGGCCGAGATCGCGAGCTGCTGCGGTGAACACGTGTTGAAACGTCGAGCTGAGACCCTCTAGCATATGATTGCCGGCTAGGAGAGGGAATGAAAGTAGCGAATGTCGCCATTTCGAGGTGCAGACGTCGGTGCGTCAACCGATGTCACTCCTGAACAATGACTCGGCCGTTAATTCGATGAAAGCATTGGTTTCGATTGGCGCTCGAAATCGAGAGATCGCTTCTGATCGAGTTCTCGCTCGGAAACATCCGCCAGCAAAACTAATTCGTTGGAAATTGGATCTTTGCGAAAATTAGGTTTCGGTGGAAAGGAGGGAGAAAATGACGAGGTAATCGAGCGACGGCTGACAATTACCAACCAAGAGATTCTCTAGTCCGGGAGAACAAGACCTAAGTCCGATCTGGGGAAGCCGCAAATCTTTCCAAACTCCAAGACAGGGGTCTGTGCAGCGTTCGGGACGATTTTCCCGCGAGGGAGGGTCTTGTGGAGATCATTCACAGACATCGAGATTGTATCGAGTCGAGCAAAGAAGGAAAGATATCCTCCAGAATCTTCCAGGATAAGGAGGTCAGGAGATTACCAGCACTCGATGACACTGAGCCCGAAATAGCGGAATTTTTCTACTGGAATCTTGATAGAGCGGAAAACAGGTGGCTGTCGTTGCAATCAAAAGAGTTCTCTCGGCTTGAGCGACGCCGACGATTTGTGAACGTCCGATCAGAAGCCACTTAGTCACGATGTGTGTCTTACGCTCCGACGAAGACGTTTTGTGAGGATAATCGATTCCGTTTCTGTTCGCTTACTTCGGCGATTGATTGTGGCTCGCTCCGGCACTCCGGACAGATCTTCCGGACAAGTCGTGCGGAATCGTTTCCCGGGAATATCAGAGTCGACTTTCGACGAGCTCGGATTTCCAGACTCCGACGCGAGCGTACCCGGTGAATGTCGGCGCACTAAGTTTGCGTAATCTGATCGATTAATCGATAACAACCGCTTGTTTTCAAATCTAACCGCTGATTGATTGATCGATGGATAGATGGAGAAATAGGCTCACTGTACGCTTGATCCTCTCTTCAGAATTGATGAGCCCGTCGAGTTCAAAAATAGATCGAACAATCAATGGACGTTCGCGATTTATAGTCGTGTAGTAGGGTCGGTCGTTACGCGCAAAATATCGATACAGCCACGAAAGAGCCGAGCGAGTCGAGCCCGTCGGATCACCAGACCGTCGGTCGTCGGTACGTCGATGGATCGAATTTCGGACGACAGTTTTGGAATGCTGACATTTTCGAGCATCTATCATCTGATGAGAATGTTTCGCTACTTTGAGAGTTCTCTTCTTCCCCGGGAATCATAAAGACGAGCGTGTGGTGGCTGTCTGTTGGTCAGCCATTGAGTTTGAACGAAAGACCGACCGACCGACGAGCTCTTCGCTCTCTACACCAAGCCAGCGGAAGATTGTGAGCTTGGAAACCTTTAAACCTGGAAATCCAGAAAACCGATATTCAACCGGGCGACGAGCCACCGGTCGCGAGGTGATGGAGTTCGATAATTCTGTGCGATTCGCAAAAGTCATATGCATGCACGCACGACACGCACGCAGAGCAGTTCCACATGTTGTCGCCGCGTCGATCGCACCGAGGAATACGCCTCGGGAAGCATTTCCTCTTTTCTTCTTCTGCAGTGTCCAATAAAACCAAAGCGGAAACGCAGCTCGACCTCCAAGTAACCCCACGTCCCTGAGGGACAGTCGGCCTTGACAACGTTGCCAAATAACGTTGACGCAACAACAACAACACTGCTCAACAGATGTCCGTGGGAGGCCTTGTCTCAGTTCGGTGATTTGTCTCGAGATCTCTCCCGGACTCCGCGGACTCGACAAACGAACGAACGACGACCAACCTGACTAGATCCGAGTGTTTTTCGTTGGACTGGGTGGAGAGACACGGCGAACGGGTCCCCTTGCCGAAGTCGGGACAGGAGTCACTGAGAATCCACGCACGACACGCACTCCGCGCACGCACCGAAAGTTTTCTCGTCGGAAGGATTCGTACACGGCGAGCACGGTGTCAAAAGACGTCGATGGAAGGCGCGCGTTGCAGCCGAACTGCTCTCGTCAAGAGGAACGAGCTCCGCTGGGGCGACTCAAAGCGGAGAGACGAACACCGCGTTGACGACCACGAGACCAAGTGAACCGCTAGAGAGAGCCACGATCGCGAAGAGGAGGGTACGACTCTGCAAGCGAGCCTGCGAGACAGCGGCTGTAGTGGCGGTGGCATCGGCCGTGGAAACGGCCGGCCGACCGACCGATCGCGAGAAAAGGCAAACGAAGGAAGGAAGGAAGGAAGGAAGAACCGCGGTCTAGACGACGGGTTTGGCCCGGACTTGTTTTTCGTTTGCTTGGTGGCCAACTGACTGACAGATTCGCCATATCGCTTATGTTTAGAGACACCGCTACAACAGCGATGCACTGTCATGAGAACACGTTTGGTAACGAGCGCAAACCGGTGGCGCCCTCTGACCGATCCGCGTCGTAGCTCCGGCTCCGCGGCAGAAAACGCCATTTCGTCTGACAGGCACGTAGCTCGCACACGTACGCACGCACGCACGCACACGCGCATGTAGGCACTGGACGGTCAACGAAGAAAGAAACTGTTGTTGGAGTAAAGCCAGACGTCTCGTGGAAGATCAAGGTTCCGAGATCCGGTCGATGTCAGTAACAATTCAGAGAACTTTTCGTATTTTTGCATTCGACCAATCGAGCGTGATCGATTCGGACTCCGAATTCATCGCAACTGAAGAGAGAAGTTTGCCAGGACGGAATGCAGCAATCGAATCAACAAGTTGAATGCAGGCGATCGGTCGAAGCACGTTCTTCGAACATGAGCGTCACAGAGGAGAGTAGTTTCAGTACTTATTGGGAGATCGGCTCCACGCGAAGTCAGAAGGACTTTCTGAATTTTTCGTCAATCGTTCATTTCTCGACGACAGAGACTCCACTTGAAGGGTTCTTCCGGGCCAAATCTCCGGAAGTCCATCTCTAGGGCTGGAGTCCTTTGTTTTTGAAAATATTGGTTTTGGCGGTTCCCGTTCGGCTCTTCGAAGACTTTCGAGCTCTCATTGTGAACTATTGAGGAATCTGGGTCGCAAGAATCTTAAAAACCGACGGCTCCAGTTCGGACATCAAGAATCCTTTACTGAGCCGATACTGCGCATCGCGTCCCGTGTCAACTCAAGCATCAAGCTTTCGAGTGATTGTCAAGCGGTCTCTATTGAAGGACTTTCATCCACACGACTTGTCAAGAGGCTTGTTCGAATGGATCAGCTGACGTTTTAGCTTCCAGATTACGGAAAGTAAATATTTAGTTGAGCGACCACGTCATGAACAATTCGAGCGATTGCACACCGCCCCTTGGGTAAGGGTCAATGGAATCTGGAGAACTTGACGAAGAATCTAAATGAGGTCTCGGTTCCTCTAGGTATTTCTGTTCATGATTTCGGTCCTTCTTCCGAATTTCTTGAGACTCGATTTCTCCACTTGATGACAGCAAACAAAAACGAGCCAACCGGGAGATGATGGCGACGCAGGAGTGTGTTTATGATCCAAGCTAAAAATATAGAATCATGAGCTATCACTCAGATAACCCTCGTTCCAATCTTCGAAAAACTACGTCGTCAGCTTGGAATGTTGGAAAATACATATTATCCATTTTCCGTGGTGAATGTGCACTTATGGAGGGAGACTATTAGCCAAGAAAATTGAGAGATTCGGTAAATTCCAGTAGTTGTGCGACGGGAGAAGACAAACAAGCGGAGAATCTTCACTTGAAACGAGAACTGATTGTACTTCGATGAATCTTCGTATGCGTTTTCCAAAGAAAGAGCTTCCATGAGACGAAAAGAAGAAGCCAAACAATGAATGATGCGTCGCTACGGGAAGAGAGAATATGATTCATGCAAAAATCGTGCAATCTCGCGACAAACCTCGTAAATACTGGCGTAAGCATGCTCATAAAGCAAATATCCTGTCGTCCCATCCTGAGAGAGACCACTCCGTGCAAAGGGTTCAGAGTTTTTTTCCTTCAAAAATCATCAAGGACTGTGATTCGGAAGAACCTCGGATGGATTTCGCATTATCCCTTTTGCTTGGAGGTTCGAATCAATCGCCATCCGTCGATTCATCAGCCTACGGATGGATTAACGGATGGATCGATGAAAAGATAATGCCGAAGTTGGCGGTTCGATTCATCCATCTAAATTGATGATTGATGGACTTAGTCTAAGCTATGACATGGGATATCTAACGATGTTCCAGAATTGTTCCGATGGGGATGGGAATGCACGGAATAATTTGGAAATTCCGCGAAATATTCACATCTCGCCGTGGAATCTGAGTGAAAATTTCCACGTACTTTCGAATTTCAGAAATCAAGCCTCGAAATTGGTTTTTTCTTTACTGTCCGTGACCATTACAAATAAAAATTCAATCATCATATCCTTCCCAGCCGTCGAGGAGGGACGGAAAGAGAGAGAGAGAAATGTTCAATTTTTGACCGAGTGTCGTCCCAAGTAGAAATAAGTAAAAGAACGTTTTTCATCCGAGATCTCCAAAAAATGTGCGGGTAGATATTGACAAGAAAACAGCCATTCCAACAAATTAATGTACTGCTAAGAAAACTATGGTTTTGGCTCTGCTAAGTCTCATGAACGTCCCGAAAATCCTAACTCCGACCTGCCATCTATACATTTACATCTAGGGTTTGATTTGAAGTGAGAGGCATAACCTCCCGTCCTTCAGCATGTCCGGCTTCAGGATTCGATCCTTCTTCAGGAAGTTCGCGTATCCCCAAAGACTGCCGTCCTGTGGTTTCGTCAAATCAAAGCACGGGTGAGCGCTCTGTCCGTTTTCGAAGGTTTCTAAAGTGTGTTTCTCAACAACTTTCCCGTAGGCATTGTGAGCTCTGAACACGATGATCTTCTTCAGGGGACTGTGTGCGCGACCCTCGTACGGTTCGAGTCCGATGAAGAAACCCATATGAGGAATCCGAGCCACGAGTCGCATACGAACCATGAGCACGAAGGGAATTCCGCAGATTCTTTCTTCAATTCGAATTTCCTTGCGTTTTTGTACAGCTTCGAAATTGAAATACACGTAGTTCACTCCACCGCGTAGCATGTCGACGTCCATTTCAAGCTTCTCTGTCGCGTACATCACTTCGTCGAGGTCGCATCTCGTTGTCATGAGTTCCGAGTAGGCGTTGACGAGTCCGATTCGAAGACTGTCGACGTCTTTCCTCAGATCTTCGTCGACGCTGAGCTCGACGCTCGTCATCGGAACCAAAGTATCCGCGCTGTCTATATCCTCATCGACCTCTTCTGAATCTTTTCCACCGTCGGCGGGGTCGAAGCTCTGCGGAACCAACGATTTCAACATGTTCATCGGGAGAGTCACCGGCGTCGCTTCAACGAAGTCGTCACAGGCTTGGCAGAAGATTTCCAAATTCTCCAAATCGTCTTCCGGCGGTGGCGGACTTCCACGACCCGAGAGTTTTCGAGATTTCGGAACAAAATGAGTTTCCTCCGTCGGTTCCGGAGTGAGTCGTTTTGTGTAGGTTTTCGGGACTGTGACCAGAGATTTTATCGGGGATCGAGGCGAGACAATCGTTGGCTGATCATTGGAAGGTGAGCGCAGCCGGTTCGGCGGAGTTTTGATCGGAGTAACAGAGTCTTCTTCAACGTCGGGCGAGAGCCTTTCTCTCGAGTCCGAAGGTGAGTCAGGAGTCAAGGGCAAGGAGAAGCGCACATGTTTCTCCGATGGAGAAGCCTTGCTCTCAATGACCGGCGGTCGGAGACCATTTTTGTTTCTCACTTCCTTGCACTCATCGCATGTCGTGTGGTTCCGATTGCATAGGTAAAACTTTTCTTTCAGCTGATTGCAGATCTGACAGGGTCCAAGGGTGATACCTCCGGTTTCAATCACGGATCGTGTCTTCATTGCTCGGCTTGCGGAGAGCTGCAACGAAGGAGAAGCCGAGGTTGGAAACTGAAGTCGATAATAATCGAAGCTATTCCGGCCATGTTCGAAACATTCCCGAAGAATTCCGGTGCACATCATTTGATCGCACCTATCCGTGACCTCGTCGTTCGTCAGATTTTCAGAGAAAATGAGTTTCGGAACAAACTTTTCGACTCCTTTCTTGAAAAAATAGGACACAACAAAGTCATTTGTCCAAGATCGCGCCCAATGAACCGCTGCATTCTCTGCCCCGCTCTCTATCAATTTGTTTGGAGAAATCGGGGATAACCATTCTTTCGTTGAAAAACTACGAATTTGAACTGAGTTAGGCGATCTCCCGCAAAACCGATAATCCAGAAAGCGCAAAACTCGAACATTATTTTAACAAACTCGTAAACCCCATTTCCGATTGCTCAAAACCGATGGAGCTTCCGTTCTGGAAAAAGAAGAATATATACACATTTACTTGGAACATTCGCTTACCTCAATTGAACCTCACAAAACGACCGCACAAGCTTCGTCAACGCACAGTCGCCGGCCAATCGTGGTCGTTGCAGCTGTGCACGATGCGTCACCAGCACGTACACTGGGAATTCCGCACATGCTGCACACGGGCGGAATTCGTCAACATCCATTGTAACTCGAATACGAGGTTCGGTTTCAGAAAATAGCGAAAACTTCGAGGATGTTTGATCGAGCTGGTCCGATAGGACTTACACGTCAATCATATTTCCTCTGAATGTTCGGATCTCCCGATTTTTCGGATCAAGAAAGTCTAATTTAGAAGTTCAGTCCAATAGGAATCTGTAGTTCCTCAAAACCGCTGCGCGTGAGAGTCTCTTCGAGTTTGAGCTGTTCGCTCAGAGGCCGAATTCTGGCTTCATCAAGATGTACACTCGGAAGGTGTTGCACTTTCTTCTGTCGATCTGCTCGTTGAACACCTGAAGGCTGAACATGTTTGACATGCGACGCCGGGCGTCATTTACGTTGGTATAACGTCAACGGAAGAGTTTCCTCGTGAAAACAAAAGCTCTTGACAGCTTGACATGGAAGCTATTAGGGTCTTGGGAGCGTGGGCGACTCGCCTGAAACGAGCTTCAACGACCGCATATGTACAATAGCGTTCCGCGCGCTTTCCCGAAATAGAAATTTCTTCTCGCTCGCTTATTCCACCGCTCCCTGTTTCGTTCAATTATCGTGCCAAGCTCTAATGAGTGCCGCTTGAAAGCTGCCAGACTTTGATCTCGTCCCGCCCATAATCATCAATTAATCTTAAACCTGATATCTTCCTGAGGGCGTCCAGTTTCTGAAGTCGATGATTGACTTGAAGTCGAGGTCTGCTCTTGAATTTCCACAACAAATTCTCGGGAAAACTGTCTCCCTCACAGCTGAATGAAGTGAATCCATGCCGGCAAAGTGACAACCTGTTGAGGCTCATCGGACCAGTTTGTAGGGAGTTGGAAAAACCAATCCTCATTTCTGGACCTGGTCTCGATCTCGTCCTCTTTTCTTTAATTTCAATGCTCGGATTCAGAACCCAGAGCGAGCGACTCCGGTTTGAACCCAGAGATGCTTCTGGGGACACGGCGAAGGGTCAAGTCCTAATTGGAGGAGAGAAAACAGTTTTCAGGGCTATCCGTTCTCTTTACCATCGCTACTTCGTTCGTTTGTTCCTCCCTCACTCTCTGACTCGTCCTTTCCTTCGAATTCCGTCCCTTGCCATAAGAGCAAGGCTCGCACGAGTCTCCATGGCGCCAGTCACAACATTACCCTCCTGTCGCTGCGGGCACCGATCCACAGTGAAACTTTTGGGCGGTAGCCTCCCAACACAGCACTTCAGCGGACACCGCCACCGTACAACCACTAGTTGGAACTCTAATTCAACCGTGCGCTATGGCGTTCGTGATTCCAGCGGCGTTTCTCGCCGCCGCACTACAGGCCATCGAAGGTGAGTTAAGAACAAATAATAATCGAACGAACGAACGGACGGCGCTCCCGACAACTGAAGATTCGAGGAAGGGCGCGCGCGGGGCCCTCCAACATCTGTCGGATCAGCCAACCTCGAAGCACGAAGTGTTTCGATCGACGAAGGGTTGCTCCCGAGAGTGGCTTTTTCGAATTTCGCCAAATCCATTCACGAGTTCTGTGATTCGAGAAGAAAACTCCAAGGCCTGAAACCGCGCTCCAGCTCCTGCCCAGGTTTGTGGGCGAGCTTTTCTGGAAGTGTGTTTCCTCCCAAGGAAGTGGAGGAGAAAGTTCGCTCCTCGAAGATTCGATGATTTTCACTCAAGGGTTCGTTGCACGCCTTTGCCGGCAGCGAATCGCAATCGATCAATCGATAGACGACTCGTTCGTTGCAATGTCCAAACACTGATGTCGAGCATCGAAGTGAAAGTGTCCAAACCTCGGGTCATCTCATGGAAAACGCGTTCGATCTCCGAGTCGGGAGGATTCCAATCATCTGCTGCCCCGAACTTTCCAGACGAGGAAAACTGGAAAAGAAGGATTCTAATAGTTTTGGTTTTTGTGGAAATTCAGTCATCCTCGAGCTTTTCCGGAATTTCACGACGAGCGACTACGGGCAGCCGCAGCAGCAGCAGTGTTTTCAAGGGTGCCGCTGCGGAGTTGGCGCTTAAAAAGCGACTTTACTCATAGTCGCCTCAGCTGCGGGAAGCCGAATCACAACTTTCAATCTCTGAGTCGGAGTGTGTCTGTCAGTGAACGAGTCGGCCGCGCCGCCCGGCTCTCGCTCAGTCAGAGCGAAAGAAGAATCAAAACCCGCTTCGTGTGTTTACCGTCTGCGAGCTGCAGCCCATATTAAAGGTTTCCTTCGATTCAGCCACGATTGATGACTCATGCTTCCACCTCGGTCGAGAACAGATTCGTTTTTAATTGAAACTCGTTTCGTCCTAGACGTCAACGTTTCCGGGTCGCTGCCCCCTACCGACGAACACAATGCGGCCGTGGCTCGCTGTCTCACTTGGCTGGCGAGTCCTTGGGCCGAACTTCTGGCGCGGTTGGAACTTCGTTCGCCGAACGAACGAAGTTTCGCGTCCTCGCGCGACAAACTGCCAAAGTTGCTCCACTTCATAAACCGGAGGACGGAGAAAGTTCGACGGGAAGTAAACAACGAGACCGAAATTTCTGGAACTTCGCGAAATTCAATTCAAGCAACGGAGAAACGCTTTCGAAAAGATCGGGGAGAACGTAATCCAGCAAACCGCAGCGTCCTGATGAGACCACGGTGGAAATCGACGAGTTTTTATGTTGTGTGACGGCAGTTTACTTGGTCGTCTCGAAATCGGACCACCCATAAACCGAAACCAGAGGTTCAACCGGCTTCAACTTCGAGACGAGAAGTGCTGCTCAAGACACTTAATTACGCTGTTTGAAAGCCTCATGTCTTTTATCGTTTTCGTTTGTTACATCATCTTTCTGCCCTCGCCGCTTAATGAGCGTCAAGTCTGAAAATTTTTGTTGTCGACCTCCCCGAAGCGAAATCTTTCGAGCCTCTGCGGACGCTGCTCTCGTCTCTCGGTTCCGACATTGATCGAAAACGTCTTGAGTTTGGTGTCAGACCTCCAACAAAAACTAGGAATGACCTGCTTTACTCTCTGGCTGAACTGGAGCGATCAAATTACTTTGTCAGTCGGACGGATTTACGAATCAGCGTGCCGAGAGCGAGCCTCGTTTGTTTAAGGTCACTTCCAGCGCAGCGCGTAAAACGTCTCGTCGGCTGAAACGGTCGGGAGAGATGCGCAGCCACCGACGCGAGGCTCGTGGAACAAAGCCCAAGTCTAGGCTCCAGCGCCGACTGTTCGCTGCTTCAATTGAGAGGCGTCTCCGTCAGATCAGCATTTTTGTGGTTCTCGCAAACACGTCTGAAAGTTTCAAACAAAACGCTCTGGAGCACGTCGAACGCGAAATCCGAGCACGCTCCGTTCCTCTGAGCTCGGGCTTGTTGTCGTTGTTGTTGTTGTTGCCAAAACAAGATGAAGATCGGATTCAAGACGAATTTCTGTTTCAAGATCGTGAAGTTCAGCCATTCGGGTTGCGATGACGTCGACGGAATAAAATCAAAGGGTTTTGGAGTTTTCAATCTTCACGTTTTCGCGGTTTGGAACGACGCCCACGCGTCAAAGTAACGAAATGCATCGGGTGAGCTCATCCTTCTTGTCCGGTGACTTCAGCTCGAAGTTGGTTCCCAGCTGTCCCAGAGAGAGTTTCCCAACATAGTAAGTGTGCTGAGCTCGTCCGCTGAGGGACGACACTTGACGAACTTGGATTGGAGTCGAGGCGCCCAAAAGGGTCGAACACAAACATCTCCGACCCGGTCGTCGCGACAAGCTGAGCTCTTGCTTCGCTCAGGGCTCCTGAAGTTCCTGCGAGGGATCCCTCCGATCGAAAGCAAATGCAAGAACTCCCCTTTCGTCCTAGATTGGACTCCTCCTCCTTGTTCTCCTTGGGTGTTCAGGGATTCGGAAGATCTTGAGATTCGAAATCCATGTCTGTGATTGTTGTCTCGCGACGAAAATTCAGGAAGTTCATCTGAGCTGAAGGGCTTTCGGGTTCGACCGCATCCGCCAGTGCGGATCGTTCGGCTTGGCTGACGTTTCGAGTGTTTGACGTGACGTTTTCGATACAGGTTTTGTCGTTGAGAACAGCAGCGTCGCTACCGTAGCTCGGGACAGTGCACCGAAACGTTACCGCCGTCATCGCTCAAATATCTGACAAGCGCGCGATGCGTTTGACCGTTCTGACGCGTGAATTCCCCCTGGATCGTCTCGGTTCTGTTTTCTTTTCCGCTCGCCGTGAGCTCACGCGAGCCCCGTTTTCATGAGGGCCCGCATGAGACTTCAACGTTTTCGGTTTCGGTATCTTCGGTGTTTCCGAGTTTTCCCGGAACACCCAACAGTAATCAAAATGAGTGATCGCAGAGCGGGATGACGTACAACTGGTGTTTCGAGGGAGAGCGAGCTGATGATATCTGAACGAAGCTCATATCATACAGCCCTCTTCAATGGCGAAAGTATTGAGCTGGATAAATGTTTTGTTTTCGCTGCGGTAAGCCCCGAAGGCCGACCGACCGACCGAACGGCGGCCTGGAGGTCGTTGCTTAATGTTCACGTGGATGATATTACAGACGAGCTCGAAAAAACAGTCTAGGACGTTGAGCATCAACTTTCGCACGGTTCGCTTTTAAAGTGTTCATTGCATTTATTCATGAACCTCGTGATTCAGATGCAACCACGCCTGCTTTTTGAAAAAAAAAAGAATAATTTCATGGTTTCATTCTAAACTTGGATGAAATTCGACCGGATAACGAATGCGATACTTCGTTTTCTTTGTTGTGAGAGGGAATATTGTGATTTTCGTCTGCTACAGATCATGCGCTTATGCCACGACGATAGAGAGCAGCGGGAATCTGGGTTCGTTTCTCATCGGATCCGACGCTGAACAACAACGCACACACATTTTCTGGGCTCACTCACTCAGTGTCGGAGAATCCGCCGTGGGCCACGTTGCTGTTGCTACCACTGGCGGATGAGTAACGCTCAGCGGATCCTGGGTCTTGGCCCAGTGCCAATCCGGGCTTCCTGCCTCCCTTCCTCTCTTGCTCCCTCCGCTGTCTTGTCCAAACGCATAGGATAGAACCCACAATACACGGACACAACGAAGAAGGCAGTTAGTCTGCGCAGAGTGGCCTCCTTCAAATAACAGGGGCGGCCACGATGGCTAACAGCGGTTGTCGCCGTTTGTTCGGCGTCGCTGACACGCGTCATAAAGTTCACGCTCCTTCGAAGGATCATTCTCCGGAAGGAACCTCGGTCCCGGCTCCGGCATGTGCCTCCGGCAGAACTGGAAGCACTGGAAACGATTCTCGATGGTGGAACTAGAGAAATGGGAACTCTGTACGCAGAACCTCTGAATCGGCAACTCGAGACCATCCGACGGTTTTGACTGCTGATCTTGAGGTTGACTCAAAGTTCGGTCCATCGAGGGCGACGCGACGGATGAGTCACTCGTCCAGCGCTCACTGCTCGGACGGTTCACTTGGCTTAGATGCTTCCATCGAAGAGGCGGCTTTGCGTGTCTCGATTTTCCGTTCCTAGAGCTCCGTTCCCGGGAAGAGCGGTTGGTCATGTTTGTTGTTGCTCTGTCCCCCGAAAGAGAAGCGACCCCTGACCCTAGCTATCCAAGTCACTCAGCCAACGAGCGACACCGTCATAAGTCTCTGAACGGAGACAACAAGCCGGCGTTGCGCTTTAGGGCTCAAGCAGTCGTGTCCAGTAGCTGGGCGGCCTGAAGCGTAAGCATCGGACCTTTCCACCGGACCGGCAAACAGAGTGGACGACCACGCACGGAGGCTGTCACGTAAAGAGCAGCCACGCCCCAGAGACCACTCTGAAATCGCTGCCTTAGAAGCCTGATCCGAGGGCGTGCGGACGGGATCGTTGTCGACTTGATTCGGCGATTCCAATGATGAGCCGCAATACTCACCGAACTTATGGGCCGTCTGTTGGACCTTCCTATCGATCTTCCTTCTTGGAGGAGATCATGCTCAAATATTGATGTTCCCCTTCTCGATCAGAGCTTGGTTGCGCTTTGTGATAAGGCCTCGGAGGGAATTCAAGAAAGCGAGGGATCTCACTTTGAGAACGCGCGCCCTGGAAAGATAAGACGCGGAACGAGAATGATTCGAGGAAGGAGAAGGAGCAACAATGAAGTAGGAGTACGCGATTTCGGGATGCCCAGACTATGAGGAGGGCGGTTCGAAGCCGCATATCCATTTCCCGAGTTTTCAGAAGGCTGTGTGTGAGTGGTGATTTGAGAGTTCGAAGCTCGACCCGAGGTTGGATTTCAGTGGGTTCCCTGGCGATTAGGTCAAGTGTATACATATGTCTTGGATGTGGGAACTTGGAACTATTCCGAGATGCAGAAGGACAAGTTGAAGTTTTTTGATTAAAACCGCGTGGAGTCCAGCTCAGTGAGTCCAGAACCGGAATCAGGAACAAATGAAGCGTCTGCTGCAAACGAGGTGAAGTCCCTCTCGGACCTGTAATGAATCTCCCCGGGCCACGAATTCTGTGCAAGATCAGCCGCGCTCATTGCTTTCATTATGGCTGTCGGTTTTGATTCCGAGATCCATCAATTCGCTCAGTCGGTTCATCGAAATTCGTCCTCGACCCGAGCTCGAACCCAAGCGAAATCACGTCTCTCGGACCGCTCGCATTCTCGTCGAAGTAGAGACTAACGTCGCTTTCCGGAAAGTTTCTCGCGGATTGTTCACCAATCGGATCAGCGCGGTTGTTGAAAAACTCAATTTGGTGATTGCTGACCCGGGTCGCACTGTCTTCGCGAACGAACATTTGCCGCTTCTCCACCGTTTTTCTCCATTTGCTCAAATCATCCCTCACAAGTGAGCGTCGACGTGGGCGGAGCTCTCTCCTACGCGGTGTGGATGGGTGGTTCCGACGATCAACTGATTAGGGGTTTAATCCGGAACCAACTCTCATGATTCATGAGCAGAGCCCGAACTCCGTATTACGAAACATGACACCGAAACTAGAATACGACGCCATCAAGGCGGCAGGAAGGATGGACAGACAGACAGACAGACAGACGATCTCCATGAGGCTGACGACCAAAAGGCCGAAGCCGCCGAGGCAATTTGCCGTAAAACTTGTGAGTCGGAGCAGCTTGACGTGATTCAAGTACTCCACGAATTCGATGATTCTTCTCTGCAAAGAATGTCGTGGCCATTTTCAGCGTAAATGTTGTTGCCGGAATCACACGTTTCCACTTGGTTGACATTACGCCGATCTCTCTCGAGAACTTTTCTGCCATCGTCGTTGATAGCGGTTTCCGCTCGATGGATTCGCTAGCATGGTTGTTGGTGTTGTTTATGTTGCTGCTGCCATTTACCCGTAGAGCTACGGGAAGGAATCGCAGAGAGAATGTGTGGGGAGTGCGCACCTACACCGTGCTTCCGCTTTCGTTGCCGCACCACTTCGGGGACCGTTGATAAGCTGTGTCCTGATGAGAATCTCGATGATTTCTCTCAGGAACCACGGAAAATGATCGGCGGAGATCATACCGTGTTTCTTCAAGGTCATCTGGCGATTCGCGTATCTTGGAGTCGATTAGGGCACTATTTACCTTGCAACCGAAGAGGGAAAGTAATTCGGCTTGCTCGATTGTAGGAGCTTAGACATGTCTGAGGATATTTCCCGGGAGCGAACGTCTCGGAAATCAATATCACAGCTCGAATGATCCGTTTCCCTCGAGTCGATCGCCGGCTGAATGAATGAAAATACGAATTACAGATGTTCGACGCGAAAAACCAGAACGTGCACAGGAATGGTGCATATCAGATATGCATTTATTTATTGATTTATATATTATCAATCAATAGATTCAAGTTCAGGCGAAACTTCATCTCCTTGGGGAGAGAATATTTTGATGATGCGTATCTGAGGATCGGGACGATCTATAAATTACAAGGCTTACGCTCTAGAAATCGGGACTCGGTACTCAATTCGATCGGGGAGAGACAATGATCTTCGATTCACAGACGAGTCAGGAGTCAGAGAACGTCATCTTTGGTTGGTTTAGCCAAGCCACTGGAAGTTTCGCGACGTCTTCCTGACCGGACGCAGTGAAAGCTGTACACACGAATCAAGGTTCGTGCATAAGTCACCAAGATGCTCTGCAGCGACCTTCCTTGTCGACTAAGGGTTCCCTCCCCCAACGACTTCCGATGTCTGAACGTGAAAGTGGTGGAGGAGCGCGAATGCAAACGTTCGCTGCATCCATCTCGAACTCCCCAAAACTGATTTTCCGTAGGCGCCACTTGAACGACGCGCCGGCTGTGCAAACTTCCTTGTCAAGAATGGTTGTGACCTGCGCGATGAACGCCTGAAAGTCTGGCCTGACTAAAGGTCGAGCCGAGACTCTGTCGCGGCTAGTGACGGGAAAACAATCGATTTTAGCGGAAAAGCGAAATCAATAAGATCGGAGACGTTGACGAGCAGAACATCGGTTCTTTCCCGAGACCCAATCATGAAAAACCGGCTGAAAACAATCAAGTTGTTCCGTTCGAAGTGGATTATCAATGTTGACTCTGTTCGGTGCGCACCCAGAACGTCAGCGTCACCTCCTGTAGGAAAAATGTGATCTTTGAGCCTCGACGACACACGGAACTCGATTCGAGGGCCAGAAATAACTCCAAGTTTCAGATTATTTTGGAAGATGGGCAGGAAAACTGCGTTGCGATTCGATCTGACTCGGATTTCTCCGCTTTACGTCGCGAACAAAGTTTCCAGTGACAGAAATATTTGAATTCGAAGACAATGCAGCCTCTCAGAATCCGAACGTGAAAATCTGGAGTTCCATATCTTGCTGCTCGGTATTTTCGCTCCACTCGGGCTCTGACGGGAACTCAGCGGTGTAGTGTTTAGCATCTAACCTTGGGCGAATTAGTAAAAGACGGACTGAATTCATCATGGATTCATGATGCTTGAAAATGAGATGACATGAGCTCATGCATTCAGTGAACCCATCGACGGAGCGGATGCTCTTGCTTGTGCCTGCCACGCCCCGCAGCACGTTCCTGACTCGAAAAGAAGAAACTTCAGCGAATTGTTCGTCAGCGCACTGGAGGGATGCGACGAGTGTTTTGGCAAGATTCTCTTTCGATCTGTTGAGTGTTGTTCAAGAAAAGAGTTCGACAAGCAATTTATTTTTATCAAGTGAATGAGATGTTCGATTCCCGATTGGAGAGCACATCTGAAAGAGAATGATTAGGGAAATGTCTCCGCTCCGCGCTGGCTCGGAATAGCATCCATGTCGAAAAATGGAATGATCGAAAACAATACCACATGGGACAATGAATGTGAATGAACTTTTGAAAGAGCCGAGAGGGACGTGTCTGCCTGTAGAAAACTTAGTTTTCTCCTCGAGAACGAACCAAAACACTGACCACTTCTATCTCCAGATGCTTTTCGAACTTGGAAGATCACGGATCCATCGTTTCCGATCTGCGAACGAGGAACCGCGAGAGTTTTCCCAACCGTTGCTCTCATGAGGAGGGGTTTCGGCAGTTGACAACTGCCCGAGTCGCGGGACGACATTGTGTCGTGGAAATTCTTCCACAGCCCTCCACACCATAACCGCGGCATCTCTTATTAAAAATTGTGAATAGACGGTGACAGCCCGTCTGGGAGTTGCGGCCATCAAACTGGATCATTCTGAAATACTCCAGATATCACGAACAGAACATCTCCTTTAGATTTTCTCAGAAAATTCAAATTTTTCTCTGGAAATTCGAAATTCAAATTGAAAAATCAGAATCCTCCCCGAAAGCATTCGTGGTCCTCCTTTGACATTGGCTATTCTCCTGAAATTCGGGGCATCGGCCTTTCCCGTGGTGAAACCAGCGGCTCGTGAGAAGATCATGCGGACACTATGGGACCCTGTCGCGTGTGTCGTTCATGGCCGACAAGCGGTGAATAATTTATCATTGATTGGAGGTTTCCCCGCCTATCAGACGACCAGCTCGGCGAGAACAACGGATACCTTCGCTTGTCGAGGAAATATCGACTTGATGAGACACCCACTCCCTGAGACTCCACGATTCACGAAAAGTTGGCGTAGTAACTGTGATCTTGAATGGGAGCGTTCTCAGTCGAATGCGGAAGATTCTTCCGAATTTCGAACTCGCAGAGTTCAGGCAGATGTCAGATATTCTGACGAGGAGTCTCCTTGTGATGGTTCCGGGGCGAGCAGGAAGTTTCATAAATATTCCCTGCAAGTCGAAGCTCTGAGTACTATGTCGACATTGGCGCTGGGCGTTTGACATCGTGTCTAAACAAGCAAAGTATCTGACAGCCTCTGTCTCGCGAAGAGTCCCCTCCTATTGAAGAATGTCTAAAAAAGTCGAATACACATGCGCGGAGAGAGGACCCGAAAGTATTTCGGATTTTTGACGACCAAAACCTAACGGAGAACTGTTGTTCACGAAGAGCTATCATCGCCTCAGAGTAATGACGACTTTCTGGATCCGTGGAAATGACAAGCATTTTCCGATTGGGGCCGAACTCTGCCTCGAAAGAGTTGAGAAGGATGGAATACTCGATCTTTCAGATTTCTCAACATTATTTTCAAAAGTACCAAATGAATAAAACAAATTTTCCAGTTGCAGGTTCCATAACGTGCGTGGAGAAGCTCTTCGACGATGACGAACGTGTTGTTTATCCGAATCACACGCAGTTCCGCTACTACCACTGTCCGGGAAGATTCCCATCGAATCACACCACATGCTGTCATCTCGACCAACAGAGATGCTGCCCACCAAATCGTCACTTTTACGAAATTGACAGAACGTGAGTATTACCCACGACTCTGCCACAATCCAAATCTCTAGTTTTCTCAAAACCCGCGATATGTATAAGGTTGTCGATCTCATGGTTTCATGAGACAGATAGAAGTGCGGGTCGAACCTCCGAAATCCTCGACTTTGCATCGAGCATCACTCGTGGCCCTCGACCTGAAATTGGAGTGCGATGCAGCGGGAAGAGGAAACCCTACGACGAAATCTGGCGAACAAGCTAATATGGTCTGCTCGAAGTGGGACGCTGATATTAAAAATCGCGAACGACGTCAACTGATGGTCTCTTCCTTCCGGTTCCGCTGTGATCGCGCTCAGCTTGACGAGAGTTCCCAACCGAGACCCACAAGCGTCCAAGGGACGATAACTCCTCGTTCCGTGCAGGTAGAACCTTTCGGAAATCTTGAGCACGGGAGGATTGAGCTTTTCCGTTAATAGAATATGAACTCGGCTCCGGAAGAGTCGTTCGCTTCCTCGCTTTGCTTTCCTCTTCGTTCGAGCATCGCCCGAGGCCTCCGGAGGAACGAGGAAAGTCAACGACGGAGCCGCCGTTAAAGTGAAAAATGTTTGGTGCCTACCGGATGTTAAAGTTTCGAAAAGGTGACATCGGGGAAATTATTCGTCGAGTCTGTTCGGTTTAAAAGGATTTGGTCCTAAATTCATGTGTTTATATTCCAGATGGGCGATCGTCATTTCAGTGACCGTGTCCCTCTTGTGCCTATTCATCGGGATAACTTGCATCGTGTGCTGCTTCTGGCGCCGGTGTCCCCTGTGGACTTGCTGTAGACCTCAACCGAAGCATGACGTCGCATTCGCCGACCAGTATGAAGAAGTTCCCGTTCTGCCACCCGAAGAGAAGAGCAAAAAATCCAAAGCGCCCTTGGCTTCACTCGCCTCAACCAACGCCAGTCAGGACAGTAAGTGATCTTGAAGTTTACAAAATTGAATTCGATCATTTTCCAGTGTGGGAGGGGACATTGTGGCTTCCTACCGCCGATGACGTGTTCTTAAATCAATCATTTCCCTCGCAGATCTCGATGCTTAGTCCACCATCACGGAGCCGAACTCGTGTACATATACATATATGGAAGAGAAGGAGACAAAAGAACAAGGAGTGAATGTCGAGCTTTGACCTCGGGAACTTCAACTCCCTCAAAATCGAGGATTTTAGTCAAACGTTTGTTCGGATTCTCTGATCAGACGTCGTAAGAGGAGAATACACGTCTCTCCAGTAACAAATTTCCCAATGCAACCCTTACTGACCAAATCTGGAGAGTTACACAACCTCGCAAAGAACAATTTTCAGAGTTGAATCCTCGACAGGGAATGGGAACGGCGAAGCCGTGCTGTGACGATCTCATGCCGGAGTACATAAGAGCGCTGTTTTGCGTTATTGTCTCTGATTCGTTGAATAGAACGTACTTAAGAATACGGAGGAAGTGTTCAAGTTCACAGATTTTCTATTGAAGTTGGATTTTGTCGGAATCGCGAGTCGCCCCTCTGTCTCACGATAGTTTGAAAGAGTTCCCTCCTGGGATGAGGGAACATTTGCCTTTATGCGAAGATGCGTGCGCTTCGGACCAAAGTCAAGATTTGAAGGATGCCACGAGCTCCGAGGAAGCGATGTATGGCATCCCATGAAACTCAGGACGAAAGATCAAAATTTATTTAAAGTATGAAAATGTAGAACAGTCAGGGATGTTGCTTGCCAAAAATCATTAGAATTACGATGCAGTTCACTTTGATGCGGAGGAATGTATTTATCAGTTGTGGATGGTTTGAGGAACTGTTCTGATCAGCGATTTACTCGAGACAGGAAAAAAGAGCGAAAATGAAAACTTTATCTCTCCGAACGATTGCGGGTGACTGATGATTTCTATTCAAAAATCTATATTTTACTAAAACCTTCGAACAGAGTCTCGCGAACCGCTGGAAAGCGTTTTCGTCTATAGTCCAATGTACATATGCACTTCCAATTATGATACACAACCCTCGCTGTAACCCGTAGGCCCCAGATAGACGGTTTGATTTCAACAACGAATAAAAATCAATGCATTGGCATACTCAGCTGCAGTGGATCTTTTTCTCTCGAATCCCACTTCTTGACATTATGATTAAGATTCAACCTTTCTGACCCGAGCATTGGACCCTCTGGAAAAGGCATCGTAGTGAAAATGCTACTCTTCCGCAATAACCAGATTTCGGAAGGGGGAGGGGGCGATTTTGGCGCTATCCTCATCTTCGAGCTGCTGCGTTTTGAGGAAATCAGGTTCCAGTCCCCCGGAATGCCGAGCTCCGAGAGATTTAGGTTGGACAAGATTGCTTCGGCATACCCCAGTGGCGCCATGGAACAACCACGTGAGCGGTAACGCCGCTATTTCCGTGCCGATCAACCTTCTCGTCGACGGAATCACGATGGGAAAACAACGGAAGAGTTCTCGAAATCTCATTCAAACCATGATTCTTGTTCAGATCTTAGCGTCACGAAAAGACAAATCTTCGCTGGGAGTGAGTACTCTGAAAGGGGTCGTGACACGGAAGCGCAAACCCTCCCAGCAAAAACTGTTCCAGAGCCTGCTTGGCCAAAGGAAACATGGAAAAAGGAAAAAATGTCGCCCCCTCAGCGCAAAAGAAATAGTTGACTTAGGTGAAACAGACTCCATGAGTGTTTTAGACAGTTGTCGAAAATTGTTCAAGTTTCTTACAGCTTGATTGCGTTTTATTTCTTTACTTTTCTCGTAACTATATCTTTTTCTCTTCGTGATTCAACAACATTTATACAGAAGTGTTCGGGACAACATTCCTCCCGAAGCCTAGAGGATTCGAGTCCTATTTACAGGTCGATATTTACACTAATTTACAGTCGCAGCGGATCCGTCATCAACGTTAACTCGACGGATCCTCCAATTGGAAAGCTACCTATTTGGCACAAATTGAAAATCTTGCACAGATACACAACAGACACCGACAACAATTCTCAACAACCGCTCCGACTTCGGAAAGGCAGTTTTGTGGAACAACGAACTTTCTCTTGAAACTTCCCCTTCAGCGCCGCTTGTCTCGAGAGGCGTTTGCAAATGTCGAACTGAGGGAACAGATGACAGTGCAGCGAAATGAACCTGGAATCAAAACACCCATTTCAGTTTCTAGTCCGAGCTTTTTGTGGATCTTCAAATACAAAATCGATGTAATATTCTTTTCCGTCTCTCGGTTTCGAAGTACTCACCTCGTGGGGTCATGGTGTTGGTCGAACGTGGCGCTTACGCTCAGCACGTTTCCGTTGGAGGAGTAGCTGAAACTGATCTGATCCTTGAAGCTGTCCTGATCGAGGTACCCAAGAGACTCGAGGTGCGAATGGAAATTCGGGAGCACTGTCAGTTTCTTTTGCAGGAGCACTTCGACAATGTATCCCATGGTTACATCGTCCGGCAACCGAATCGACTCGCCGACCTCCGTGAAGCGACCCTCACTGTAAAGATAAATTTAGTAATTAGCAAATTCTGCATTAATTGAATCGCCCAATCATCTTCGTCGAAATTGGCAAATTACTCGAGAACGGCAAAATATTTCCTGGGTATGCGTTCTGGTTCCCACGCCTTCCTGCCATCTGCCGCACGGGTACAACACGTGGCTGTGCGTTGCTCTAATCGTAGCGAAGACTTCAGACAGATGTCTTCAGAAGCCTCGTGTTAGGCGCACGACAGCTGGTCGTCGCGCTGTAAAACCGGATCGGCTCCGTAGTTCCACAGGGCAGAGTCTTCGTCTTCGGCGAAGATTGTCAACGAGGAAGAAATGGTAACTATCGAACATGTCTCATATCGAGCCGCGATGACCGGCCATTATTCCGTAAGAGAGGCACTTCTGAGAGTAGGAAGTGAAATTGGAACCTCAGGCAACGGGAGGTCCACCAATCGAATATATTTCCGTTTTCACCGAACATATTTCTCGATCGAACCTTATCGCAACCAAGTTTCCAACGAAATGAAGGAGGTTCGCTTAGCAGAGCGGTCGAAGGCGTCGCCTCGTAGCTATGGTAGTCAGTGATGCCATGGGTTCGATGGCCGGTTTCGGCAAGGAAAAAAAAAAAAAATTCCCCGAAAATTTGATTGATCTCGGCTCAGCAACTTCTCAACATCGAAGAACCATCCATGTCGTCCTCATTTGGGACATATACCGTGATATCGATATCGAGTTCCAATATTCGATTGATCGATATTTTGCGGCGATATCCACACTTCTTTCGACGACGATGTCCGGTGTTATGAAATTTGGAGTTGCACGTGTGAGCGCATGCCGAACTTCCTGAAGAGCCCCCGACAATATCTAGGAGAGGCGAGCGCCTCTTTTTCACTCGATGATTGTCGCGGAGCTACTAGCCCAAGTCTGTCTGAAGATCGTGTCTCCTTCGACCGACGAGGCGTCTACATCGACCCAGAGGCGTGTGGGGCCGGAGCCCCACGTGCTTGATTATGGACCGGGTTCTTGAGCGAGAACGAAAGAAACACCTGAACCAACCAACCAACCAACCAGTCAGCCAGAGGGAGCCAACAAACATTAACCGGTCAGCTCCACGGCGAAACCAGCGAGCAGTTTTTAGGGTTGATGCCAACGCCAAAAAAATCCATGTCGGACCGTTACTTTCGCGCAGTGAAAGACGAGCTCTGTATTTCTCAGGTCATCCTGCACAGGGTGCAAACCGCACGTTAACTGAGTTTTTTTCGCTCACACATAAAAACTGAATCTTCGGACGCACCTGAGTTCGTCGGATCGGAACTCGATAAAAACTCGAAATTCTTCAAATATAGAGAATTGAGAAGAAAAAAAAAAAAACTCAATCAACGGTCCGAGATCCGAAACGAGAGGCTTGATCTCTCCCTGCCTCCAGCAGGTCACACCTGAGCCCAGAACGCTCGGTTCAAATTTCATTCCAACAATTTTTGCTCTGGACCATGAGCTTGTGGCTCTTCTCTTCGAATCGCTAAATCAGTGCTCGGGTCTTTATGGTCAGAGGCTTTTTCTTGAGACCGACTTCTCATCTCTCCGATCGCGGCGGCCCACGCTACATCGCGTCGTTGGAGAAACGAGTCAGCGGGCCCGCCAAGAAAAAGAAAGAAACTGTTTAAAGTGTTTACCATAGGAAATAATGGAAAACATTCGGACAGAGCGTGGGATCTTCGGGCAAATTTGTACCGTAAGGTTTATGGTCAAAACAAAGCCAGTCCCATCAGAAACCTAGGCCCCTTCGTGTGAAAACCATTGGAAGGAACATTCCGTGAGAAAGCAGAAACGTCGTTCCCTCTTCTTACCTCGCTATCGGTTTCATCCTGAGAGCCAGAGCTTGACTGACGCAGAATCCGGCTCCTCCGGTGCCGAACCAGAACGCGACGTTTTCTGGATGCTCTCCACGAGTTCTGGTCTCGAGAGGGTCTTTGATCGACGTCTTGCCGAGATACCACTCCTCCCGGTAGTCGTAGTCCTGAAGATTTCTCAGGAGCTGAGGAACATTGACGTAGTTGTCGTCGTCGAAGTGGCACCACCACCTGCGGCAACGGAACACAGTGTTAGGAAGAGAACTCCTGAGCCTATCCTGAATTAGATCGTATTCTCTCCGAAGGAATCCTGGAGATCGAGTTTTAGAGGAAAGCTTTCTCCCGTTCCGCTCCTTCGTCAGTACTAACTTTTTGCGACTTTGTAGGTAAAAGTCGAATTCGGCTCCCATTTTACAACACAGCGCTCGTCGATTGTGCGATGAGGGGCAGCCCGTGTTGACCAAATGGTTATCTGGAGAAGAACAACGAACGCGGATCAGAATCAACGTCTGCCGCAATCCGAAACAATTCGCCTCGACGATTCGAGCTTTGAGCACATCGAATCGAGAAACACTTACATGTCTTGGCGGAGAACTCTTCATCATCTTCGTCAGTGAAGAAATAAGTCTGAAAAGCAATGAAATCAGGCTTAGTGATTCTGTACGGAGCAGCCGATTTCGGTCAAACGATCCGTCACTGCAGCGATTGCCGAGCGAAGCGAGCCCCGAAAGTTCCCTTTGACATGGACGAGCTCGAAAACTGGTGACAGTCAGACAGAATTGCCTTCCTACCGCCGCTTCCAAATCTCCAACTCTTGACGTCGGCGGTCGAAATCGAACGAACAACAATCAGTTCATCATTCGAAAGTGCTCGTTTTGTGAACTTGTGCACCTGGACTGAGAAGGAGGTCCAGTTCCTCCACAAAGCGCTTTCATTTCGTCGGTTTTTTTTTTTCTTTCTTTCACTCAGTCCATCTTCTTTCTTGCCCGGCTTGGATCGCTCCGCGCAACGACGAGGCCTCTCAGGAGGAGAAATATAGAAAAAAAAAAAAAAACAAGAATCCATGGAAGCGGCAAAAGCTGGGCGGCCACGGGCGACTTGATGACACGCGCGGAGACGTTTTGTGTCTTGTCCCCCTTTCCTCGATGCGGAGCTCGGTTCCGTCGAGATACCGGTCGTGAAATTCCATCGACTTTAAATGAACCATCAAATGCTATCTCCGCAAACCGTTAACTAACGGGCGAAGTGCGCCCATGTACGATAATCCACTGCAGTTCGCAGGCGAGACATTCAGCGATCGGGAGCGAATACCTCCCTCGGTCACCAATCGGGATCTTCTCACTTCGTGTCGTCGGATTGTCATGAGATATTCTGATTTTTATTATTTTCGAAAAACTTCCAAGTGGAATATGTAACCCATGCTCAGGTGAAAACGGTTTTTCTCGATTGCGGGAGATTTGGTGCCATTTGGTTGACTGATCATTGTTTTGCATCGAATCAGAAGATTGGAACGTCACAAAATAATGATCGAGTCGCGAAGTCGCTGTCATCGGGACCGTTCTGCTTTTACGACTGACTGGTTGTGAGATTTCCATCGTAGTTATGAGCATCGACAGCAGCGGACGCCGCGAACGGACGCGAATGTCCGAAGTTTATCTTTTTGTCTGTTCTTCGTGATATTCTACAGAGACGGCGGCGTCTGTATTCATCGATCGAGACGAAAGGGTTTCGCGTGATGCGCAATTCGTTCAGTCTGCATAGGAAAATGCAGAACCAACGGAAATGAAAAATGATCGATTCGTGCGAAAGCACAGAATTGAAAGCACCGTTTCGTTCGTTTCCTTTCTCGAATCGAAGCAACAACAGAGATCGAATCCTCGTCTTCAGCGGCGGTGCTCACCTGATCTCTCGCGAGTTTGAACCATGTCTGCAGAATGACGTCCAATCGACTGCGATGGAACTTCTTCGTGGTCTTTACACTCAAGAAAATTTCCTCGATCGTCAATCGCGGTTCACTATTGTCAGTTGTTGTTTCAGGCTTGTCCTGGAGCGTAGCGCTCATCGGGTCAGGGACCGGGTCCTCGTCGAGCACCGAGAGGCCGATGTTGGTGGCCTGGTTCTCGTTTGGCAGTCGACCGATGTCGTGGCTTGTGGAGGCTAGCACCCACACCACGATCAGGTAGGTTAACGTTAGAAGAAGGACTACGATCGCGAGTTTGAGTTCCCTTAAAGCGGCGTAGAGAACTCCGAACGGCACGATGACCACGTCCTGCTTGCCGGTGTCGCCAGCGAGGCGTATCGTAACGGGATCCATAGTAAATCAAAAGATTCCACTGAGGTGCAGCACCGTGTCACAGCGTGTCGCGGCACGACATCGGCACCTCAAGAGTCGAACACTTGCAGCACAACTAGCACCGTGGAGAACGACATTGGGCACTGGATTCCGTTCGATGGCTGCATCTGCTCGAACCACCTTTTGGTTTGTGTTTGTGCCCCTGTGGCTGGCGACGATCTTCGGCGACGATCGGTCGCTCGCTTGCTTGCTTGAGAGAGGCCTCCGCCGCCGCCCTCTCCTCAAATTCTTGGCTATTGAAGAAAAGATTCAGAGGATTGTGCGCGTCGTCTGTGGGGTCTTCTGTGGGTCGGGCCGACCGACCGACCAATCGAGAAGAGAAAAAGAGAGCTAACCTTTCAGGAATGCAGCAGGGGCGAGCCGGGGTTGGGTTCGTTCGACGAGTTTACACAAACTAGCCAAACGCTCGGTCGGTCGCTCGCTCGCGCTGTCTGGACTTTCGAAGACGGGTGAACCCGATAAGGAAGACAACCTGTTGCTTTCAGAAGAATTTTGAGCCGTTTTGCACCTTGGGGAGAAACATTCGGTGCGCGTCGGGTTGCGGTTATTCCAATTCGCTTGGGTCGTAGTGAGAATCGAGTTGTTGAGGTGAGATGTAGTGAGCGGCCAGTTCGCGGTTTCCGTCTTTGTTTCGATTGGTTCTCCGCAAACTTTCACCTGAACGCACTGACCATAAAAACAAAAGTCTCCCCACACTTGAACGCGCTTGTTTGAGCCGATGTAGCGTTCTCGTGAATCGTAAACCACAATGGTCTGGTTGCTTTGCGGCACGAATTCGGTTCCTCGATCATAATGAAAAAGGATTGCGGACACCGTTCGCAGTACCTTAAGCTCTGATCAGTCCTGACCGGCACGCACAAAGAGGACATCGCTTCGAAGCTAAGAAAGTGGGGAACTCTTTCAAACATATTCCTCGAGAAGTACTGCATGTCCCCATTTCGTTCCATCGAACATCTGAATTCCAGTTTCAATCGAGGTCGTGGAATCCTGTTCATTCAGTTCACGAGAAACGCTTGATGACATCGACTGTCGGAATGCTGACTGACTGAGATCGGACTTCGTGACGAGAGATACTTGACACTGTGGATGATGTTAATTCTGGCGGTGTCCAAGCGCGCGAACGAGCGAGCGGCATCGACTGCCCGCATCATCTTTCGGCGCCATCAGGATACCAAGAACCGATGTAGGCAGTCACCGTAAGAGTCATAGCCGCCGCCGCCGTCATCGTCCTCCTCGTCCTTCTTCTGCGTTCATAGTAATCTTTTACAACCGACCAAACGGTCCAGAAGAAGAGAGAGCGCGGTTCGTTCCCGGACAGCTCGCTAACATTTAGCTTAGTCGACTCAACAATCACCACGACTGATTTCAGGTGCGAGACCGGGGAAGGGGGCGGGGGGGTTCGACCGAAAGAGTCTTCGAAACTCTAGGCGGCTGAATCAGTTGAAGGCCCCTGGCTGGGATCTACTAACCAGTGAGCGAGTCAGTCAATCGGCCAATCAAGCGCAGCAACGATCGTACGCTCGGTTTTCGTGCTCAGAAAACAGTCAAGGAGAAGCTCGTCCCAATTGATTGAAGCGCCTCCGAAGCGTCAAAGTAAGAAGACGAGCGAACAACAATAAATTGGAGACCATCCACTGTGCCGGCGGCTGATCATTGGGAGCAAACTCACTCTCAAGGATCTCTTTTCCATCGATCGACGCCAATTAACGCCATCTAGCACCGCGAATTCGCGTTTGTTTGAGTTGATTCATATTTTGACTTGTGCTCCCGGACCTCTGGAAACTCCCGACGACGAAAATTTTCCGAACATTCTACGTCCAGGCATGACTTTTCGACGAAACTAGTCGAGACGGTCCACCTCGGGCGCACACGGAGCAACACTTCCAATCACTCTGGAGCTCTGAAGATTCCGAGAAATGATTCCTCCACCTGTTTGATTGGCATTCCAGACCCCCTCCCCCCCTCCCCTCCTTCATTGTTCCCCAGGTCTTACGAGGAACGGGAAAAGTCAGGAATCGGAGGATCATGTTACATTGAAATGCCTTTCTCGGAGTTTCGCGGGAGGCCAGTCCAAGAAAATCGAGTTTCCCGCTCGGAAGGGCGGCGAAAACGCGGGGGGAGTAGCGGAGCTTAAGTTTGTCAGGCTGAAGTCCGAAGGTGTGGAACAAAGTCTGATGAGGGACGGGAACGAGCTGCGTACACTCAGTGTCCGGTGTTGTAGTTCCGTAGCATAAGTTTCTTGCTCTTGTCGTCCTGTCTGGGGCGTCCGTCGTCGCCCGCAAGAGAAGATTGCTCAAGAATCGAGCTCGTTGAGCGGCGTGATACGCTGAGGAGGAATCAACTTGAACCCAGGACAGAGTTCAAGCCGTCAACGACCGTGTCAGGCACGGAAAAAATGTGTGATGTCGAAAGCGCGCGGTCGCTTTTCTCCTCCTCTTTCTTCGTTTAAGGTCACCATCCGGCGTCTGGCTGCCCGCAGCGAACGATAATAATACACCATGGATTCTTTCTCTTTGAATTCCTTCAGCGGACAGGCTCGAGATTATAACAACGAACGCGGCGCGGCGGTAGCACCGACAACAACAACGACGAGGCAACAATAGTGCGTGCGAGAAGGCCACAATGGCGAAGAGAAGGTCGTCGTCAGGTTCAGACACGAAATCGAGAAATCCGTCCGAGCAAATCTTCGCTAGCCGGTGTTCAATGATGCCCCACGAGTCGTTTTTCTGAACGGTCGACTCATGCATTCCGAGAGTGCTCCTCCACTTGCTGGATTGTGTTCTTATCGCCAAGATCTTTCGTTCGTTCAGCAGAGTACTTTTTCTGCCGAACATCGCTATTGGGTAGAGATCATTGTGTCTGAATGCTAATCCCCTCCGTGACTCAAGTTTGGAGGAATTCCTTATTTGCTGCACAACAGCCTAAACGGACTCGGCACGTGCGCGGGAGTCTGAGCGGATTCTCGCTGGGCGAACTGTTCCACATGAAAAGTTCTTGTTGAAGTCGACCGTTTCAAACGTGGGTCTAGAATTAGTTCGAAGCGCTTCTTCCGATGTGCGACTCGGTGGAGTCGAGGCTGCGGATACCGAATATTCCCAACTTCAGTAAGAGAACGGCAGCGTCACTTCGGAACTAACGGCCTCTGTTGGTGTACATGCCCAAATTGTCCCGATTTCTCGCAAATCATGACATACTTTACTCATAGAATACGCTGCTAATAATATTCTAGTCGTCCCATAGGATCCCGAGGAGTTTTCCGAATTCTCAAAAACACACCATGGGGAAATGACTTCGAGAATCGGAGTTGAACTTGCTACCTTTTTGGGTCGAAATCTAGTATGGCTTCCAATAAAGGAACTGATGTCAGGTTCCTGGTCTGAGGACGTCTACAAGATCAGTGCCAAGCCCGCATATGGCCCCATAGAATCCAGAAGGATTTCGCCGGAAACTCTTCTTCACCAAGTTGCGTCACTCCCGAGCAATAACCGAAAAAACCGAACTCTTCCACCAGTCGACGCCCTGTATGCAAACAGGCCCAAAAAAGATATTGTATATTTGCGTCTTCCTCTACAAGAATGTGAGAAGGTCGCCAAATGTTTGTTGGATCGCTCTCTCTCAAGCCGAAGACATCGGTCGCACATTCTTGAATGGCATGGGGCAGCTCGGGTCTTGTCGCAACAAGTTCGGGCATTTCTGAAACTCGCAGGTCATCCCTCTGCCGTCGTCTGGGTCGGAGTTTGAGTTTGAATCGAACAAGACCCGGCATGCACGCCGATCTTCGGTTTGAAGGGTCAGCCCGATCGAATGCCTGACTTGCGGATCAGAGCTCATCGCCGGAACTTTAGAAGAAAACGAAGAAAATCCATCCCGACTCGGATGGGAAAAATGCATTCAATGATCAAGAGTAGAGTTCCGGGTAAATTTCTGGCTGGAATTTTCATGGTTCGCGATCGAAAAACTCTCTCTCTCTCTCTCAATCACCAAAGCGGAACTGAGCAAAGACGAATGTCGAAACTCGAAACTTTTACGAATGCATCAGATGTCTAAATGAAGACTCATTTGTGACATTCTCTGACTTCCCGTTCCTGGGATGTCTCTAAATTATCCGGCGAAATATCGAGGCGGATTTCGCGAGGTGGATATCGAGGTCTCGTGGGCGCCTCCTGTGTTTGAGGAGCTCCTGAACCTGTCTCCAAGGTGACGAACTCAACAGAGCGGCTGAGAGCATAGCGCGGTGTCAACAACAAACTACCGTAAACCGTGGCTACAACAATGGCAGCCGACAGACTCGAAGCTCCTGAAGCTCACACCTTCCTCCTGTACTCGGCAAGTGGTGAAATTCAAACAGCTCATGTGAGTTCGTCCCCGGTCAATCAAGACTTGAAATCGATTATAACTCTGGACTATGGAAAAAGTGGAAGCATTGTCGAGCGTAATCTGTTTTTTGAGCCACAAAGTCACACATTGATGTTCGAATACGGATTTCCTCTACAAATCAGATCAGAGGCCGTCCTTCGATTTCCAGTTCCCTTTCATCGACAACGTCTACTGCAAGATCAACATCGTCCATGGGAAAGATTGGCTCCTATCGAGTGTAAGCTTTCAAAATGAAGGAATGTTGAGATCAATCAATCTTCCAATCAGTGATCAGACCTATGATGAAAGTGTTTTCGAGGCTTCCATCGATTACAGGGCAACGAAGAGGACTTGACGCACGTAACGAAGATAACGAGAGGGTCCCACAATCATTTCGTGTTCAACCACCCTTTCGATGTCACATACAAGTTCACGAACCCGTTCGGATGTAAGATTCGAGTTCAACGCAAGCCGTTGCTCAGAATTCCCGATGAGTTGTTAGTTGTGAGTCTCACTCAGATTCACTCACACAAACGATTACAGGGCCGCAGTTGATCTTAAGCATTTACGGATTAGATTCGTTGGGCAACGACGTCGTCAGAGGCTATGGGACTGTACATCTACCTTGCATCCCTGGTAGGTTGGTGGCGTAGAAGTTCAGCAACGGTGAAGAGAGACTAACGAATGACATCACAAGGTATTACGCTAGTTGAGGTGATTTCCCGTATTTAACAAGATTCGTCCACCGTTCCCACAACAGGCACTGCCTGCGTGTGCCCCTGCAAGCACCGGAGTCTTCGTCAGTCATCCAGAAACTGAGCGCACTCATAACGGGCAAACGTCCAGAGCTCGTGGAATCGAGAGTTTTCGCGGATGAGTCAACTAGACAACGTGAGCGCTCCACGAAAGCCGGGTCCATTCGAAGACATTGATTCCTCTATGATTCACGCCTCAACAGATGACTTCCTCAATTTTTCAGTGCTTCGAATGTCTTCGGAAGGTCTGCCTTACGTAGACGTGGTGACGAATGTCGCCGTCAAGGATTTGGACAAATTCGGCTTTGACGTCGGATCGATTCAATCAACTTCGGACAGATTCCCGTTTTTCTAATCGATTGACTCCAGGACTGATCAACAGATCCAGTGATGAAGCCGATGAAGTACTGCAAATGCTCTATCATTGAATTAAACTTCCGATTCGTCTTTCTCTGTGCTCTGTTGAAGATATCATCCGCAAATCAGGTGGACAATTACTGTTAATTAGAGACGGGGAGATCTCAGTTGGAATTTCGATTCAATCCCTTTTTGTGTTTGGTCGATCGAGCCTGAGCCGCGTCTGATTTATATATTTCCAGAATGTACCTAATCAAAACTATTCGGCTTAATTCAAAAGAAGATAACTGCGCTGGCAGTTGTCAAAAATACATCATATTATTACGCTTATAACCGTCGTCATCAACATCATGACTCAACCGTAATCTTCTATCGACACTGTCTCTCCTCGATCACGTCAACAGCAATGATTCAGCATAGAAAATTCGATACACACGATGGTTTCTCACTCTTTCTTTCGTTCTCGTTGACCTTCTTCTCGATGGGATTTGTACATTTTCATTTACAAAACGTCCGACTTTCCCTCATTCATGTCTACAAAACATTCAACGAGCAACCTGAAAATGGTTTCTTCGTTTCGAAAGAGAAAATTCGTTCCGTCGTTACTCTTCCTTCCGTAGACTTCCTAGAACTCTTTATGAGATTTGTCGGACGCGCACAACTTGTCAATCACAATTTTGATTGCTTCTCAAGATGCTACTCAGAAACAGGCAGTGGAGCGGAGAGCTTCAGAGACTCAGTTGAATTCCGTTCGTTGATTTAGATGCTATTTCAATTTTCGTCCGTCTCCTCAGCTCGACTCGGAATCGAGTTCTTCGGTCGAATTTTGTGTTTCTGCGTAGCAAGTCGCCTGCGTTCGCGAGATTCTGATTAACGTTGACAGTTGAAAGCTTTTCTAGTCAACTCCTCGCACCTAGGTGCTTTTGTGCGAAGATCAGCTCTCTTTCTTTTTCTTGGTTTTCGGATCGTGTTGTCTCGATATCCGTCGAAGTTGACTAGGTTTCAGAAGATGTTCCGTCTGTGGACTCAACATCGATAGTTCACCCTCTTCAGTGGTGTCGTCTTTGTCGTCCTCTTTTTCTTCTGGTAGCTGCACAGGCCGAAGTTTCGGCATTTCCGCGCAGAATGGAAGCGGAGGAGGTTTCATGAGTCCTGGAATTTGTGGTTGACGTCGGAATCTTGACGGGCCGGAACTCTTCTCCTGCAGATAGGACTGAACCGGCTTCGTCGGCTCAGCCTCTTTGACTTTACGGAAGCGGAACTTTGGTCTGACCGCTGATTCCGGCGGCTTCTCCGGTTCTGGGGGCTTCGGTTTCGGGGGTAAGGGAGGCGGCTTAGGAGGTGTTTGTTCTTTGGGTGGGGGAGGCGGTGGAGGGGGTGAGGGGGTTTTTGATTTAGGGACAATGACAGCTTCCACCGTGACGTCCGTCTTCGGCGTTAAACTTATGGTGACGACGGGCGGTTCCGGACTAGGCGGCGGAGTGTAGCTGTCCAAACTCGTGGATCGCTTTCGAAGCAACGGATATTTCTTGCGAGTTATGAGACTCTCGACAGACGCCGCTCTTTGTTTGGGCACAACGACCATCTTGTCTTTCAAGAACTTCATAACGTACTCGCTCTCCGGACTTTCGGAGTCCCGAGACGGTGGTTCGATGTCTATGACAACGTCTGCGGGCGCCGCTTCGGATGTTGGCGCCGGCATCGTGGCCGAAGACGTCGAATCGGACTGACTCGTCTCCACGAGGAGATTCGGCATGCTGCGATGATGGATCCACGCGTCTGGACGAACTTGTATGGGCAAGTCAAGCGATTCGCTCACTGCCAGGTTTGTCGGATCCCTCAGCATTCGTTCGAGGGTTTCCCGCGACCTTTCAGCCCTCTCCGCTCTGATCGTGGCAGTGTTTAGTCGTTCTCTCAGTTTTACTTTCGAAATCGCCAGAAGATGTAAGTCGGGCTGACTCGATGAAAGATTCCGCAGAGCGGGACTCGAGAGACGACGCAATAGCGCCGCCGGAGTCTCGTCGAAGAATGTAACCTGAAAGGAGAATCGAATTGTTTCAAACTTCTCTCAGGTCCGGATACTTCGTTCCCTGATTCGAAAAGATCCAGAGGAAGCCAACCTTGTTTGGGCTCCGGGAGCCCGAGTCATAGTTGCCTTGCGGTCCTATCCAAGCCTGCACTTTGACTGTTTTCTTTCCGAACATTCCCTTTTTCTTCTTGGGAGCCTTCACCGGAGCAACCGTTTGATCACCCGAGCCATTATTCGCAGGAAGCTGGAGGCGATTCGGATCCTGCCTAAAGAAACACCACACTCGAATGTCGTCGATCCGAAATAACTCAATCTCGAGACATTTTGCACCGCGTAAATTCCGAATTTTCATCGATAAGTAAAATCTGAGTCTTACGGCAGCCCGTTCGGCTCCTCCTCGAGATGTTGCTCCGAAGCAGAAGGTGTAGGAGATTTGAAATAGATATGTAGCGTGGAATCTCCTCTCTCCATGGTCGATGAAGCGTCCTTGGGAGAAGCGATGGAATGTCTGTGGCCTTTTAGAAGATTCCAAGTCGAAGACTTCTGCTGAACTTCTTCAGAAGACGCCTGGGCCTCGTAATCCTCTTCGGAGACCTCGGGGACCACCATGGATTGTTCCTTCTGCGGAACCCTGCGTAGAAATTCGCGCTTGAGTCACTGATTCTGACAAACTTCCATCCAGTGTGTTGGGGGAATGTTGTCCTCTACTTACTGCATCCATGCGGCCGACCCTCTGTAGGTTTTCTTCTTGTAAGCAACGGAAGCGGCAGTGTACGGTAGTTTGTAGTCCATTCGGGAGAAGTAGGAGTCTTTGACGAGCGGCGGCGGAGGACCGCACAAGGTGTCGACGCCTAGATAGCAAACCTACGACAAAGACAGAAAATCGGTCACGAGACGAAGAACATTTCTGTGAAGAACAGCAGTCCAGAGTCAAAAACTAAGTGAGCATGAGTGCGAACCTTTACGTGACGATCTATGATCCAATTGAGCTCAAAATCCTCGTCGTCGTCACCGAAGGGGTTGATGAGTTGCTCGGCGACTTTGAGGAGCCCCATGTAGAGGAAGTATTGTACGACCGTAAAGGCCGGAACGTAAAAATCGAATTTGAGCTCTTTGTTGATCAGAGGGTCGTTAGACTGGACGTATTGTCGACCGAAAAGCGCGGCTGCGAAGAAAGCGTACGTGGCCAGTGTCACCACCTGAGTGTACACCAACGGTATGCTGATCCAATCGTAGCTCCACAGCAGACCGCATTTCGCCCGAAAATCGTTGAACTCCTGGAACGTCGTGACTGTTTATTTTTGGTTTGCAGACCTACATCGCCTCTGGCCGGGAACTTCACCTCCGCAGTCATTCTAGAACAAACTCTTTGAAACATTCTGGCGCTGTTCTGCATTTCACAATACAGGACATTCGTAGAAGAGAGAGAGAGAGAGAGAGAGAGAGAGAGAGAGAGGCAAACTTACCTCCATTATGAGTTTGACGCCGAAGCCGTCTGTGACCCGGGAATCCCCTTTCGCTTCTCTGAGCAAATTAATGAACCAAGTGCAAGGCACCCAGAATGTGTTGAATTCGTTCGACGGGATCGACATCCAGATGTCGGCTTCCAATTTCGTCATGAAACCTGAAAAGCGTGCGATTAGTGGATCACCTGGTTCTCATCCAAGATCACGAGTCTTTCGGAGCGAGAGAAGGAACGTGCGCGTTCGCGAGGTTTCAGCGAGAACTCGTGATATGTCATTCGATCGAATGATTGTTTCAACAAACCTGCTTCGATGAGGTGTTCTCTCGTCGGGAATCTTCTCTTGACGGCTTTGCTGATGGATCGCAGCACAAGTATCAGAGTCAAGTTCAGATATCTCATCAAAGTTCGTCTCAGCATTCGACTCCTCTCATCTGTCCCAGGAACATACATCGAGACTACGTTCATCACTCTGAAAAGAGAGAATCGATGCTGATTTCCATCCAAGAACGACGTGGTACACATTGTCTATTTATCCTTCAACTCAAATGCCCACAAGATTAGTCCTAGGTCGGTGAAGGTCATCGAAGGAGCCGAATCGACGAATTTCATTTCCTTCCCCGTATGAAGCTTTGCACTACAGCTTTCTCGACCCGCAGAAGGTTTGGTGCAATCGTAATCAGATGAGGAGATCTTAAGCAATAACCTACCTGTCCGGCCAAGGTATAGCCATATATTGGCTCCACCATCGGGTGGCAGTGAATGAAACTTAGAATCCGAGTAGGAACGACAGCGGAATTTTGTCCATGAATTTCGCACAGTGATATACGATCCTTTCGAAAATCCTTCGGAGAAAAGAGACGGTCAGCAATCAGAACAACACGAGAGATATCTCTGTCTGTCCTCCGGGAAGAAGGTTAGAAGAAATGAATCATTGAAGCGATACTCACTCTCTCTGACCCTCGTTGAACGCATATCTGTAAAGTAACGACAGACTGGCGTATCCCAACGCCAGAAGAGAGAGCTCGTAGTAAACCAGCTTCCATACCGAACCCTTCCATCTGAAGAGCAGACGGATGAAGCCGCCCGATGAAGTGGACGCCACATCATACTGGTACGAGACAGTCATGCTGCCCAAACTACCGCGGCGGAGAGCATCGACCTGAAAGTTTACGTTTGCTCGTTTGTATCTTCTCGATTCTGAATGAGGACCTAGATTACTTCGATGATCGCTTGTTCCAGACCGAGGATAGTTCACGAAAAGCTCTCTCCGATTTGAAGAGCCGAGAAGAGTTCAATCATTCTGAGTTCCTCGCTTCCAATAGAGTCAAGAGGTTCGGGAACCGGGTCCTTGGATGCCCCTTCCTTTGTTTCCTCGAATAGAACCTCTACAAAACTTATGTGAGAAAATTGAGAGAACCTAACATCATAGAGACGGGAATCTTCCCAAACATCGAGCTTCCACGCAAAAGTTCATGGTGACGAAGGTTCGTTTCAACATGCAGCTTATGGAGAGCCGGAAACTCTTTTTCCCCTATCATTTCCTGCCGCACCGTAACCCTTCGCGATGAAGTCTGACTTTCTCTGAAGATCCGAATCCGTCGCTTCTGACCCGGTTGTGACTTGAGAAACCTAAGCGGGAGGACCGACCCTGGGAGCAGCTTTTTCGGACAATTCGCTTCAGAATTCTTGCAATCCGGCTCTTTCTGTCGGAGTTCTGCTCACAGCTGTCATCAGTTTCCGCACATACTTAGAATGCCGCGTAATTCGAGCCTCCCCTACGTGGAACCTCGTTTATGCAGAACTTCGCGAGAGAGAAACTTCCCACACGAACCCGTTCAGACCTGGTGGAGTTCGGCGTGACTTCAAGAATGTGTTGACCGCTGGATGCTATCTCTGGGGATCGAAAGGAGCAGTCGCTCGTCCGCCTTGTCTAACTTCTTCAGCACGTGAATTCCGGAGATGTGCTCTGGGGCTTGTAGAGAAGCGGCCACGATAGAGTAAAACGTTTCGTTCGAGGGGATTCTTATCTTTGATTCGCCTTAGTTAAAAGAAAGGAGTGGGATATAGTATGACGAGCACGATGTATGCTTCAAAGAGTTCCGCGTAGATGCGGGATCGGGAACTTCGAAGGCGCGTACGAGATCATCGGTTCCCAGGTGCGCTTGTTTGTCCCCCCGGATCTTCGATTAATGTGACGGCGCCGTCGTCGAACTTCCAAAGCCAAAAGCAGAGCATCCACGGTTTCATTCCTTCTTGGTCTCCTCCAGATCGAAAATTTCGGAAATTTCGAAACACTGTGGAAAACGGCTCCCTGTGGAATTGACCCACGATGAGATGTCGCCGAATCTCCGGCCTGAAAGCACTGAGATCTGAGATCACGAGATCCGGGTTTTTCAAACTGTCATATTTCCTGATACGCAAATTCCCGTAAAGAAATCCCGACAGGGTCGCTCTATTTCAATCATTCACACCACGTTGGCGAAATCCGAGTGTTCACGTCAGCGACGTCTCCTGAGACGTGACTCCCGGATTCAGGGAGGAAAAACATCTGCAACAGGAATTCCTTTACCGATTTGGACTTCACCCCGGCACAACATCAGAAGACCAAGGAAATCCCAACCACCATAGGGGACCACAGACGAAATGATCTGTGGATGCTCTACAGTTCATCCTCGAATGGAAGGAATCATGTGCTTATACTAAAGGTCAGAACGAATCGATGGCGAGTAAGCTGTGGACGGCTCCTTCGCCACGTCACTGTGTGCTGATGACTCGCCCGAGTTGTTATGGGAACTTTTTGCAAAACTCCGAGCACGTTGTCACCAATGTTTAGGGAAATGAGGTCGCATCTCCGGCTCGCTCTTCCACCATGAACAGAGTTCAACGTGTCGTAATCGTTTCGATAGCCGGCAGGCTTTTGTTGCCCTGAATCCCACATTGAATGTGCGCGATCTCCAGAATTTCTCAGCTCTTCGATGTCTCGTTCGACTCTTGGATTTCATTCCTCTCCACGCCTCAGGGATCCTCTCCGGGATCCATCTACGATTCGATCCGTGATTGAATGGATAACCGCGTCCGAATTCATCGACGATCTCGGTGCACAACAATCCTGAATTGAAATTTCTCTCACGGTTGCCGAGGGTCCAAAGATCACGGACATCACAATCATCAACATTCTCGTGTCGGTTCAAACTAACAAAGGAGAGAAGTCCCGAAAAGGACCAGGATGTCTAACCTGAAATGGCTGACGGTCGTCGAAGTCCCAATCGCTCTCTACGTCGGTGTCATCGGCGTAAGGATTGTGGTCTTTATAAACTTCATCCCAACAGGATGGTATCGAGAACTCGGTGGTCTCACTCACAGATGAATAATCTGCGGTGTCTTCGAGACCAGCTGTGACGATAGTTGCCACATTGATTCGATCCCCTGTTACTTTTTCAGAGCCACTCAACGCGGGCGGCGAGAGCTCCGTCGTCGGCACGACTTCAACGTAGCGCAGCTTTGACAGTGCTCATCACTGAACGGATTCGGAACGCAGCGGCAGCAACACAACACTTGTAAAGAGAGACTTGAACCACTGGCATGGCAGCCGCATCAGGAAGCCTCAAGGAAAGCAAAGAGCCCGCTCTGTGTCGGTGCAAGCCAGGCATTCCCGGCTGGCCGGTCGGTCGACTCACCGCGACCGAGCAAGCAGGCTGGCGGGCAGGCAGGCAGGCTGCTTGGCTAGACAGACCCGGCTAAGAACACCGGCTAAATGCCACAGTGCCACTGACCACTCGGTTCGGAGCCTTGCCCCTGCGCTCTGCCTTCGGCGACACCGAGGATGGAGTCGTCCACAGAAGCGCTCTACCATTGTTTTCGTGAAAAGCATCTGAAACGGCGGAGATTCCGCTTCTCCAATTGATACGTCAGCGTATTTGGCACATCTTTCTTCCCATTCTTCTTTTTTTCGCTTTTCTGATGAGATTGTCTCCATATTTCGTAGTTAGATCTTGCTGCGATCGATTCCTGTCTTGTTATCAGTGGGAGCTGCAGATGGATCTCAAAAAGTCGTCGTGGATAAGTCGTCGTCGTTAAGTGTTATTTGTATCATTTTGCTTCAAACAGGACACTTAACGACAGTGCGTGCCCCCGTCAATATTATCGACCTCGGTCGTTCGTTCACATCTTTTCCAACGCTGTCAATTAGTCGACTCACGAATGAGTCATTCATGACATGCGTCAGCCACTCGTCACCTGTCGCTCGTCCGAACGACTAAAATATTTACAAAAAAAAAAGAGCCGCGACTCAAACCGAGAAGGCATGCCACTCAAAGGCGCATTGCTATTGCTCGCTGAAACCGATCTGTTTGTGGTGGTGAGTTGGTTTTCAGATTGAAGGGACGCTTATCAAGACTACTGACCAGATCTCGACGCACCGAGGTCGACGAGAGTCTCGAGGAAAACATTCATGGAAACAGCGAGAAATTCGTTCGAACGCTGAGCAAATATCCAGCTCTTGATGGAACGTGTCATCGACCGGTGAGGAAAACGCGGAAAGAGAATCGATTCCTGTTCGCTGGGATTCTGGTTCAGTTTCGGGAATCGGAAATCTGAATCGCGGATGAAATGAATTGATCGCGGAAGGAAGAGCGACAAAGCGACACAATGGTACACCAGAAGACAAAGCAACATCAACACAAAGGTCTCAGCGCAAAGAAATTCAGATGTTGCGATGTCGTCCGATCATAGCCACCGCCCGTGGCAGCTTGTCACTAATTCTCGAGCCATGACATTTAAAACGAGCGCGCCTCGGCCGCTTCGAAAATGCCTCGGCGATCATCACTGACCACTCGCATCGGTTGGCTTTCCTTCGGCAAAAAAAAAAAAAAAGAATTCCGAACATGCTGACAAGTCGATCGATACGGGTGTGTGAGTGTTGTATACAACGCCCGCTATCTTCACATGGCGTACGCAGCGAAGAGGTGAAAATCAACCGATTTGGTGCGTTCAACTCGACCGACCGACCGACGCATGGAACGCCGCCCCGTGTGCGTTCGGGCTGTTTTTATTTGGCTGGTTAACGGGCAGGTGCCACAAAAAGCTCTGCCAGTATGAAGACCTTACACAACAAGGCTAGATCATATCGGATCTCCAGTCTACATTAATCACCCGGACGACTCATGCTCTTCAAGGTGTCCTGACGCTTAAGGCTCATCATCTCGCCATTTCCCGACAACGAGCAGCAGCCGCCGCGCCGCAACAACGACCAGTCCAAGACATTCGGGATGGATCACCTCAATCGTGATTGATGCATTGAGGACGACTTCCGCGGGGAACATTCTTCTGATTTCGACACGAGTCTTCAACGAACTACATACTATCATTCCCGGTCGGTTTTCCGTCCTTCAAAGCGATTTATCTTTGGGATCCATTGTCCGAGCCGTAAATTTCTCGAATCACGATCTGCTTAGGAGGAGGATTCTCCAAAGTTGCCGAACATGAGTTCCAATTGAAAATAACTCAGGCGGTGATGAGAGAATTGAGTCGCTTCGCTCATATCAACAGTATCGAAAGCACCGCGGGAAACTCTTCTCTTACGCGCTTGTTCCTCTTTTACGCCGGTTCTTAGAGCTACGTAAACATCGGTCTTTTAATACTGCTTTCAAACCACGATCACGCGCTCGTCAGAGGGAAGCCGACTTGTCGTCCGCAGCGTAATCTTCGACAGGAGCGTTGTACTCCAATGCAGGAGTGGGTTTTCCCGACTCCTCGTTCTCCTTATCCTTTCGTTCAAATGAATCGCTCTCTTTGCCCGGCTCAGTCTAAGATCTGTTTGTTGTTTGTTTATGGAAGAGAATCAGCTCACAAACTCGCGAAGTAGTGATCTCTCGCCGCGGTAGAACTGAGTCTATTGTGAGCGGCTCTCAGATGTTCGACACCTGAGAAGGCCGGCTGGTATGTCCTGCTTTTGGAACGTTGACGACCACGTTGTTGCTAAATCTACCGCCGCTGCTGTTGCTATTGATAATTCTCACCACTGTCAACCACCGCGGCTCGGTGCTAGCCCATGATAGGCTAGTCATTTGTCGAGCTTGGGCATCATCCGCGTCTTCCCATTTCCCAACTTTCCCCTGCTCCTTCTAGAATTTGTATTTCTGCAATCGCCGTCGAATCTATCAGGACGTTCCTCCAAAATAGAGCCCGATCTCATCGGTGGCTGCCGCGGCCACTCGCGAATCATGACTTATGGTCTCGGTAATCATATTCAAGATGAAACACGTTTCGCGCCGCCTCCGAGGTATTCACCACTGATGTTCATCAGTCACTTCTATGACTGAGCGAGGTGTTTTTGTGTCAAGCTATCATCGCCTTTACCACTATGGGGCTGCCACCGCGTAACATGTTCTTCCTAATGTTGTCGTCATGCCTCAAGAACTCTGACAGTGAGGAAACCCTCCGCAATCAACAGTGGTGTCTTTTCTGAGTCGAGAGGAACTTCATTCACCGGAGATGTTTTGCGAAAAAAGATCATCAGCTTTCACCTACGACGGACTCGTCCTCCTTGCGCTCAACCTGAACAGGATCGTCATCGTTTCGGATTCCCTCTCTGTTTGACGAAGCGGTTTCCCGGTGTTTTCGAACGCAGGAAGTCTCAGGAGGGGAAGAATGTGTCGAAGTCGTCACAGCCGTCGTCTGTCATTTCCCTCCTCTTTCGCTTTTGGTTGTTTTGTATTCAACAATCAGAGCCGGGCCCTCAATCAATTATCTCCCAATTAGACAACGAGGAGTCGTCGAGGGGAGAGACAACGGAGGTCGGCGGTCTGTGTGCCACTCACCTATGGTATGGTGTGATACGGAAACCGTCTGTTACGGCAGGTTCAAGGCGCACAGAGACATTTCTTTGTCATCTGTCGGTGAAGCGTTTCAGCTGGAATCCGAAAAGGCACAGGACACACTTGATTTCACCGCTGCACTCACTCGAATATGAAGCCAATGAAACTCATACAAATCACAGCTGGACGGGTTTCATCCACTTGCAGTCGAATGAGAACGCTGCGCTGGAAGAAGGGTGGCTAGTGGACGAGGAAGCATTTCCACCGGGCCAGCTTAGCGGTTAGAAATAGCCCTCTACTAGTGGCTTCCTCCTTCTATTTCATCTTCTTCTCTTCTTCCTCTTCTTGCAGGCAGCCAGGCCGGCGGAGACGGACCTACCGATCGACAGACTGCTAGGCAAGCACTGAGGCAAGCCGACGGCCGGCCGCTTGGCTGGCCAAACCGCCTGCCTGTCTGTCTACCGAGCAACCGGCCGGCAAGCTTACAGGACGTAGCTGGCGTGGGAGGCGAAGTCCTGCAGATCCGCGACAACAAACTCGAAAACATGGTGATTGTCCTGAAGCGAGCTGTGTTCGACTTGCGAGTGCGTGGCTTCGGCACAAACACTGCATTCTAACACGCGCTGACATCATAAAGCAGATCAGAGCCGACACGCCGCGCAGAGAAACCGAGAGAGCTTCGAACGTTCCTACCTGTTCCGCTGGTGACTTTTGTCTCGCTCGAGCATCGCGAACGCCCACGAACTCTTTCTCACACCCGAAATGCAGGCAAATTAACACCGTCTCAAGGAAACCACGGTTTCCCTTGGCAATATACGAACGAACTCGTACTCGAGGTTTGATTCGAGGAGCAAAGGATGGCAGGATCCAACTAGGTGCTTACTTATCACAACCACGTAGATATCATGCGATCGGGCAACGAGATGATTAGCTCTATCGCGAATCTAGTAAACGTTCATCATGAACGAAATCGAGGACCCGGATTCGATCTCGAGTTAGAGCTGCTCCTGTACATCCTCCGCACCCAGACAGATATTTTCGAGGGTGTCACCTAGGACTCAGAGTCGACAGTAGTCACGCGAGCCGAGTCAGGCTTTTCTTCGCTGTGATGAATAGAGTTGAGCGGGCCCATCAACATTTCTTCAGTCCCTCAGTAAAGAGCACGAATTCATCACATTCTATCATCGAGCTCTTCCTCCATAGAGGGGCGGCACTGATGAAACAGATCGTGGAGAGCATCAATGAGTGGTAGCTCTTGATTATTCACACGACCGCGATTTTCATCAATCTACAATTGAAGGCAGCGTCAACTCAATTGAAAAGTCATGGACCCTGGGATCGATCAGAGGAGTTGACGTGAATCCATCCAGCGATCGAGGCTCAAGACTCAGTTGACTCTCGATCCGTCCGTTGTCCTCATTTCATGAACAGTTGAGGGTGGGGCACATTCCCCGACTCCTTCATCGGTGTTGAATTCAGTCTTCAACGTCGAAACTCCCTGTTTCTGTCTGAACGAAGGTTGACAGGGATTCTGCGAGGCTGTCGCCATTCATGTCACCAAACGCACGGCAAGCATTGTTAAAGACCGGGAGCGCTACGCGATCCTTTCTACAAATCCTAGGATTCCGTCGAAACGGGGATTCCTGCCTGAGTCCCAGCTTCACGCTTACCAACTTCAGAATGAACTTCCAGACACGCATAGGTTCATTCGTCAAGAAAATATCGGGAGTTCGCCTGATCGATGATAGGAGCGACGGATGGGCGCAGAAATGTGGGATACGCTTGCATCCACAACGCTCGCCTGCGTTTAATGAACTGAGCTTCAAAAACTATAATAGAATAGCAGTTTGATTCGTTTCTGCTGCTCTACACTTACACCGTCAATAAAACCGTTCTCGTTTCCCAGTTGCGTGAACATATTTCGAGTTATTTCTAACCTATACCGATGAGTTTTACGCTTTTTTCGACTCCAAAAGCGGAAATTTCTTGGCCTGTGTCCTGAACCATTCTCCTAGCTCACTCGGTCAGTGACATTCTCCTTTGGCGTTCCCAACTTATATTCGTGACAGTATGGTCCGCGGACGATGTTTTTGGCATCGACTGTTTTATGACACGCAATTGTGATAGCCAACATTGTAACAATCAGACTCCTAATTCGTTCCCTCAAGATGGTCGTCAAAGCGGAAGATGTCCTCACCTGGCAGTTTGGAAACACAGCATCGGTTGATGTTCCGGCCGTCGTGGTGAAAGTGCTTCGTGAATGAGTTTCACGTGAACGTTGCACGAATTCCGGGAGGGAGCGCTTCTGTTTCTACGAAAGAGTGCTCTCAGATAAGATGGCATTGGTCGTAAAGGGGGCAGGTCCCGTGCGACATCCGGGCAGAACGGGAACGAGCAGGAGCACAATCCACCGAGCCTTCTAACCATTTTGTCCGTGGTTACAGACAGTTATCGTCGGAACCGACGAAGTTCAACTACTGTGTATGTCCGACACATTTGACATACCATTGTCCCTGGCACCTCGCTCTGGCAGTTTGATTGGCATGTTGTCAGCTGATCTGTCTATTGACGCCATGACTCTCACGGTTGAAGAGTTCTCCTGCGCGAGATTTCCTCGATCCTGCACAATTGTCGCCAAGCTTAGCTAATAATTCATCGAAGCCACCGAACGAAGGGTTTCCGATCCGGAATTGACGTCGATCGGTCCAGTTTCCCGCCTGACTTCCTCACAACTTCGATTCCACTCAGCTACTCCAAAATGAGATTCTAAATGAAAGGAGAGGTTCCCCGTGCTTGACACTTCAACGGGAAGAATGAAGCGATATGCGATAATGTACAAAGTTTGTCAGTTCCTTCTTTATTAACAGAAATACGAGAGCTTGGATTCTAGCTGAAAACATGAACAAGATCTCCGAATATCAAACTAGTAAATTCGACGAGCCTGCTCGGAGCTCTTTCGAAATCTTCTTCTGTTCGGCTTCTATCACGAGCCGATTCAGTTCCACGGCGTCATAACCTATCAACTGCTTGAGATCAACATCGTATTTGTAGACGAATCGTTTCCCTTGCACTTTGGCGATCATGTCCCCATCGTAATAATAGCGCAACGCCCGAGACAGCTTCTCATAGTTCATGTTCGGCTTTTTTTTTCGAAGACCCCACATTTGTGCCACCATTTCTGGGTTAATAAGCTTGAACTCGCCATCGTTGCCCGACCACGTGATGTAATCCCGCGCGTCCTTATCCGTCAACATTTCCAACAGAAATTGCCACAGTTGAACTTGGCCGCCGTTGTTTCCCGCTCGATTGTTGAGTAATTCGAGCGACTGTCGAGTTGAAGTCATCAGGGAGAGATTGGGTCCTTTTCGCGCTGGAAAAGAGAGATAAGAATCTTGATTAGATTCAGTCCGGATCCCTATCTCGAAAAAGGCTCCGACGCAGGAAAGACTCGCTCGAATTCAATATGCTCAGCACAGGTGACAGACTTGAGTAGAACTTGACAAATGGAAGAAAGAGAAAACCAATGAATTCGCTTCGATTATGACCTGAGCAATGGGAGCTTACGTAGACTCTTTTTTCTGAACTGACCGATCTTCTTCCTGTTGCTCTCAGGGCTCTCCGGGAATGATTCTGTGGCGCTTTGGACGATGGCAACGATCTTGCACTTCCGTAGAAGCTCAAGATGTGTCCACATCAGATCCGATGGGTCGTAAGGAACCTTTTCGAGGAACTGTTCGTGCGTCAACAGCCCAAGTTGCTTCCCTGAAATCGCCCATAGGTCGTGGTTCACGGACATCGCCGGCAGCTTGAAGTGCTTCGCTGCCCATCTGAACCATCGCTGAGTGTGAACGGACTGCCACAGCTGAGGATTGGTGGGAATGTGCTCGCGTTCCATGATCAATTTGAATTCTGGCGATTGCACCCATTTGGTCACCTGTTCGTCTTTCTCCTTCTTCTTCTTTGGAGCAATCTCGCTCTCGAGTTCTGCCAACGTTTCTTCTGAAGGCTTCAGAACGTCGACGATATTTATTTTCTTACTCCGATTCTTAAAACTTATTTCAACGTTCACTTGAACGAGACCTTCTCCCTGGACACATTGATCGACAAGATTCCTCTCAGGATCCAATTCTTGTGTGTCCTGCAGGAAAAACTTGAAATCACGGAGGTTCAATCCGAGTCGAGCTTCTAAGAGAGTTTTCAGAACTATGAGCGGTTCCGATATTTCCATGTGTTGAGCGACCACGGCTGTCGTGGTTCCTTCTGTCAACTCCGTGAGCTCAGGATCTCCAGGAAGGATGGATTCTGATGGAATAACCATGTCCGTTATTGGGTAGAACGCTTCATCCATCCTGAAAAAGAACAAACCGGGTTTACTCTTATGACATCGAGAAAGTTGAGCTCAACTCGATAGCGACATCGGGGAAGAACAGTCCAGACCGTAAATTTCAGATTTCCCATTTCCAAATATCGTCGGACTTCGACTCCCTTCGCCTTCGGACTCATATCGACAAGCGACAAGCTCACTTCGAGTCAGATTGTACATAATACTGAGGAAACCGGTCGAAAATCGACGCAACTAGGTAGTTCCGGTAAACACGCCACCCCGCCGGTCGAGCTCTCGTTTTCTTCCTTCCATTCAAGAGTTTGAGGGATGGAATCGTGGTACAGCACGACATTATATCTGTATTGATTGATGTCACGAGAACCTATGAAGTTTATCTTCAAGTCCTATGGACGAGGGAAGAACAGGTCCTCGACGCCCCCTCGCGGTGCACCAAATAACGACGTAAGTCTCTGTCCGATTGTATTATTTTCTCTCTTTGAATTATTCTCTTCCGAAACAGAACTGTCTAATGCTGCCGCAAGAAGTAAGCTCAGCTGGGGACCCTGATGATCGGATAAAATTTCTAGACACAGTCCGTAATCGACCATCTCCGTTCTCAGAGAAAACGTTTAAAAATCACTCGCATCTTAGTATCATTGCCCTGTATCGCACTGAAACGCAGCGTATGTAACCTTGATCAACGAGCTGCGAACTTTTCCGCCTCCAATACATCAGAAAGGAATGATGAAACAGAGAAGGAAAGCGCAAACAAAGAGTTGCTCCATGCTGAATAGAAGTTGGACATTTTCCGAGACAAACCACGACACTAGAATTCTTTCGACTTTATGCTTTGCTGTTCCCGAGATTGTCCTCCACTCGATGTGGGAAAATGCAATTCCAGAAAATTTCAAGATTTTCGCTTGGGAGACATCTGGTGAACTCGACCGCTCTTATTTCAAGTTCGATTATGTTCAGCGCAAATGCTGGAGCGTCGAGAGCGGAACCCGACGTAATTGAGTGAAATTCCTGAAAGATCCATCCTCCAGAAAAACTGATGTTTCCGATGGGAAGCATTGTCCGGAGACCGCGACGAGTACTATTCATAATGAGAAAAGCAAAAAAAATGAAAGCTGATAACGTCCATCTCGAGAATCTCGAGATTCCGGTCCCGTGTGTACTTCGAGAATCATACAAGAAACCATAAAGAGAAAGGTCTGACGAAGGACGAGGTCACTCAGGCTCCAACCAACAATATCGGCGAAACGCCCAAGATCTACGACCTGAACGATCTCGTCAAGTCATATGGTCAGCTCGTCCAGGGAACTTTCGGGCGAACATTGAGTATTATGGCGTCGAAGAAAATCGATCAAGTTTTTTCGACTCCGTCCCACGACGCTTTTCCTCGACCATATTTGACCGACGCTATAGAATCCCCTTGATCGCGGCGCCTCCACAGAGGACCCTTCACGAAAGAGTTCAGTGCGAATCAGCGGGGGCGCGAGCCTCCCCAGAGAGGGTTGCACGCCCCCCACGCCCCGGATTTTGCCTCTGAAGTATTGGCGAGGAATGAACAAGAATTGATTTCGTGGTCTGCCATTGACGAGCAGGAAATTAAACGGTGCACCGTTTCCAACCCACAGCCAATGCACGGCTATTCGATTGTAGCCTCTCTCACTATTCGTTGATCACTCTAACAACGTGTGTAAACAATAGTCAGCAGTGTCCTCAGCATCCTTTTCTTTGCGTCTGCAGTTTTTTCTTTCTCTGAACAGCCAACAACTCAAGTAAACTTCGATTCTCTAATTCTCTTCCCAATGCTCGCAGCGACGGAAATTGGAATCGGATAGGATAGTTTTCGGGGAGCACACCAACACGGCGAGACGGCAAAGCTTGGAACACGGTGCGAAGAATGGCGAACCAGCGGAACGCTTCACGAGATCATTGTTCCGAGAGGCAGAGAAGCCTGAATTCATCTGAATAAATAATCCAACAGGAGGTTCTCAGCAGTCCTCGAGACGTTCTGCGCATAGCTCGGAGTCTTTTCCAGCATTGGGGTAAAGTTCATCCCTGCACAGGAAGCGACATCCTGTTTCGATACCGACCGGACCTCGAAATTTGAAAATCTCGCGCGAAATTCAGAGTCGTCCACCGCGAAATGACAGTTTTTAGCTTTGCCTCAAACCCTAGTGACTTACCTGATGCGATCCGGAGTAAATCGTCGAAAGTTTCTGTTATTTCAAATCGGTGAACGTTTTTGATTTCCGGCGGAACCCGACCTGCGTTTTTCACAATATGGCCGCTCAGAGCTGCCGATACCGAGTGGCGCACTCCTTGCATCCGGTAGACAGAGACCGCGCGCGAATTCGTTCGAGAATTTCCCTGACAAAGCTGAAGTAGATTCTTTCTCAAGAAGGGAGGCTCGCCGAAATTACCTGCGCTCCATACTCGGGCAGAACTACATGAGGAGCGGCGAATCAGTGCTTGGTTGTCTCTCACGAGGGGCTTTCCGAATCCCGTTTGAAGACCGCTGATTTTCTAACCCACTCTTATGTCGCCTCAAGTGAAACACGTCGAACCAATATCGTTTCGATTCGTCTTTGAGTCAATTACGATCACAATCCCTGCAGAGGAATCTCTGAAGCCATTTCCAACACAGAATCAACGCCGAAACCCGGCAGAAAACGTCGTCGTCCGGTTCGCTGATCGAGTGGTCACTCGCTCCAGGTACAAACTCTCAACTCAATTCATAAGCTCCTGACAGTGCGCGAAATCGTAAGATACCCAAAATGACTTTATTGGTTTAAAAGCTGGAGCTTGAACTGCGCGACCAATGACTTCCCGTCAAGCACCAAAATGGCTTCCTTCGTTCCTCCGCTCTATAGATTTCGATGGTCAAATAATATAAGTATCCAATCGGCGGCTCTCCTTCATCACCAAGCCGTTCCGTTACAAACAGGCGACTTTTCCACAGAAAGCTTTCGATGATATTTTAACGACAAAGACAGGAACGATATTGATTCTGTTTACAAAGAAGAGAGGGCAACATCAAACTGAGCTCGACCGCCTGCAACAGAGGACGAAAGAGAAACTTTTGTTAGACCATGATCGGATCTGGAATCAAAACTGCTCGCTCAGAGAGCTTCGTGGTCGGTTCTCCGAAACGACAAACCGAAGATGAAAGTGATAAATGAAGGAAGGCTGGATCGATAGGAGCTCCGAGAGAAGAGAGCCCGGAAAAGAGGATAAGACTCACCATCGAAGCAGGCCGTGTCGATATCGCTGGAGGTTGTAGGGATCCAGGGAGCTTTCTGCTGATGTATTTTGGAGAAATCGACATCTCTGAACAAGGGTAGATTCCGAAGGCTTACCGCCGAAGGTCTGAGGTTGACCTCCGTTTCTAATAGACTCTCTATCGTCTCAACCGCAGCATGGCTCAACGATTCCTCGCCTTCAGGGTAATCAATAGCTATAAAGTAAAAAATGAGTTATGTTCATATCATGAGGCTCGAGGCAGCTACAAGTCCGGATATTGCTCTGAGCAACGGAATGAATATCCTCCTAAACAATCGTTAACCTATATCACAAGACAAAACTTCGTCAGGACCATGATACCAACGAGAGCCGTAAAAAAAACTCACCTCTGGCCAGGATGTTACTAAAGACCCGTTCTACGGTCTCATCGATGAAGGGCGGGCAGCCAATCAGGAATTCATAGAGACAAACTCCCAATGACCAGATGTCGACCGCGGTGGTGTGATTCTTTTTACGAAGGATCTCCGGAGCCAAGTAGTCAGGCGTACCGAGGATACCACTTTGACCTGGTGATGTTTCGTGATCATCAACCGTGAGTACAAATCAAAACTTGCTCCGAATCTTCTCAATCCAAAAGGCCTCCACTTATGTGAGGCCTGTTTTTGAACAGCGCACCTCTATAGATCACTAACCGGCGGATTTGATGTGATTCCTCTTTTTCCGAGGACGATATTCAGTCAGAGCTTTCGACATCAGGCACACACGGTGACGAGTTTCGGGTGTGAATGCATTCGACATGCTCACGCTGTGCTCGTCGATTCGAGGGGGGATGGCAACCACGCTCATCTGGCGAGCTTGCTTCAGTTCTTTCAGTTTGTCCAGAGGCGCATGTCTTTCCCTGACCATAGCACTCAGGTTTTCACTGCGAAGAGAGCGAGGGGGAGATTTAAGCGTTAAGGCGTTATTGTCTTAAACGACATTCGATAGTGTTTTCGACGAGTTGGAGTACCGGTTCACCAACGCCCAAGCGAAATTATACGTACCAACTAGACATGGAGGCGCACTCCGAGCCCTTGAGTTCAAAATTTGGCATACACGTTTCCTTCTCGACAAGGTACCCAGGCTGTGGTGTACTGGCCCGGGGTGGACTCAACGACACGCAATCGCCCACTGATAAGTCGAACATGCACCTGAGGAAGAAAACAGAGAGAATTTTTCAGAGGCTTGTTGAACTTAGCAATAGGAATGAGCTTTTCTGTTTCCAAAACCTCGAATTTTCCAAGTTTTATAGGAATGCAAAGCGCTTAAGGATTTCGAAAAAGTATACGAACACTCTTGAGCTGCCATCTCTTTCCATGACGTCACCTCCTCTGTCGTCATCGACCTCCCCGACCTGAGGACTGTCTTCGACCAGTTTGAAAGACAATCGCTTGGGGCGGTTCTCTCGTTTGGGTCTCTTCCTTAGGCCGCCATCAGGATTCTCTTTGACGTTGAATTCGAAAGACTGTCGTTTGTATCCAGCAGAGCGGCGCGCTTTGCGAGGCATCGTTGTGAACGCTGTCCTTGAGTGACCAACTGCTAAATCGAAGCTGATTGATGAGACCAACACCAGCGTCACCAAGGGCAGGTAATCTAGAGGCGAATTTCCGCACTCGATCATTGTGAAGTGCACGCGGCATATTTTGATGAAACTTCGGTTCAAGAATCATTTCCTCGGTACCTTTCGGAGTTTCTCTGAAATTGGTGATATCGGTCAAGGGCGTCATCGGGGCTCTCGGCAGTGAAGTCTCATCGGCCGCTGGAGGGCTGATGTGGATCTTCCTCAAACCCGAGTTCAACATCTGAGAAACCGAAGCGTCTTGCAGTTCGAGCTTAGTTTCCGCCGGTTTCTGATGGTGCTTCATCTGAAAACAACAGCCGTTGAATGTTTGAATGGCGATACTCGGCTACAGGTACCTTTACTCAATTAGGAGAACTTTTTAGTCGATTCCGAAAAAAACTGAGTGGTAAGATGGAAGCACGAGATACTGATTCAGAATGTAAACAGCCCTTATTTGAGAGAGGAACTATGAAGAAAATCCTTTCATACATCTGGAGTGAGTCGAATGTCGGTCGTGAGAGACAACAGCTGACCCGGAGTGCGACCCCGGAATGTTTTGGTTTTTTGCAAGTTCATGGGGGTGGCGATTATGTCTCCGATTTCGACGTTTTCTCGATCGAAGTTACAGAGACCGAAGTCGGTCAGCTTCACGTGGCCGTCCACTCCGATGAGCACGTTATCAGGCTTGATGTCGCGATGTATTATGCCGTGTCTGCGAGAAAAATTGCTGAGTGAAGATACGTACGAATGAACCCAGGTCGAGACTCTCATATGATGAATTCGATACTCCGTTTATCCACATGTTTCTGCAAGAACATCCGAACGCTTACTTGTGGAGATATTCGAGGGCCAGGGCACACTCAGCGATGTAGAAGCGCGCAGCACTCTCCGGAAAGGCGATCATACGTTGCAGCAAATTTTTCAGGTCTCCGCCAATCATGTATTCCATCACCTGAGAGATGAGAAGCGGATCCGATTACATTTTATGATGTTCCTCGCACGAGTTTCGCCTCAATCCGAGCATTAGGAGCAGCTAGACATCCGAACCTTACTGAAGGTACTAATGTACCTTAGTTACCTTAGTCGAACCTTAGTAAATCACTAAGGTCCTGAGGACTCAGGAAACTGAGGTACCTTAGTACCTTCAGTAAGGTTCGGATGTCTAGGAGCAGCTTCTGCCATCGACTTACCAGATAAATCCTGCTGCGGCTTTGTAAGGAGTAGAATATTTTGACAACAAAATCCGAGTGACTGATGGCCAATGCGTTCTTCTCATTATTTACTGCAAAAACCCGATCATAAGTCAGTTCAGTCTAGTCACCTATTAGTTGATGATAGCCGGCATGGAATCACTTCAGGCCCTACTCACTTCTTTCAGCCATATTCTTGTTCAACATATGAACTTTCTCCATGACCTTTACAGCGTATATCTGCTCTGTCTTCGTTCTGTGACGCGCCAATACAACTTTACCAAAAGCGCCTGAACTGATATTTTTCACAATCACGAAGTCTTCGATGCTCGGCACCTGCGAAACAAATTCCTTTGATTTCTCTGTTTTCGATCACTGTCCTCGAAGTCCCCTATATGAGGAATCTCATAAGTTTCCCTCGACGAACACCCAACGGCTTCAGAGACTTCACTGACGTGAGATCGCTTCCGTAACAAATTGGGCCTCCAATTTCAGAGCATCGATTCAAATAGTTCGGATAAATGAGGAACGCGTGAGGATGCTCACAGAGCACCTCGTTCCTAGTGGTGACTAGGTGGAAGCCCGGCCGCTTGGAACATGCTCGAACATGCCCTGAGTTTTCGGTTGGACGGGGGAGCTCGCTCCTGAGTCTTGGCAAGATTTCCCTCACACAGTACTCTCACAACTGAACGTTCACCCAATTCTGGCATGTGAATATTGGAAGATGTCCGCTTCCAAGAGCGTGGAAACAAGAATGAAGTCCGCTCTGGGCTTCTGAAACACTCACGAGCCGCATTTTTGAAGAATGGGACAAGTCCAGGGTGGAACTTCTGCTTGAGGTCATCGAAGAATTGAAAGAACTGGTCTCATCTGGAAATCGAGATGGTCTCAAGTTGGTGGCCTGTTTTGAGCATTCGCATTACCTCAGTGAATGCTTAACTATCCGTTTTTCAGTTGCTTGGAAGCCGAAAATCTGCACTTACAACACTCACAGATAGTATTCACGGGAACCTGAACCCGTTTTCCCTCGGGTTCCAGCTCAGGAACTGGCATGATTTCACTGAATTCTTCCATTTATTCTCCCTGATATCTGATGAACTGGCGGGTAGACAACTGGCGACTGTTGCTCTCCTCTCCACCGTTCCCTCCAGCTGATTTTGAATTTTGCGCGGGAAAATTCAAAATCTTCAGAATCGGAACGCTTTGACTTCAAGTAAAGAACATGAAGATCACCTGTGTGAGATCGTTGCTGACGGCCGCCCTGATCATCGCTAAACTCAGAAAGCTCTCGAGCAAGGCAGGACAGCTTCTGGGCCCCGGCCTACTTCGGGCCGCGAGTCCTATCCTGCTGAGCCGCAAGCTTCGCCCGGATACTGTTGAACAAGTTTGCGCGTGTCGGCGTTCTCTCACCAGATGATCCATGACGGAATATCGTACATGACAGCAGGATGAAGTCTCATGTGCGAATCCCAGTCATAATACCATCTTTGGAATCGCTCGCTCAGAAATTGCAAAGAAAGTTGACAAGAGATTTCAACCTTCGGCTGCAAGTGGGTTCAAGATTGACAGAGTAACGCTGCGGTATCAAACGGCCGGGATGACTCGAAATTTCTTTGCTTGCGAAACCGGGATCTGGGCATGCGTTCTATCCGATAACAACGGTGGTTCATCACTGAATAGGCGATGATCTACAATCAGAGCACATTGCAGCGTAGCGACTAGATGAATTTATTCCTCCACTGTCGACTGTGTCCGGATGATAAACTTTCACATTCCGCATCTTTTCTTACATTATGCAGGTTTTATGGAATAGACTCACAACGCTACTCGATATCCAGTCAAATCGCTGTGGATCTCAGAAGAAGCGCGGCCTGAGTCGATCCTATGTGACAGAACATCGAAAACTCCTCTCGGATACTTTATTTCTTTGGCGCATTGTCTACATATCCGAGCATAAACCGAAATAAAAACTGATTTGAGCTGACTGTAAGAGAATCATGTAAAAAAGCTCACACAGCGATCAGCCAATTGCTCATCATCAGACACAGCTTCAAGAAGTTCGAATGTGAAAGCTGCGATCCCACCTAAAATATTACGACTGACCTAAAAAGTGAATGCCCTCTAAACTCATCAAAAATGCTATCGCCGAATGAATGGAGGCATCTTGGAGAGAAGCAAAGGGAGAAACTTCCTTGCTCCTCCAACGGAACGCAGAAAACAATGCGATTTAAGATAGTCCGCTCGGGCTGCGGGCACAACTGCTGCAATCGGGACGCCCCTCCGTGGCGGCAGCGCTGAAACCCATCGAATTGGTGTTTCTTTTGAGTTCTTTCATTAAGAAGTGTGGGGCACTACCAGCTAACCACACACAAGGTATGATTGGATCCCGCTCCGACATGAATGACTTTCTTTTCCTGCAAAGCTTTGGCGGTGCATAGAGTCGGTACGAAAACATCTGTTTCAGGAGCATTCTCCCTGTCACCTTGTGCAATCATGTTCGAGCCTTGACCCCAACTCCAGAGCTGGCCGTCTTCGTCCAGAGCAAAACTGCATTGATCTCCTGCCGTTATCGCAACAACTCGCTTGTCTAGGCCTGGCACGGGTGTGAGTTGCGTTACGTCCGGATCATTCGAGTCGGCCTTGCCGAGCCCAAGTCTGCCGTAGAGTGGACGCCCCATAGAGTAAACGGCTCCCTCGCTGTCCAATGCCAGGGTATGCTGTTCACCTCCACAAATCTGAGTCCATCGTTTGTTTTTGTCGAAAGCACGCAGCTCGACCGGTTGATAAACGAAATTGTCGTAGTGATGTGCATTATCAACCTCTCCAAGCTGATGGAAGTTGTTCAGACCGCACCCCCAAATCGTGCCGTCGGCCACATTGCGCGCGAAAGTGCAGAACCGTCCCGCCCAGATTGCATCAAAATGTATGAGTCTGCGTTTGCGCATCAACGGAACGGGAAGCGGCGAGAGCATCACCTGCATAGTAGAAAGAGAGTTGTTACGGAGCAGCAGGAATCAATTGGACGACAAGGAAACCATGATTAATTTGTACAAGTAGAAAACTGCGGAATCTTCAGCAAAGTGGCTTCATGCGATTTACCTGACGTGCGCGGCGATTCTCGCGACAACAATGCGATTTCCTGATCCTCCCTAATCTCCCATGCTCCGCACATCCCATGGTGTAGATGGTACCCTGAGGAGGACGGATAGCTTGTTGATTTCTCCGAGTCGGATGAATTCTTATAGAAACTTCCAGAGCTTAGGTCGTCGTACGACAAGCATCACCCACCTCGGCCGTCAACATTAAGGTATGGTCCGCACCACAGGCGACGTCCACGATGCGGTCAGCTACAGAAAGTTCCATTGGCTCCGTGACGAAAGTCGAGTTTTGCGGAGAGATTCCGAACGCCCCGCAGTTATCTCGGTAACTTCCCCAGATGAAAACGCGACAATCGGTGCTGAGTGCGACGGAGTGAATGTTGCCTGCCGCAATTTTCGCAATCTGCAGCGGAGGGATATTTATATTTTTAGATAGATTATTTCCTTTTTTCACGATTCTCGGTGTCCCGTGTGAGAGGAACGAATCGACTTCGAGTTCGACTCTCTCACCTTTTCCTTGCCGAAAAGAACTCTTCCGAGTTTGAAACAGTCCTCCTCCTCTTCCGTTATCCGTCCCAGAGATCCGTCGTCATTGCAGCCGAATGAGAAGACGTTCCCTTGGTCACTCAAGAGCAACGAATGCATTCCCCCAGCAGCACATGTGACGATCTGGAATCGGAGAAAGATTCAAAATCTGATTCCATTCTCGAAGTTTCCGAAATCCGATCTACGGCAAGACTGCCAATGAGGGGGTCTCCCAACCCGTCGTCAAACTGAATTCACAAACCTTTTCCTCCAACCCAAGAACGGGTGCGAAGCGTTCGGCGGTGTCCCGCTTCTGACCTAACTGACCGACCTCATTATCTCCCGCAGCTAGAGCTGTCGTCTGTCCCTGCACACTGGGGATAGGGAGCGTGGTCTGATTTGAGCTCGGCCGCTTTCGTGAAGCTCTTCGAGCTCGCTGTGGCTCTTTCTGACCTTCCGAAGAATTTGGAACATCGTTTGAAGTAGATTGAGATGTCGGACCGGAGGCTAGCGGAATCTTTCGCTTTCGTCCGACAGTCTTTTTCTTTGACGCTTTGGCTTTAGCGTTTTCTGGCGATCGATTCTCATTGTTCACTAGTGCTGTGCCAGGCTCGATTTTCGGGTTTTTGAGTCTTCGACTTCGAAATGATTTTGTTTTCCCCAGATTTCCATCCGGTTCCGCATCTCCTTCTTCTGCAAAATCGTGAACATCTGGAATAAACACATCGTTTGCTCTTGTAGCGGTCATGGAAGACATTTGTGGTTTTCTAGATGATTCCATAACAAGGTTTCGGAATGATTTAAAACAAGCTGCGTTAATAGACGTCAAGAAGCCAGTTGAGCTCTCACCCATGTCTTCTTCAGCAGCTCGAGGTCGCTTGACAGCTGGCTGATCAGAATCATCTGAGGCTGAAGAGCACGGAGTCTTGACTGTCGCGGTCTCCATTTCCTCATCTGGATTGAAACAGGCTCGTCAGTCGGACGACGTGCAAGCAAGCCTCGTCGATCTCGGGTATGAATTCGTTCCTCAAAAATCTCACCACTTTCGCTGCTCGACATGTCGGCTTCGAGCGGGAATAACCGGTGTAAGGGAACAATATCAAATCAGAGTTGACAGAATCCTCTCGCCGCGATGCTATTGCGAAGCTGGTCGCATCAGACTCTCCAAGGATGTTGCTATCTTAGGCGGAACCCCTTACGAATTCAGTCCTTCATCGGCAACCACAGTAGAAACCCTGGAATGTCCACGAAGGCTGCTCAATTCAAGCTGACAAGTCGACATCCCTTGAACAGGAGGTCCGGATTCTGCTGTTTTGGATTTGAATTCCGGATGCCGCTTGGCTCCTCCAATGATAGCTTGAATCAGACGATCAGTTCTCCTGCTTTTTATCCTCGGAACAGGACTAACGAGACAGAGAATGGAGCTCACCTTCGCGATGCAACAAACAGAAGATCTTGAGGCACTCTCGGCAGAATTTTAAAAACACCCTTATTCGATTCCTCGCGTCGGAACATAGAATGAAGTACGATGAAATTTCCGCTCTTCGAGGGCACAATCTCCGATGCGCGCGTGATCTTCACAACAGCTTATTCGGCGCGAGCACGCAGCGTTGTATGTCTGTGCCAGTTCGCGTGCATATCAGCAACGGTGATTGAACACGACGATGTGTTACTGCACAATTGCGGGCCAACAATGAAAACAAACTCTCATGGAAGAGTGGAGTCGAGACCTATGTTTCAATCTCGATTTTTCCCGAGATATCTGCAATTCATAAAAATTTCATAGAATTCAATTCACGGCCACCAAACCGCGATTGAGAATCGGAAATGTCGAGTTATTCATTCATTTCACTCTCCTCGCTCTGAGATTAGCCCGCGTTTCATCTGATACTCATTCATACAACGAAACAAATAACTCCCAATCACTCGGAATCCGATGCTCCTTGAGCTCAGGGAATCTGTCCCATATGAGATACGGATTTGATAACAGGATCCTCGCTCGATTTCTTATGGGTATTGCGGATCTCATTAGGCGGAAGCGTCGCTCGAAAGCGACGATCGAGTTTTGCTGTATGTATGTATCAACGTGGGATGGCAGAGCATCGATACAAGGCCGAATCGTGAACGAAACTGTCGATTTAGTCAAGGGCGCCGAGGGAAGGGAGGGGCTCCTTCTCTCCGAAGGAATCGCGTTCTTTCGAGCTGCGTAATGATTGTGAGAGTTGACAGCAGAGACCTTCCAGAAGTTTTGACAGACGGGATGTTTTTGAACGCGTTTCTTGCTATTCTGGTCGTCTCTGTCTTGTATTGTATCAGGTGAGAACAACATTTGAGTTGGATTCGTTCATCCAATATCTACACTTCAGCTGAAATATCAACGTCCCCCTACGCCCTGAGCTACAAGCAATCGAATTTCAGATGGCGACTCAAGATAGTGAAAACCTTCGAACGTCTCAACATCCCCGGCCCCCCTGCTAGTGTCCTGTGTGGCAACATGTGGGAAATCTATAAATATGGTCACATCGTAATGCAGAAGAGATGGCACGAACAATATGGACCGGTGGTCGGATTCTTCTTCGGAATGGCACCTGCTATACTCATATCTGACGTTGAGCTGCTCAAGAAAATCCTGCTCAAAGACTTCCACAACTTCGCCGACCGCTCTGTGAGTTGCTCTCAAGTTGGAGATACTGAAGAGCTTTCCAAGATTTGGAGACAGTCCTCGCCTGTTTGTGCAGAGAAACAATGTTCGTTTGATGCTTCCGTGAATCGACTCCCGTTCCGGTTGGATTTGGCTCAACCGCTGCGGAAATTCCGTCCCTAACGCCATTGATAATAATCCGAGCTCATGATTGGTCAACGACTGTTTGCGCCCGACGTCAGAAGGCGAAACTTACGAGGCGAGGTTTGATCATGAGGCGATCTTTGATCAGTGATCAGCCACGAAAAACTTTGCGTTCGAGAATCGAAACTCGGCATTGAAAGCCCCTTATTTGCCAGAACCACGAAATTCCAGAGTATCAAGTGTAAATGCGAGGATTTTGATTCGTACATCTTGGTTCCAGGAATTAGTGAATGGGGAGAATGGGGGCAGCATCCACGACGCTCTGATCGTCCTGAAAGGACAACGATGGAAGGAGGTGCGCTCGACCCTGACCCCCTCGTTTACATCAAAGAAATTAAAGAAGGTTTGTGATCGAGATCTATCCAGAAGATGCCTTATATGTAAATCTCGAGCTCAGACAATCCTCATCTCAATAGATAACTATCGTTTTAGGTCACCCCGGAAGTGTGTGCGAGTGTCGACAAGTTTATGACGAATGTCGATGAGGATTTCAAGAAATCCACCGAATGTGACATCTACGAACTCTATCAGGCATTGACCCTTGACACAATCTGCAAGACGGGAATGGGCGTGGATTTTGGTGTACAAGATGACGTCGAGAATTCTAAAATCCTGAAACAAGTGAAATCCATGTTCGCGTTTCCGTTCAGTCTATTCGTCGTTGTGATTGGTGAGTTATTCTGAGCAGGTTAGATCGAGTTGATATCATGCGAAGAAGATATTCCGGTCTTGCTCTATCCGATGAACTCCGGTTCTCGTTCCAGCCTCATTCCCAATACTTATGAAATTGGCCGGAAAATTGATAATCGCTCTAAACTCGCGCTCGAAGAACTCCGGAGAAGACGCTGGAGCAGCTCTTCTAGAGCGGTGCACCGCGGTTGTGAAATCGAGGAGATCAAATCCTGCGGTAAGATTCATCATTTATATCTAATGATGATCATACGGAGTATTCTTTCACACGGGGCTCTTGCTCGATCATCCACCAAACAAGTTGCTGTTCTTATGCTCAGGTGGAACGCTCTGATCTACTTCAACTCATGATGGACGCACGTATAAGTGACGCGTCGTCAACGAACTTGAACTCATTGATCGCTGGGGAAGTCTCCGAGGCACTGGAAAGCGAGGAAATTGCGAACAAGGTGAATTCTCCACAAGAGTGTCCCTTCACGAAGAAATCAAAAGGACTTTCAGACACCGAAGTTATCCACAATGCCCTCCTCGTTCTTCTAGCCGGGTCCGTACATGGGAACTAGTGCATGTATTTTGATGCACCGTGTGATTTGGATGACGATTCAGTGAAGTTGCGTTTCGCAGGTACGAGACTACGTCCTCTTCCCTGGCTTTTGTCACGAAAATGCTGCTCCGTTTCCCCGAGGTCCAGGAGAAGGTTCGCGCTGAACTCTTGGAAGCCACGGCCGGTGGGAAGGTTTTCGAGTTTGAGAGTATACAACGATGCCAGTACACGGAGGCTGTCATCCAAGAAACCCTGCGCATGTACGCCCCGGTTTATTTGTAAGTTTCAATTGTCGCTAAAAGGATCCCATAAAGAAGAGGAAACACATGGTGATTAGTATTGATGTCACAATATCTCACTTGAATCCACTTCAAGACATATTTATAATGTGATAATTCACCTCTCGATACAGCTTCACCGCGCGAACTGCTGCTGAGGAGATCACATACGGATCGATCACCATACCCAAAGGAATGAGCGTATTTTCATCTGTAAACGAACTACATTACGACGAGCAAGTATTTCCGAATCCCGAAGAGTTCCGGCCCGAACGATTCCTGCCTGAGAACAAAACTCCGGCAATGAATTTCTCTTGGCAGCCGTTCGGTGCCGGACCCCGGAACTGTATCGGAATGCGATTCGCTCAGATGGAGATGAAATTAACGCTGGCGAAGCTCCTCACGAAATACAGGATCTCATCGAAAAACGAGGTTCTTCACTCACCGTTGTTCGCAACTTCGGTTCTACCTTCTTTCCAACAAATCAAGGAGCCCCTCAAATGTGATCTGGAACTGCTATAGCTTTCTTCTGCGTCCTGGTTCAGCTTGTTGAGTTATCGTTGATTGAGTTTACAATACAAGAAGGTTTACCGATCGGTGAAGGGTGACGCTGTGTCGATTAAGTCTCATGATCAGTAGATTTAGATCAAGGGTCGATTACGAACAAATTCTAATAGGCTTTCGGAAAGAGTTTCGTTCCTATGATCTTTGAGGTAGAATCAAACCCGATTGATTGAGGGGCGGAATCAGGAGGAGGGGCGATTGATTGAGGGATATCAATAGCTGCCCATGCAATGTACGCAATGCACGGCGGAAAAGGAGGATTTCCACTCGGGTTGACAACATCGCGGCGCCAGGAGGTCGGATCCCCCAGGTTTCACCTCTTCGTAGCCTCTTGAGGAACTCGCTCGAAATGGATCGACAAGATCACCTCACAACGGGGAGATTTCAAAGGGATTCTGAGTCGTTTTTATTCAAGAGTTACTGTACTGTTAACAGCTCTCAGATCGGCGAGTGTTTCTATCGAAACGAGAGGCCGAACTTGATGAAAAAATTGCAAGGAAGAGAAGATTTCCAGCAGCGGCTGAATTTATTCTCCTCACATTCGAAAATCTCGGATCTCATTCATGACCTCAAAAGAATGGACAAGAGAAATCTGTCGGCGTTAGCATGCAGCGCAAAAGACGATGAGATCGAGACATGAGAAGCGTCCTATCTGTTTGAGGTCCAGATCTCCGGTGTCACTTTCTCTTATACCATGGAACTGGCCGTTTTTGGGATAGATCTGACCTTCGGGGTTACCTAATAAAAAGGGAACGATTCATCTCATGAGAATGGCTTCATGGAGCAAACGAGAGGACGATGGCCCGAAGATGATTCGAGGGAGCTTTGAGCATTGGAATTCAGAAATCTGCATCATACCTATCTCCTCATTCTCACAGTGCGCATGTATTTTTGTTTCTAGGAATCGATTCCTCTGATAAGTCGTATCAGTGGGTCCGGTCAACAATTTAGGATGATGCGTATGACATTCTTGTCGCGAACCTCACGAATCTTTTGTAAATGACGGAGAATGGCCAGGTGGCTCATGGTGGATTTGGTTAACCTTTGCTGCTTGAAGAGCTGAATATCTGCTTCAGAAATGAAGCGACTCTCTCTCACGGCGGGTACGATTTCAGATCGCATTCTGTGAACGGCATCCTTCTCTATAATTGTTAAACCTTTCCGTTTTTTCAGTAAGCGATACTTGAGTTGCATGACGTCACGTAGCACGTCCAAAGTTTCGTTGACTTTCTCCACCGTGAGACGTCCTCGGAGGTGGCTAAAAGGAGGGAAGAGAATTTGAAAAGTCAACCACTGAACAACAGATGCAGAGGATATGACGTCCTCGTCTATAGATTCCCCTTGGTAGAGTTGGAAAAATCGGATTCGGAAAACAGAGCACATCAACTTACGCGGAAACTCGCCTGAATTCTTCTGCAGAGACACTGGTTGAGACCGATTCTCCCTCCTGATCGGTGTTTGGTCTCTGATTCTCAGTATTTCCTTCATCAAAAACCACACGACTTCTACATGCGCTCGGTTTTCCCTCGGAATCTAACTCGGATCGTGCTTCATCAATCGATAGACCAAGATTCTTGCTCGGAGTACCAACACAATTTCCCGAAGTTGCGCCGCGTTTCGACCAGTGCAGAGTTGTGTTGACGAGGTAGTTGTCTATCTGTAACATTGGGAGCTGTCCCGTGAGAGTGTTTTCTGGAAAAACTTAGCAACCGACGCGAAACGAGCTTCACAAAAACGTTCTTCAAACAGCGGATTGTCCTGAATTCCGAATATTTCTAACTTGGAACTCCGGGGGCTCGGGAGGCAGTTTCAGATGAATAAACGGAAATAATACGACTGGGTGTGACGTACGTTTTGCCATATGTGGTTCTTGATGTCGGCCATCATTTCCTTGAGGTCAGATTTCAAGTGTTCGGCTTCGGCTGTGGCGGCGCTCAAATTCTGGAGCAGAGCCTCGATCTCCACCAATTCATTCTTCAATTTGGCAGCCATATTCTTGTCACACGATTCTTCGGGTAAACCTGAAACAGTAAATTTGAGAGAAAAACTCGAAATCTGAGGAAACGATCGAATCAGTCTCTCAACGGAAAGATTCAGAGGGATGATCCAGAAACAGGAGATCGAGGAGCAAGGAACAGGCCATGTAACTCCAGCCGAACTAACCTCTTAGAAGTCCGGAAATCATCGTGTATTGCGACGTGAGCCGTTCCAATTCTTCAACAGTTTTGCACGAATTCAAGATGTTCCCGGTAGCCACTGGTTTCGTTCTATTTGAGTCCTTGTCCCCGGGAGAGCAAGGCCCCACGTTTGCCATCTTACTATAGGACACAAGCCACCGGATAATCAAACAGCTCTCTTCAATTCTCGACTCAACTGTTCGACAGTTCTCTGCTTGCTGCGCGGCACCGGCAACAACCGCTCACGGATTCAAAACTGTCAGATCCTTCCGTTATTTAGGAGGGCTTGAAGCGGGCTCGGACTTTGAAGACGAGCCATTTATGACTTGACGCACTCTCAAATCAAGAGATGGAAGATATCCCAGATTCTCTGCGAATCTCGTTTTTGTGCGTGAAGTATATTGCGGGAAAGCTCTACAAGAGCAGTAAGCCTGAGTACTACCCTGCGGATTCTACGACACCCGCGCTTGCCACAACCTTAATGGACGGAGATCGCACGTGCGTTCGCCGACAAACCATTGAGCGCCATCTCATCTGACTGTGAGTTAAAGTGTTCGAAAAAAACTCATCGAAAAGTCAAGAGGTGCTTTGCTCGAAAGAAGCTGCGATTCAGAAGAATGAATCTTTTGGAAATTAACGATCTCGAGGACGATGCCAATGGAGGAAGGTGAAGCAGTTCAATACCTTCGGTTCGAAAACTGTTGCGTTCTATCAATCTTTTAACGCTAAAAATGAAATGGGCGACTCTCGTTCTTAGCGCGCACCGGTGTTCGATTCCGGCCACGATCAGTTGATTGATAAAGTGGAAGCTCCCAATGGTAGCTGAGAAACCCTTTGGAAAGCCGGGCAAGCGAACAATGTGTCGAAGTTTGATACTTCCAGAGATGGAGGTCTCCACGCGCGACTGACGACATGCTCGAGGTAATTTTTCCATCTTGGCACGTTCCAGTCTTCATTCGAACAAAGCCGAACGAATCAGCTGATTTCGTTGCTGAGTGAGCCAACCGTTGATGATGGGAAAGGTGTTTGATCTGGAATTTCCGGAAGTTCAACGCGAACATCTCCAGAGAGCAATAAATATTGTCATCTCGATTCCATTCCATCTAACGGAGTTTGACAGATGATGACTGATTGGCAGCTGCGGCGAACAAGTCAAGGATGAGAGAATGCTCTGAAGTCGAGACTTCAAGAGGACGTGGAGAGGACTCGGGAGACTCTCCGGAGTTTTCTGATGACGAAGATGATGTCGTCTAGGATTCCATCGAATATTAACGAGTGTTCCTCACTTCAAGTTGTGTATCTGAGGTTTTCGAAAAGACATTTTGTGTCCGCTGTAATTTCTTGGTTTTCAGCCTCGTGGCTTCGGGATTGAGACAAATTCTTCACTGTTCCGCCAAGGGGACTCGAGCAATATGTATGTCGGCAGCCTAGATGACACACTTCGCGCGTTCAGTAAGCTTACCGACGAGAAGATCATCGTCGAAACGGGCAGAACTATCGAGCCGATCGGCGAGAGCGCCCTTGTGAAGAACTTCGAATCCAAATTCAGGTTTCAAGAGGCCTCTTCTGTGGAAGGCGAATCCTGCAGCACAGACTACAGGCCTGGCCGAACTTCATGACTTATTTTCCCCCTTGTCGGATTCCCTGTCTCACTCAGTGCGGAGCTCGGACCCCATGGAAAGAGATTGCATTATGAGGTTGTGTTTGTGGGAAGTTTTATTTTTCAGTAAACTGAAACTTCACGTATTTGATCAATTCGACAGCTTTCACAGAAGCAAAGCGATCGAATCGTTACTTTCTTCTCTCATGAGAGAGGAATCGAAGTTGAATGGAACTGATCTTGGGACTTGAAAAATTCCTAGAAACTATGATTCGATTCGTTCGTGCCTATCACCAACTCGTGAATCTGGAGTCAACGTATCATCATCATTCTCACCCTAACCGACATTCTCGCTTTGTTTCAACTACGAATTGCTGAACTTCAACAAGAGTTGTTCTCACGCGTCCAGATACATCGGGAAAATATATTTGTGAGGCTTCTATGTGAGACGCGTAATCACGGCCGTAACAGGAGGTAATAATTGTTGTTCATCTAATGTCTACAGCTGTAACCCGTAGTTCATGCTGTGGTCTCGACGAAATCCGATGTCTCGGGAGGCAGTTTTTGCTGAGAAATCATTCGTAACGATGTTGCATCGTCAATCCACCGAACCGTCGGAGTTTTCGCAACGCGGACGGTTTACGTAGGGGCTTCTGATGAGGATTTCAAGTTGCCGTAATGCCCTAAATACAGCCTAGCTAGTCGCAAGAACAAATATTTACTCTGTTTACTGCAACGTCCGACGTCGAGCATCTGAGACTCAAGATAGATGTGGGCTCAGCTAGCTGTGCGCTGCATTACTCCGACGGATCGGAGCGGATCGATTTGTGGTGAGGCTGAATTCTCACATCGCCGCTAACTCTATCGGCTTCGCCTTGTTCGGGGTTTGATCACATTATCGCTTCAAGGTTCAGAAAAAAAAAACAGTAACAAATGTGGTAGTTCGGTTTCCTCTGTGGTTCGTTGTGGGGGTCTCGGTCGGTGTAAATATAGTCGGTTGTTATTGTAGGTTCAAAATCTATCTAAAATGGAATAAACGATCACATCTAAAATTCCATAGAGAAATTGCTGATCATGTTCAGGTCGTCGTGGAACTGCTTCGCAACCCTGTCCAGTTTTTTCGGTTCCAAATCAACGATACCAACGGAAAGCAGGTAGCGTTGACCACCGTACTCCAGCACATTGAGCTTCGGATCGCTGCAATTGAAGAACTCCGTGAGCTTTTCGCGTGGAATTCAGAAGCAAGTTCTCGCAACGAAGCGGATACGGAAATCCCGGAACTCACCTTAGCTTGCCGTTCCAATTCTTCGCGATTCGCTGCATGGTCAGCATCACAGAGCAGTCTCGACACGTAAGAGATACGAGGAATTTCCACAGCATGCGATGCTCGAAGTCTTCTTTCGATTCGTTTTTGATTTTGGTCTCACTCATGAGGTTCTTTGGAATCACGGCTTCAGGGAACATTTTTTGGAAGAAACGCTCCGCTTGATGATGCGTGTAAAACGAGTGATAAATTTTCGAAACATCCTCCAAACTGAGCTGCTGACATTGCAAGATCCTCCAGAGGACGGAGCGTTCCGGGATACGATGTCGGGACTCTGAGGAGGAAAAGGATTTGAACTCGGCCGTTCGAGAGAGAAATGTTGAGATGGACATTTCCGGGATAAGGTGATAGTTCAGCCTGTGACGTACCGCTCGACTCCGTATCACAACAGCATTTAGTGGAAAATATACAATCTCGCGACTCCACCCTGGCGGCACCGAGAGTGGCCTCTTTGCAGCGATCTTCTTTCAGCGGAAGACAGAGAGCCATCCGTATCAAATTGCATAGGTCTCTCGCGCCTCTGTCGCGGGTGAGCTTGAAGAATTCGCCAAGGTCGAGTTGAGAGCGATTGCGTTCGCCCCCGAAAATCTGACGACGATCACAGAATACTCGCAGATTGTTCTGCGGATTGTGCAGGAGTTCCAGTATAGCGCACTCCATCCGTTCCGGGCAGCCACTGAACAAGTCTAGAGGGCAGTAGTTGCTTATTTGCTGGATCCGACGCTGTCGGAACTTTCGGTTTTGGACCAGATGAAAACGACATATGCGTGATTTCAGGTGCAAATCGGGCGGAATTCCGATCGGCAAGAAGCCCATCTTTGTTTTGAGTTCCACACATATCAATGGGCCTTCGAGTGGGATATCTGAAAAGCAAAGGTGATGCATTGTAATTCTCCCGTCTCTCAGCTTTCATCGGCTTTGTTTCAATCAATTCTTCGAATCTATTGCTTCTTTTAGGTTTCTCCGTAAAAAACTCTTCAGTTCGTTCGATCCATGCATGATTTGCTTCTAAAAGGTCCTCAGCCTCTTGAGGACGACCGTTATCACTGAATGATGCGACGTGTTCGGACGATGGACTATTACGAGAGTCCCACGAATGTTTTTCTTGCATGGGGCACGCGTAAACTGGACTCTCAACAGTTACGTGTCTCAGCAGAGGAATTCCGACCGAATCCGCTCTTGACCATAAGTCTTACGCGTCGAGTGCCCATTGAAGGTACGCGAAAAGAATGTCGGCGAAGGTCTTTTTCGGGATATTGACAACTCTGCTGAGAGCCGGCCTTGGGGAAACAGATTCAATTTTCCATTCCCCAAAGACATCGTCGAGATATATCGTATAAGTTCGAACTCACTGTTTTGTACTGAAGATTTGAATAAGCAGTTGTCAGGAAAAACGAGTCCGCAGCTTAGTGAAGGACTCAGAGTCTTTTTCAGTCGATGAATGGCTCGGTCTTTGCGAACGAGGTGATTGAGAAAAACGATGTCCTCGCCTCGCAGTTGAACGATCGTCTAGAGGTTAATCGGAATGAGGTTAGAATGCGTCTTAATGTGGAAGTGCGCTCCGTCGGAAAATAGCCCATCGCGGTGGTCTCGTTTAGAATTCACGGGAAGTCCTTTCAATTCAGACGGGCGCGTAATCATATATTTCCTACCGAAATTCTCGAACATAGGATGTGAAATCCTCCATGATTCCGGCGATTTACAGGAACTCATCTCTCGTTTTCTCTGAACTCGAAGGCTGGAGTCAGCGTTCAGATTCCTTCGCAGAATTCCTGTCATGCAGTTTGAATTTCGAAAGAGGAAACAGATGAGCACAAGTGTCCGATGCACTTACGGGAATGTCGACCAGCGATGCTCCCAATAAAGGCACGGCAACATTTCTGATGAACGAGACTTGATACTTGTGTAGTCCAAGCCAATCCTCTTCGATGACAGGAGCATTCTGGAAAAGTGAATCGTGTTTGATGACTGGTATCTGATGACACCAGTGCTCAGTCTAACCGGCGACAGCGATCTGTCCGGACTTTCGAGAAGGATCGCGACGAAATTTCGGGTTGGCAAAACAAGTTGTCGAATGAGGCGACCGATTTGTAAACGGCTCGTGGTGATGTAGACCAACGAACATGTGGAGGCCGAGTCGTTTCGAACACATTCGCTCTCCGTTGGTCTTTAGATTGGAAATCTGATCGATGTCGTGCGTTCAGAGACACATGCTGTTTGAGCCCCTATTGAGAATATGATAGCACCCGGTTGAAATGCAAAATCCCTAGGACAGAAAACGGCAAACGCTTCGCGTGACATGTGCGCTGCGGCGTGCGTTTCCGATCGTCCGTCAGTTCAACTTATAGAGCTAAGCGAGCAAAGCAAGTTCGTGTCTCCTGACGTCAAACTCTGACCCCATTCATACACAGCATGATAAAGAACGTCATGAACTTTTTTCGGGCACGCATGGGAAGATCGGAAATTACAAACATTCGATAGCCGTGGGTGACTTTACTCACTTCATTGAATGCTATAGATGTTTTCTTCAGCTTGAGAACGCTGGCACCGTCCTGGAATTGGGAACAAGCAAAAAACTCACTTGAAAACTGTTCTAGATGAAATCCGTCAAATTATCCGTGACCATTATAAGCAAGATCCCGTGCAGAGATACTCGACCTCGACACGCAGAGCTTTTTGCGGCGACAAAACGGCCGCTTCATGTCGCCATTAGAATGAATAAGAAGCCCATCGAGATGATTGTATATGACGACATCAGTAATGAAATAGCCTCACTTAATGACCGGTGCGGTGAGCGCTTCAATCAAGAGACCACACTTGGCATCACAGCCTACTCAAGGTTCAGGTTCTTCTACGTATCGCATCACGACCTTTGAAATGTCGAAGAAACTTTGATGCTACTTTGCATGAATCTTACTCTAGCCCATTGACCGAACCATGACCCACTCAGCCTCATCGTTTTGGAGACACCGGTAACAGTCGACCGCCTCGAAGAGAAATCAGAAACAAGATCCCTCAGATTCAACGCCGTACCAGCTTCGAGCTTTCAATCTTGACAACGAGTCGCAGATACACTGTTCCTCAATCACGATGTCTTCTTCAACTAATACTAAGAAACGAGGACTGAGTCATGAGAAATCGTGTATTTCCCGGAAATTCGGAGGAATTCAAAACTTTCTTTCGAGTCCGCAATTTTTTGCACAGCTGATCACTCGTTTGGGGAATTTCGCGGGTTTTTCGGAAGTGTTTGAACGAAACGCGAGCTTTTGTTGACCACATGCACGATACTTCATGCCGTCAAGAACTCAACGGCGTTGACTCTTCGAGACGACTACTCTAAACAACGGTATTTTCACCTGACTGTTTACGGATATCGAACACCTGTACGGAGCGTACGAACCTTCAGAGCACATACTAGGCCCGAGTTGCCTTCACCGCGGAACTCGGCTCCCTCGATGCAAAAAACTGGCTCCATCGTCAGCACGAGCACAGCACGTTATCTCACAAATTCTGCCTTCTACTGGAGTTTTAACATTGCAAGAATCGAGTCATTGTTCAACCACAGACTCAGAGGCCACCACTGAGAGAACATGGCAAAAGGAGAGAACATTTGCCCTTTCTCCGCAGCGTCCGCTGAAACTCGCAGAGATCTCTGCGGGACACAGCGAGCGGTTTTAGGTCGGGTCTGGGATGAATCACAGGTGATCGTCTAGGACAGCATGCTCGACGACCGGTAATTCGCAAATTCTGTCCTCGCTCGTATCGGTCTCGAGATAAGAATATCGGTGTGATGTCGTTCTACTTCTGTCTTTGTTCAGCTGAAAAGGAAGTTCGGCAAAACTTTCGGAAAACTCGAGTGCCGAGTCGATAGAGCTTTCTCAGCTACAGACAGGTGAGCCGGGTTTCGAGAACGTTCGAATCGATCGCGCAATCATCCGTAGATGAACCATCTAGAAAATGCAGCAGAATGATATTCAACTCTTAGGAGACGAGATGATGAGGTGTCGTCGTCCAAACCGCCGACGAGTGGCTCAGCAATCACCATGGGGGCCGGCAAACACCCAACTTGGGTTCGGTCGTGATTGTATTCGTGCGCGAGTCAGTGAAAGTCTCCCAAGATTCTCCGATCATGCAAATCGAGGAAGATTTACGAATGGTGTGACGTGATAGCATCCAATAGTCTCGCCACCACTTGACCGACGATTCTCTCCAGGTGGACGGATGGACTACGGCGATTATGAATCAAGAGCGCGCGGACCCGCTCATCGCCAAGCACCTTCACAAGACGGAGATCCAGATTGTCGTGCGTGCAGTGATTTCAAATCATGGATGAAATCGAAATCGAAAAAGAGGACTGCCATCCCGAAAGATTGTCCCCTCGACCGAGAGCAGCTCGGGCAACACTCATGGTCGTTTTTGCACACAGCAGCCGCATATTTTCCCAAAAAGCCAACTGCTGAACAGCAGACTGGCATGAAGACTTTTTTGAGATTGTTTGGCCAGTTCTACCCCTGTGATCATTGCGCAAAGGATTTCAGGAATGAAATGGAGATCTCCCCGCCCAATGTGAGTCGCCCTCGACGTCATTGACTCTCATACGTTTCGTTTCGGCTTTTTCGTTCATTCATGATGGTCGACGATTCTTGAGATTGATTCTTTCGTGACTAGAGAGGATGCTTGTCGAGCGATTGACAGAATTCTATTCTTATTCCAGGTATCTTCGCGTGAAGCTCTCTCGCAATGGATGTGTGAACAACATAATATCGTTAATCGGAAATTAGGAAAAGAAGAGTTCGACTGCACAAAAGTTCTGGAACGATGGCTAGAAGGTCCCAAGGATGGGAGCTGTGGTTAGGTACATTTCACAAATTGAAAATGTAGTTTAGCGTTGTGAAACAATGATTCTGTTGTATAGTTGGTTATATATTTGAATATATGGAAAATGTTTTCCTGAACCCTGATGCGAATTTTCTTCCTCAAAAGATTGGATTCATGATACCGTGAGCGGATGCGCCAAGCTCCTGAGTTGATCATCATGTGGTTGCGATCTTCTCGAGCTTTTTCTGAAGCTGGATTGGTCCTCTCATTGTTGCTTCGGGAGCTCGAAATCAGGAACGATTCATTCCGAAAATGAATAGCACTTTGAGCGCTCACGCAGAATTGGTCGACCACATCTTAATCCTGAGGTTTTAAACGAATAGAGGAATGATATCCCCAGTGGCGTATTTACGAAAATGTCGTCCGTAGGCTGAACAAAATTGCCGCCGCTGCTGCATGCCTTGAAATATCTCTCCTTTTCCGATGATTCATTTGCCGGTAACGCATATTCGTGGGGATTTTAATATGTCTCATTTCATTTCATTTTCATTTTTGATCTCGCATTAATCCACGTGTTATTTTCCCCATTCGAAAGTGTTGTCCGGATCAAAATCGTCGCGATTCCATCCCGGGGTGGCTTATTATTGTACTTCTCTGGAATCGAGAGATCTCCACAGAGCTCACACTTTCAAACTATGGACCGACCATTAAAGATTATCCATCAAGTAGATTTTCGAAAGACAATTTTTAGACAGTCTTGAGAAGTAGAAAGGTGGACCCGCTCCGTTCCTTTTGAAACAGTTATCTGCCGCCCTGAAACAATCTTCCGCTCTAGGCTCCAGCCTAATTAGAAATCCGGCCTCGAGTCTACGACATCAAAATGAGAAATTTACAAGATCGTTTTCAAAAAATGATTCTTTGTCGGCAAGCGACCAGAACTCGATACTGTTTGTCATTGTCGTCGGGTCACTGTGCCGAGCGCGTTTTTTTTGTATGAATGGAAGTGCATCCCAGACACAGATTTATTCTGAATATACATATTTTTCACTAGATATGTTAAAGGAGCAGTTTCTCGAAATGTCCAACGACGTACTTTGAGACGTCCCCATCCCGATTGCTTGCTTCCTTCATTGAACACCTGAGAAGATCGTAGATGTACCCGTGACAGAACTCGGATGGTATCACGTAGCTCTCACGTCTGTGCTTCACTACAATTGAGTGATTCCCTCTATCCATTGCATGACAGATTTTCCGCAGCAGGTTGAGCGTAGTTTCGTCGTCATCTTCCGTCGCAATCGTGCGCTGATCGTAGGCATCGAAGTAACCCATGGCGAGATTACTTAGGAAGCATATGAAGTCTCCCGCCTTGACTAAGGCCGCAATTCGGTGTAAGAACGTTAACAGACCTCAGAAGCAGCTTTTTTCACCTCTGGGTGACGCGTTACGATCGTATTAAACGAGCGCCAATATCAGAATTTTGAATTGCGTCCACGAAAATCATGGAAATGGCTCAGTTCGGCTGAACGCGTTCGTGTTTCGAGGGCGCACTGTGCTCGCTGGAGATTTCATGAACTCACCGAATGCAGGGAAGTTTAAGCGCGTAGCGTATGGAACTATAAGTTTTGGCCCGCATTTCTGGAAAACAGCAACTGCGACGCCGTGAACTCTAGCCTGCTCCACAGGATTGAATTTCCTCAGAGTTTTGCAGAGTTTGAACGGCTCGGAGTAGTAACTAAGGTTCCAGTTGATCGGCTTTGGTTGACGTAGGGGTTTCCCTCGCTGGTTGCGGGGTGTTCCTCGAACAGCCGCGTATATCAGTTGCAGTTGAGCCAGAAGGAACACAATCAACGGGAGTCGCATCTCGAGGTCTTCGAACAAGTGAGAGGTTCCCACATTCTCCTTCTAGGAAGGCATCTCGTGTTAATTCTCTCGATGGAACTCTAATGGTCCAGAAAGAATTCTGTTCAAACAAAAAGATTTGTCAAAGCAAACGGAGGAAACCACATAAAGGTTAAGTATCTCAGATTCAAGAGCGTAGCTTTCATGAAGAGAAAAACTAAGAGCAGCGGAATACACCGTAGTAATTTCTCGCTCATCCGGAGCTATTTTCTCTTTTTGGTTTATAAATAAAATATGAACCATACAATTATGAGGGGTCCGCCGTGGGCGGCGCGGCGCTCGAAAATGGTCCGCTCCTAAGCCTCCCTTTCGACGTCTCGAAGCCATATTTTGGCTTCGGAGCGTTTAAGAACACTTTTGATAGCTATTGTCAGTAGGGCTGTGCATTGTGTCATGTGAACTCTCTTCTTTCATTTAGTAACTAGCTCACCCAGTCGAACTTCGCTGCGAAGAAGTTGAAGTGTTAAAGGAAAAACCCGAAAGAAGAGAAATCGAGGGCTTCGGAACTCCGATTGAGTTTATCATGATCCGTTATTTTTGCATATTTAGGGCGAGTTCAGTGACCGAAGAACCGTTAGATTCTGCGAACTGCCAAGTTCACTGTCAAGTTGAACATCTATGTATATTGGACGTGCTTGGATTACTTAATTAGGCTGGGAAATTCCGAGGGCAAGTCATAATCGATCGGAAGGGGTCCGCGGGTACCCTTGGGATCAACTGGGTTTACTCTCCTCATGAGTTCCACTTTGTACGGACCAAGTGGTACGGAAAAGCTTTCGTGCATTCACTCGTCAGATATGATTGCACTTCATTCATGAAATGGTTTCTTTGTATCAGTTTGGTGACTGTTGAATCCCATTCGGCCTCATCTAATCCGAGATGAATAGAATGGGAAACTTTTGTTCACCTCATGGCTTCAAGGGAAAGATTTGTAGCCAACATTTTATTCCTTCAAAAATAAGAGCTGTGAGTTTGTCGCAGCGAATAAGAGTAGAATTCGCGTCCCCCATTGAACTATTATGGAGAATCGCAGAGAAAATGCCGCGATAGTCGCGAAAAAGTCGCGCTCCGCCACAAACTTGCAGCCCTACATATAACCTTCCCTGGAAGGACGATGTTCCACGAGCTATCTGTCCATTTCGGTTATTGTTATCTGCATTCATAAGCTTTCACTTGTGCTATTAAAGTGAGCATCTTGGTTACCTACGGTTCACGTGGAACATGTGTGTCTTCACAGAAAATTCGTCGAGAAGCACAGCCTGAGATCGATTCCCGGGTGATGGAAGGAACCCAAATTAGAACGTGCAATCCTGGGACCACACGTAAATTCGAGAGTCCTCAAAGTTCTCCGTGAAATCCAGCTGGAAAACCTTCGCTCCAGGGAGCGCAGAAAGTTGAAGGATATATCCTGAGAGGGAAATTTATGCGCCATAATGAGACCTGAAGCGGCTCCATCGATGGTGTTTTTAGCATGATGTCAGCACGACTTGCTGGATTCGGTCCGAACACATGCCTTGATTCTCTTTCGACCAGTGTGCTCACGAGAACCACAGTCACACAAATGATCGACGCACATTTTACAATTTTGAGCGAGGATGAAGTCCTCGCGAATTCAACGAGTTCAACGTTCGATCGAAATGTGATCCTACGGAACTCACTTGGGGCTATTACGTCAACTCAACGCAACGATTCGGTCACTCACTGAATCACCAGCGGTTTTTTCCTTCGAATACTCGATGCCCGACTCCAATGATGCATCCCCGACAGTTCATTTCGGCGGAATTTTTGAGACGATGAACGCGTTGATTCTCCTTCCAATAGACCGAACCACGCGCTGTACGATACCGAGCAGGAGCCAAACCTTGTCATATATTTTGTTTCTGTTCACTTGGCATAACTCCATGTATATAGCTCCGATGGAGAACGCGAAGCAATATACGATCAGGGGTTGTATTTTCAAGAAGCTCTCTTCATCAAACCAATCCCTCGTCGTGTTGTACGAAACATAGTCGAACAAGGGCTCGAAAGCTCGCTGGGACAGTGTTTCAAACACTCTTTTGGCTCTTTTACTTCCTTTGTTAACTCGACTTTCCAGGAAACCTTTCGTCTCGGCCATCTCAAGTCTGGTAAACGATGTTATGCCATGTTGTATGATCCGATCGAATTTCCTGTTGGTCTGAGTTGGGGCCAGGGAAAGCGGTCGAGTTTTGTCTGATCCACGAGGTACGAAGACCGGCGTCGTTGAGAGTACGTAGGATACATCTACACACTTCAGAGGCTTACTTGGTGCGAACTTTTGCACTGGATTTTTGACCATGCTCATCATGTGGCGAGGAAAATCGCAGACGGCTTTGTCAGCAAGTACAATATTTAGAGCGTTCCTGTTCCAACAAGTTGAGTCCATTTTGCAACAACTCACTGAAGACGTTCTCGGCATTTCGGTGGTCGGGTCCAAGAACGATGACATGACCGTGTTCGAGTAGAGTTGTGAGATGAGGAAAGTGAACGCAAGCGCCACGCAGCCAATCAATGTGCTGGAATAACTTCTTGGGGAGAGAGTTACTTCTCGAACAGTCACGGTGCTGAACGAGATCTGGCTTGAGAAGGTCAGGACCGACTTTCGAACGATCAGAGACCATACGAAAGTCAGGAGGGCAAAGTTTGCAAGAACGAGAAACCAGACTTCCATCCGGAAAGGCTTTCCGAGTGCCGTGACATCAAGAGGAACCAACGGAATGAAGGAATAGCAATTAGGCAGATGCGACCACAAAAGGCAGCTGAGGAGGCAATGGGGAAACTGAGGGATGAAATGACCCACGGGGGGTCCATCAGTTACAATTCCCTGACAAAAACCCTTAAGACAGCCCAGGAAGCAACTACAAGACTCGTGACATTCGACCCGCGGCACAGGGTCAAGTCACCAAAGCTTTCGAAACTATCGAAAGCCCGGAGACACTATAATCGTGCTTGGAGAAAAGCTAGAAACGCTGGAAACGGCGTCGATATAGCTGAGCAACAATACCGAGCGGCACAAGAAGCAGTTCGTGTAGAGGTCGCTCTATTACTCCAAATTCAGGATCATACGACGTATGATCGAATCATGAATGCACCCCGGAATATTCGCTCCAAGGCGTTCTGGGGATACATCAAGAAAAGCGAGAGAAAGCATCACAGCATGCCGAGAGTGTTAGACGAGATGAACAATCATATCACACCTGCGGACATGACATCGCATCTAACACACGTGGCCACCACATTGCTGGATGCCGAGGCGACTTCTCACCACAGAGAGGAGCCTCATTTCCTCTCATCACCGGTAGACTTGATCGTAACCGGCTCCCAGGTGAAACGGATACTACAGTCGATCTCGACTAATTCGGCAACTGGACCAGACACGATACCGGCAAGCGTTCTCAAGGAATTGGACGACTTCGGCTGCGACTATGTGGCGGAAGTATTCAATCAAATTTTGATGGGCACCCATGAAGTCCCAACAGAATGGAGAACCGGGAGAGTTGCCCTGATCGAAAAACCAAATTCCACGAAGGGTAAACTATCCACATATCGACCCATTACGGTATCCGACGTCCTATACCGTATGTTCACCAAACTTATTGGGAAACACATACAGGCATGGTCGGAGGAAACGAACCAACTCACCGAACTACAGAATGGGTTCAGAAAAAATCGCCGCGGCGAGGATAACATCTTCATCCTCACGTCGGCGATTGAATACGCAAGAGCCCACCAAAAAGGCCTAATATGCGTGTTTCTCGACGCGACAAAGGCATATGATAGAATCAAACGTCATAAGCTATGGCGCACACTAAGAGATAGAGGAATGAGTCAACCCTTGATTGAACTTTTGCAACTCATTTATGAGGACAACCACATTGTCCTCAAATATGATGGCTATGCCTCGGATGAGGTCGCACTCAACGTGGGACTTCGTCAAGGCTGTCCTCTATCACCAATCCTGTTTTCCCTATATATCGGCGATCTGGAGAAACAACTTCTGGATTCAGAGGTTGGATTCCAAATACCGATAAAAGGGAACATCTTCAATTTGAAAGAACCGAAGTCATTCAAATTACCAGGATTACTATTTGCCGATGATGTCCTCCTCACGTCAAATAGTTGGACTGAAATGGAGAAACTCCTCGAGATAACATCGAAATTTGGAGACACAATGTCAATAAATTTCAATCCTCGGAAGAGCGGGGTGATGGTCTTCTCAAAACCTCCCCTGAATGACAGTCCAGGTAGAGATCTGAAGATTCAAGAGATGGACATCCCATTCGTCCAAACCTACAAATATCTTGGGATCGAACTATCAGCCGAAAAAGACTATTTATCCCACCACGGGGAAAAATTGACTAAAGCGGCAAACACAGCCATCCAAAGACTCAACGCGAGGTCACTCTGGAAATTCAACCGTTTTGAAATCTCCAAAGCCCTTTGGAAGGCTACGGCCGTCCCACAACTCACGTATTGCAACTCTGTAATCACATTGCCGACGAAAATCCATAACTTCATGGAAACTCGACAGAGAGACGCGGGACGCTGGGCTCTCGGAGTACCGAATTCCACCATAGCCACGGAATTCATCGAGGGGGAACTCGGATGGTCCCCTTTCGACGCTCGAGAGTACGCCAGCAAGCGGATGTACTTTGAAAGGATCCAACATATGTGCCAAGACAGATGGCCGAACTTGATCCTCACGGCTTTGAAGCTCACAAATACCAAGGCTAAATCAGTGGAGAGACTTAGAGTCTTACGAAAACTATATGAGCCGGAGAGCATTGAGCTGACCAAAGATACATCAGGCAGACTGGAATGGAGTAAGTTTCGTAAACAGATCAAAGAATCATTACGACATCGACTGGATACACGGTGGAAAAAGTCCATGGAATCCAAATCGACACTCGCTGTGTATCGGCAGTACAAAGAAACACGGGGCCTCACTATGAACCCGTACGATAACTCTACAGGGAGCCGCCTTCTGGCCCTAACTAGAGCCGGCATGCTGAACACGAAATCCAGACTCCAGAAGTATGATCCATCCATCGATCCGAGATGCCCCAAGTGCAATCTCCCCGAAACAGACAAACACGTCATCTTGGGATGCGACGAAGATGGAGATACAGGACAGGAATTCGCCCGTCGTATAGGACTCACACAGAACCCCGACGCGAAAACCCTGCGAAGGACAAAAACAATGCTATCGGCCTGGGAACGACAGCGAAAATGATCTGCGAAAGCCATACCATTCGCCCCTGAACAAAAGGGATCATATTTTGCATATGAAAGATCAATAAATATCCAATCCAATCCAAAAAAAAACCAACGGAATGAAGGAATAGCAATTAGAAGTGTTCGTTCCCATCAGGTTTAATGCGGATCTGGTGAGCAATCCTAGATGATCGTAGTTGCGATGTACCCCCAAAACGGTGAAAGAGAGCCTCACTTTTGTTGTATTACATTTCAGATCGATAGAGTATCCCAAAGTTAGAGGGCCGATGCCGTGCGGGAGCGTTTCATTGATACGATCGACTTCACATGCTGTGGGTTTCGAGTTGCAAGAACTCATGGGTTTCGAGTTGGACTCCCAGAAAAGATTGTCACGATTCTCGAAGCAGCTCGAATGCCAGCTTACCTTTCCTGACCAAATGACCATGGGGAGGAATAGTTACCGGGGGAGCAATCGGAGCTTCCTTGGTTCAGCGACCGGCACAGTTATCACAAGGAACACGAACTTATGACGGATATTCTGAACGAAGTGCCCCGTGAAGAAATCTCGATTTTTCAGACGTTCATCTTCCGACAACATAACAACGATCCTCTGGGGCGCCGCCAGAGCTTGCCAGAGTTCATTGTGCACTGGAAACACAGGATTCAGTCGTGGGGGAGTGGGCCGTAGCGACAGGAATGAAGCTTTTGTTCTGAAACTTCCATGCGTTAGGATGCTCCCAAGGTCAAGAAGCATGATCGCTGTTGGGTGTAACCCTCGACTTTGAATGATTTCTTCTGTTGAAGCCACGATGGCCATCGGATCGGCTTGCTCATGGAGTGCCCCCGGTTTCTGCAACGAGCCTAAAGTCCAACAAAAGCTTAACTGAAGCCACGCAGAGTACGCTCCGCCGATGTTCCTCATCTGAGCCTCCTGGCTCTACTGCGTTCAGGATGCTTCTGATATCAAAGACCCGAATGACTTGATCACTGTGGAAGGACTGCCAGTTATATACTTCACAGCATGAAGTTTTGTTTGCTAAGATTTTTACATCACCAATAGTCTCCCATGAATTTGTTCTAAGTTCGGGCACAAGCACAATGTCGCGAAGAAGCTGAATTAGGATTCCATGGACAGCTCGCGCGAATTTCCGAGTCAGGATTATAGTTTAATGTGAAACTCACGGATTGATGACAGCCGAGAGTAGGCTGTCTTTTCGACGAAGTTTGTAGGGCTGAGGAACTGACGAAACAGTTTTTTCAATGAGAAGTTGATGCTTGGCTTGAGCGTTGTCGCAGTTGGCTCCACGGAACCTTGACGGTCTTTGTGTTGTTTCGTTCGATTCTCGTAGCTCCGACGTTAGGATAGTTTTGCTCCACCCTAAACAATTTACGTAGATGACCGCCGCAAGAACACTGAACTGCTTTCATTGCGGATCTCTCAGAAGTAGGACTCAAGTAGGACTCACTCGCTGCTTTGGATCTTTATCCGTGAAATTGAAGTTTGAACTTTTTCGCCGTACCCATCTCACATAGACTATTTGCGTTCTTAAAACAACACATGGTGATTCCCAGGTACCGTTTGAGTTGATCGATACTCGGCGGTACGTTTTGAAACATTTAATACGAGGGGAAGATTCAGCGAGCTGTGGAGCGTGGGGCAAGGAAGATTTGCTTCGGATTTTTCGATATACGAGGAACTTTTCCTTCGCTTTCTAGTCTCAGTTCGGAGTCTCCAGATAGGAAGCTTTGCTGAAAACAGCCGCTCGATTACGCTTGTTACTAAGTCCGCGAGATTCGAGAGAGACTTCGAATAACAAATGAATTCTACCAACGCTTCTGCATATTCGATGCTTGTTCGAAAGAAAGAACGTCTGTCGCCCCAGCTTCGAGCGAAGAACTGACGTGTTCTTCTTCGAGTTTTCTACGCGGCGACGGATTTCCCTCTAGGCTGAGGAAAGCTGTAGCTTTGAGCAGCAGATTTCTGAGGGCGGCAAATTTTCGAGAAACCGCCGAAAAACAAAATTTGAGAAATCGCCGCTATGGCCAGGCTATGTTCTAGTCTAGCAATGGCCAATCCGTGCCATGGCGGTGCCGGTCCGTGGAGAATTTTCCATGGTTCGACGAAGACCTAAGTCAAGGCTTCTTGTCTCCGAGTGGTGCACTCCTCTCGGTGAAGGACACCTAAAACACTCATGCGAATCAAACGTAGAAAATGGTGTCCTCATCACCAGTCCGATCGGACTCACTCATCCGATGATCTGCTGCGATCACCTCGCAATCAGTCAACTTACGCTCAAGTAAGTAGCGAGTCAAATCAAAGGACACTATCTGTCACTTCAAAGAGTTTTGATACTTCAGATAAAAAGCACCGCCGACTAGTAATGAGCTTTATTCAGGTTCTACCATTCTGATTTTCGATGGACGTATCATATAACAACCATGCTGTAGTGTCCTCGATCGATCACACTGGCCTACAGGCTCCGGGCTTTCACGGATAGGGTTGTGAAATATCTGGCGGCATTTTGTAATCATTCTGCGAAGTCTCATGATGAAACTTTATACGCCATGGGGACTCGCGAACAATTCACAGAGAAAGCCGCGAAAGATTCGCATCCCGATCCCTACTCAAAGAGCGCGGTTTATGATGTCCGAAATCCGAGCCCAGTCCCAGATGATGGCGACCGCCGTTCCAGGCTTCAGCTCGATTTGTCCAAATATTGAGCACGATCGGATTCGGGAAGGATATTTGTTATCTCCTCATACAGGGCTTGGGGAGAACTCTCAATACAGTTATGATACCTAATTTTCGATTCCTGTCCTTCAATATCTTGAACAGAGACTCCGAATTCGTTCCCGCGTGGTTACGGCTGAGGTCCTGCAAGCAACAGTTGAGGACATCTCAACAAACTCCGTCTCTGACTTTTATCAAAGGTTTCCGTGAGCTGTTTAGACGAGAAAAACGGGGAACTGGAAGCAAGCAATGGAGTCGAGATCGGCGAAGACGTTCATTCTAACGGTAGCTCCTGCCTGGAGAGAGGAAATTCAGAATTCAGTTTACTTCCTATTGGGCCCTCATGCCGAGTAAGTTGTTCTTCAATCGGAGCTGCAGTTGCAGGGGAAGAGCACGACTATAAATGATCGAATAACTCACTTTAAACGGTATCCATGGAATTCTGATCTTCAGCGAACCTTTGTACTCCTTGCCCTGAAAAGACCGATTTCGAAATCAACCTCAACATGAATAGAGTCCCTTGCTGTGGAATCGGACTCGCTTCGGCGGATTGCACCAACGCTCACCTTTTCAAGAGGGCATCGAATGACCTTGCAAAAATCTCGTTCTATTCCAGGGACCGGAACCGTGAAGTTCCACGGCCCAACCGCGCTGCAATCTAGGCGGACGTTGCGGCGATCCTACAAAGTCAGCGGCGTATTGTTCGGAGCGAGAAACAGTCGAAAGCGCTTCTGCCTCTTGAGAACCTGATGCTGAAAAAAGTTCTTCCTTCGCTTACCACTCTACTGATGAACCTGAATTCGTAGGTGACTACGGTGCCACTTCGGAGCCGACATGGGTGAGTGTTGCAAGGAGTGGTGATGATTGACTTGATTGCGTTGTCACCAGGCTCACCTGAAGAATGATCATGAGTTAGAAGACGACCCCTTGAGTCGGAGGTCCATCGATTACATCCAGGAACTATAGTTTACGGGAACTCTAGTTCGATATCTAACTCCCATCAAAGACAACCCGGAAAACTATGGAATTAAAGTGTGCAACTTCATAGATACCGCAGTTTTGGAAGATGACTTCTCTTTGAGCAGACACTAAAGCTGGAAACAGGACACCGACTATCACAAAGTTGAACAGCATGACTACGGATGTACTGTCGAGGAATCTCGTGAATTCGAAATGCACGGAGTTTGGTCCAGCGATCGGATATTTCTCTTTCCTCTGCAAGGGGTTCTCACACTCGTCGAGGCATTCAAGTTCTGTGGATGTTTGCTGATTGATACGTAGAACGGAAGATACTCCAGAGGCTTCGTTGGCATCCCATTCGAGGCACCAAAAACCTGAGAATAACCGCCGTTGGCTTGATTGCCCGCCATTCTTTCAACCCCAGCCTTCAAGCCTGTAGTCGAATAGAAGTGATCCTCAAATTAACTCCTCGAATACATTAGGGTCCAAGTGAATCGAGAACAATCCTCTGATCCGATTCTGTGAAAAAAAGGTTCGACTCATGATGAGACTTCCGGAACGTTTGCGATCGATTTCTCGATGCGCACCTGAAAAAGAAGAGACCGCTGAGGATCCGCGTCTTAATAGGGTTCTTGATTATGGCTGAGGTTTCGCCGCTTGAAACCAGCCCGCAAATTGAGAATTTGAGAATAAAACTGAGACGTCGAAGAAGTCCTTCTCTTACCTTCTGTCTCAGAATCTTCTAAAACAGTTTCATTTTGTGTCACGAATCGAAATCCCCAAATGCCTGTGCCTGTGAAATCCAATCACTTCTGGCTGACTGGAATTACTGGCCCTCTTGGATTCATAGCATAGCTGAAAACGAATAATTCTGACTCAGAGAATAATCCATTCCGTTTCCTCTAACATGTTCGTTTACGTGTGACTTTACCTGCACGACAACCGCTCTCGTACAGCTGATTTCAATCTAACGGCGTTACCGATGGATGGAATGGCTATCATGGACACCGATCTCATGAACTAACAACCATTGGTTGATCATAAATCCAATGAGAGGTCTCACGGAACACGCGCGCTATTCTCCAGGGATCACCCGTGTGTTTTGCGCATCCCGGCCAATGTTTTCTTGGTTAAGACTTTACGGAAAAGGAGTCGCTTGTCTCCATCATCCCCGAAAAAAGCTTTGTTAAACATGAAAGCGCTGTTCCTCGCTTGAACACTGAGGCTTTTCCTCGGAGTCAAGTGCCGCGAACGACGTATTTCATACTTTTCTTTCTCCTGAAAAGCGAAATCTCGCGAATTCTCCGATATGAGACAAGATTTCGAGCACTTCCGCTTATGAAGCAAGATTTCGCGTACCTTCGGTTATGAAGGACGATTTCACGGATTCCGCCGCGGTCACGACGAACGCCCACCCCTAATCATCGTGTTCCCCTTTTCTAATCTCCTTCTCAGTATGGTCTATAAAAAGCTTCAATAAACACTTGGTGGATCCGCTTAGATTCCGAGTGCCCTTCTTGATTGTTCAAGTTAAATGTGAGAGACTCGCAGATACGTACTCGACCCCAAACCCATAACTTTCGCCAGCCCTGTGCGCGAGTTCCTTCCAGCCCGCGCGTCCCTTTGAATTTTCCTCTCTTGTCGTTCTCGCTAATCGCCCGAGTGCGGCGCTGAAGTAAACTCTTCTCGTGCCTCAACTCGTCGGGTGTGTTTTGTTAAAGAACCAGAATTCGAGACACCAGCAGAGATGGACTCTGCATGATGCTATTCGTTAATTTCTACTTTCGAATCACGATATGCTGATAGGGAAAAAGATGGAGCAGCCATCGTGAATGAGAGCTTTAATAATACACACGCTTTATTTTGTACATAGTGGGTAATGAGTGAGGTTCGCATTGTTACACAGGATATCCCCAAGTCACTCGCCAGGGAAATAGTCCCATCATCTTTTCGCTCTTCGCTCGGAATTTGGGACGGTAAACACACTTCGTCCGCGTTCTCGTATGTTCTCTGTTGAACATTGAGTTGCTTAGTATTGGGTTCTTGCACATTAGGTTAAACATTTCTTGGTCTGCAGCTTCAAGCATCTCTTCAATGTCAAGTTTCTCGATTAGGCTCTTATTATCCACTCTATGTACATCGATAGGCAACCCTGCGCCTGAAGCGGTCGTAGACTGACTCCTTCGCGAATCAGGACGGTTCGCCGCGGCCGTTTCGACGCGGGACGGTTCGCCGTGGAGTCGTTTCGACGCAGGACGGTTCGTCGCTTTACATCGATCGCATAACTTACAGGATCAAGGAGGAACTTCATGCTCGATATCAATTATTTTTGAAGCCTTCTGGGCTCTGGGAGAATGGTCTTTCTTGTTCGTTCTCTGTCCGACGCTGTGTCTCGCTCTACGAGACTGTCAGAGTTGTACATATGGCATGGGGTGAAGGTCAGGATATCACGAATCATGTCATGGTAGACGCAGGAGGATTCACTTCCGACCGAAAGTCGACGCGGTAACCAGCCCTCTTTCGAAATAGCTGTCGGTCATGGTGACCTTTCTCCAACGGATCGCATCTTCTGCATAGGCTGGAGATGGCCAGCTGATGTACGTCGGGAACGTCAGAAATCTTGAGGAATGAAACCGCTATCTCAATCAAAGGCATTGAGTGAATCTAGAGAAGTATTCTTACGACCTGAATTTGAGGGTTCAGAATCTAACGTTCGCACGGGAGATTTCTTCCGTGGAGTGCAAAAAAAGGTATCAAGAATGAACGAGGAAGGCTTATAATTCATTTTCGCCTGTCACAGTTCCCATCACCTGTCTTCCCGTTGCTATCCACGACATTCCATTAGCTCCTCCTCTGATCTATGTAGGCGCGGGACCTCGACCTCAGAAAAAGCTAAACAATCTCAAACTTGAGCACTCCTATTTAAAGAAAGCAGCTCTCAAGTTGTGTGCGTCTAGAAACCTCCCAAGTTACATTCAATGTTGTTAAAAAATTCTTCGAATGAAAGCATGTGACTGAAAGCTCAGGAATTCTTCCACTCTTCTGAACAATCGACTCTGCCCACGCAATGAATCTGCCTTCATGGAGACTTCAAGGCTCCTCATAGATGATCAGCGACGAAACGGTCGTGGCCATGCGGCTGCGGCGAAACGGCTGTGGCGAAACGGTCCTGCGGCGAAACGGCTGTGGCGAAACGGCCCTGCGGCGAACCGTCCCGCGTCGAAACGGCCGCGGCGAAACGGGGTGGAACGAACTGGAGGAGTCGCCGGTCTTTCTTTAATATCGGAAACCAAACCGGCGAGCCGTAGGTCATTATCGCAGACTCGAAACAGCTTTTGATACACCTCGAAATCACCAAGTACGAATGAACGAAGAATGAAATTTAATTGTCTTGCAGCCTTGTTGGCTACTTCTCGCGTTTGTTCGGTGAAATCAAAGTCGGGTGTCATGATTACCCCTAGATCACGAACTCTGGTTACGCTGTTCAGCGTCCTTCCATCAATGGTGTACCGTCGTTCATCCCACAATGCCATTACAACACATTTCTCGATTGAGAGTTTGAGATCCAAGGAGACGGTCCGCCGGTAGAAGTCGTCCATAGCAAGTTGAGGTCGCCAGTGCTCGTCGTCGTTGTTGAATCGCCCGCATAAACCTTGATGAATACTTGATCAGGGAGTACATGTTTGATCGAGTTGGTGTAAAGGACATATGCGAGGCATCCAAGGACTGTTCCTTGCGAACAGCCTGTGGTTCGTTTTATCGCATTTTTTTTATGAAGCGAATCACTATCGCCTCTCTGGACATACTGGGGACAGTTCCGTAGTTCAACGATCGTTCGAACACCAAGGAGACTTGAAAGACTTACTTTATTTATGGGGGTTATGTGCATGGACTCATGGGAAGTCTTTGCTGTCATATATGGACAAGGGTTCAGCCGCGGTAATTGGATCGATCGAGCCCTTTTTGCCTCGAAGCTAGTTCCTCGCGATGAAGAAAGGCCTCCCGGCCTTCTCGACCGAGGTAGCCGAATTCAGGAGGATGATTTGTGACAAGGCAACTGGGGGAAACAGAGTTTCATTCTCCGACCAAAAAGTCAAGACCACGTCTTCTTCCTTGTCCTTCAGAAAAAGACACGGATGTGCACTCTAAAACTGGAGGAATCCAGTTCGAACTTGGGGAATGCTTTTCATCTCTGGGTCCAATGGAGTATGTAAATACATAGAAGCTCCATTCTCCCGCTCGGGCGCATCCGTCTTTGAGTACATTTCAGTAAGTTTTCCGCCCAGTTCTTCTTAGATCCAATGGCAGCCTCGTTCGAACCTGGAGCCAGGGGCGGATTTCTAGAAAGGCTCACTAGGCTGTAGCCTTAGACGGCGAATTTCGGTACTGTTGCTTTAGGCGACCGCGTAGCGGCGGCGCCGATCCACACGCCGCCGCCGCCCGCCGACCCTTCGGGCGCCGAAGACAACAGTACCCAATATAAGTCTCCGATTATTCATAGTCCACAACCCGTGCTGGTAATTTGAAAATAAGCGGCACTCCAGCTCAGCCTATAGGCGGAAATTCTGCAAATCCGCCCTTGCCTGGAGGCTTGCCACGTGATTTCGATGTCAAAAATGCCAGGAACCACCATAATTATAAACGGCTTCTGTGAGCTTCGTGTTATTAACATCATATCCAAAATCCCCTGAAAAGTAAACTCCGTATCACCTCACAGCGCAGACTTCGTCTTGGATCTTCTCAGCGTTGAACATGAATCGTCAACAATTAGTCTGCCTGTCCATGTCACGAGATCTTGCGGTGACTTTGGTCAGAATCTCCAAGTAATTCTCTTGTGCTCTCTGTTGTGGAAAGATCCGGCGAAAGCAACACCGGAGAGACGAGGCTACCTCACTGAAACGACAACGTTCTCTTTGGATCAGAGTCCCGGCGACTTATCCCTCCACGGAAACACACGGATGGCGAGTACTGTGAAAATGATTCTGTCGTAATTCATCGGTCTGCGATAGCTGCAGCCGGGGCAGCGGGAATCATCTAGACCAGTGGTTCTCAAACTATGGGGCCAGGCCCCACCAGTGGGGCTTAGAGACTTCTTCGGTGGGGCCTAAGTCTTTGCATGGTTCTTCGAGAAACTCTGAAGATTTTCGGAATTGAGTCTTTCCATGGCTGGGAAGACTCAACTCCGAGAATCTTCGGAATGACAACTCCGAGAATTTTCGGGCGCACGATTCCAGGCACCAGGCACACGATTCAAGCAGGAATGTTCTGTGAGAGAGTCAAGAACTCCATTGCCGGAGACGGGCCACTCTCAAATCTCATGGAAACTCCGTCTCCATTGAGAGTGATCACGAAACATGGGACTGCTATGAGAGGGGGGAATTCTCTCGAAAACAGTTGAAGAGCACGTCGCCCTCACACTGGAGTTTTTAAATAAAAGGCCGAAAGGTGAAGAAAAGCACATCCTCTGGTTTGGCGGGCTAAAAGATATCCTGAGCGACAAATATAGACCGGCCGAGATGGGCAATGTGGCCCTGAAAATACAAAAAGCCCGGACTAAAATTGCAGGGTAGCCTGGAGTAGAGAGCATCACCTGGGCTACTCTTGTAACCCCTCCATTCGAATCGCTCACGCGCACTGCGGAGCACATAAACGACAATGTTCACGAGTGGGTGACGGAAGAGCAAGAAAAAGGGGCAAAAGAAAAATCGCGGTGATGGATCTCTGGCACATCATGGCCAACCAGTGGACACTCAGCAGCCACGGGAACGAGAGCGATAAAAGGACTCAGATCCTCAGCGAAAAAGGGAAAGAAAAGGTTGCGGAGGCCGTGTATAATTGGTACTCCAAGGCGAAAGATCTGCCAGATGATGAGAAAGTCACTCTCATGGCAGAATCGGAGAGTGGCCCAACGCGACCGATTCCAATCCGACCAATCCGCGTTGATTGGCGAATCCACCGGCTCGATCGATTGTCAGCATACCCAAAAGACTCAGGGAAGCATCTTCGGCTGGTATCCATTCGACGACATTTTCGATGATGCCGTTCCTGAGGATGGACTGCACCGGCGATACTTGCCAACGTAGCAATTCGGAGTTCCCGATTTCTCAACTTTCGCTAACACTCTGAGAGATCTCATACTCGAGCTCAAATCGAGGAAATGCCGCTGGACGGAACTCCGACGCAAAACCACGGCAGCTTCATGGCTTCCAATTCCCACTTGAATTTCTCCTTCCGCCGACATCAGAATTGACATCGATGAATACGTAGAGCTCGGGCTCTCTCTCCTTCTAGAATGTTCTCAGCGCCTCGACATTACGAGATCCACGATCTCTGCAAAACTTTCGAAGTGAGCAGCATTCTGGAGCATTTGTTTCGCTGCGAAAAGAAGCGCATATAGGTTGCTCTCCGTCACCGGAAACCTTCATAGCCGGCTCGTGAATTCCCTTCGCTAGACGGCGCCGGCGGTCAGCGTTCCCACAGATACTCAAGTGCCGACTTCGAGACACGTGCGGGTCCTCTCCAGAGTGATGTCACGATTTCGAGGAACTCAACAAAGCTAAACGAAAATTCCTTTATTCGTCAAAGTTGCCGAAATCCTTTTGATAAGATGAACAGAATGAGCGCGCGCCATGAACTGGCGGCGAATTAAAAGAACGTGAAAATGTTATCTTAAGAGTTCGTCGTCAAATTGATTAGGATTGGGATTCGCGGTGCTCGAGGACTTGTTTGCGGGAATTCCGGAGAGATCAAACAAACTGGTCGAGTTTTGGAGCGGTTTCCTTCAACTTAATGCCGCGCTTGTAGCTGTAGATGCTCAGCATAACTAGGATTATGAACAAGAGCACAACCAGTTTGTGAATAAACGTCGCCACCGTCAGAAAGTCGGTCATCGATGTCTCCTCTTCTTCCTCTATTCCTTCTTCCGAGTCTTCTGGAGGGATGACTTCTTTCCATGTTTTGACGGTGACCTGTTCTTCGGACTGGGAGTTCGTGGCGGGAGGCATGCGAGCTTCATTCAAGAGTCGCATCAAATCTTGAAATCGGGCGGAGTTTTCCCGATTCGTATACCAGACTACTACAGCATCTTGGGCGCCATTCAATCCGACTGGAGTGTTAACTGTACCCATTTCGTACCCCGCATATCTCTTTTCCAGATCATTGGATTCGATCTTTGCTCGTTCTGTCAGGTCCGTGTCGAAGCGGGTGCTTGTGGAGGATCCGAATCCTTCAAGATATTCCCTAAACGTCGCTTTGCTTCTCGTATAGTCGCAATCACTTAGAGCTATCGTGTCATCCTCGCTCACGACGGTGAGGGAAATCTAGCAAGAACTGTTCCTTGGAAAACGTTGGAGGGGGAAAACTCCTTCCCTTGTCGGCAATCCTTCCAAAAGAGCTCCGTTGAATTGGAACCGTCCAAACCCGAAGTTTTGTCCCTGAAAAACAATGAGCCAGGCCAGTGATGAGCTTCAATGACTTGCCCGGCTGAAGAGATGGACGAAACAACAAGAAAAAGTTCTCGGAAACTCCAAGTTCCGATTCACATACCGGAGTGAGGTGCGCGCATGCCGGCACTTCGTAGCGACACGGTTTTCCCACGATGCATATTGGGGCAAAACACCGCATTTGACACCTTCCAATCGAGCTCGAGGCTGCGAGCATGAGCAGTGAAAGCGAGGTTGAAAACATGGTTCCTTTGAACTGAGCATCCACTTGCTTCGCGCAGAATGAGCGCAAGAACTTCGTGCAGCCGCTTTGCCCGTAGGGGTCAAGCGGTTGATAAGCAGACGATCGATCTTCTTCATGTCGTCAACGAAATCGCTGGATGGTATTGATTTCACAAAGCGCGATTCTCATGGAGGCGCCCTCTGCCGGTCTCTCTCTTTATGAATGAGATTTCTTTTCGGTTGACCATGAGCTGGCTCAGCGTGAAATAAGTTGATTGCTTCAAAGTTGCAAGCATAGAAATCCAACTCCAGTCAGAGATCTGACTTCTCCGGGATTCTAATCAGTTGATTGGAGAAATCTGCTTCTCATTCGGAGCGCGACGAACATCGATCTACGATCCCGATACGATTGGGAAACCGATAACCAGCATGTGTCGATCAAGCACGTGCATGTCTGTAGCATCAAACGCGGTTGCTGTTCGAAACGCGTGGTGAAAAACTGCACGTTGGCTCCTCAATGAAGCTGAATACATCGACCAGACGGCAAAGAAAGTAGCCCACTTGAGGGGCGCATCGATAGAACGGATGGAAAAAGAAGCACAAAAAAGCACACTACATCGATTTCTGCGGGAGGGTATCTCCTGATCAGGTGGATTCGGTCGTGCCATTTCGATTTTGAGAGTTTTGTGCTGTAAATTGTTTCAAATAACCGCCGATCTAAGTACATCATATCCTGATGTATGCAGATGATATCCGTAACATTCTAAGTATGTATTTCCGCTGACCTGAAGTTTCCACGAGCCACAATGATGCGGACGCTTCAATTTCCTGATCGTACTCTTCGATCGAAGCATGCCTATATGTACCTTCGGAGCCACTTATGGAACACTTCTCCGAAAGCCGGAAGAATTCTTCTGTTTCCGCGTTTCTCTGATTTAGCAAGCAGCACTAATTGATGATTGTTTCTTGCCTTCTACTGACGGGAGGCTGGCTTGAATGGTTTCGACATGACGAATTCAGAACAAACGCTTCATTCATGAAGTAGTCCCACGTTAAATTATCGATATTGTTAGAGCTTTCAGATGCGGAGCGTCTCCGAACGGATAGAAAAGTGCCTTGGTATTGGTATTTATTTATCCTCATATGTATATGACACTTTCACTTCAGTGGCGAGTAATTTCAGCGGATATTGCAAGTTTCTTTCTCCCTCTGCTTTAGGAGGAAAATTGCTTTCTTTTTGGAGTTCCATCTCGACGGAAGCTTTCTATATAGGGGAAGCGTACCAGTTATGTTCCAGTGACCAGTTATGGGCCATTTTTCGGCTTTTCCGCGATTTAAAGGCGCGAACCGATAAATGAAACCCTACAGCTATCGAATCGTGCAGCCAATGAACTTATTCCTCTCTTAGGTAGCGTTTGCTCAACGATGGAATGGGAGACACGAACGATAGAGGGATTTCCAGTTCTGAGCATTCTATCGTTGAGCAAACGCTACCCAAGAGAGGAATAAGTTCATTGGCTGCACGATTCGATAGCTGTAGGATTGAACCTCGCTCAAAACGTCAAGAAGATGTGTCATTCATCGTTTCGCGCCTTTTAATCTCGGAAAACCCGAAAAATGGCCCACTGGCCCATAACTGGTTCGCTTCCCCTATTGAAGGTGTCAGTAGGGTGAACTCACAACTTTCACTGAAATCCTACGAAAAAAATAAATTTCTGAAGGAGCAGAGATTTGTTATTTCGTTTGCAGGCAAAGCCTAACTATAGATCACGCTTGTGCAGAATGCCAGCCGTTGAATCTGATTTGATACAAAGTCTCGATACGTAGTCGATCCCATTCTCGGAGCAGAGACAACATGAGGGAGTCTAGGTTCTCGTGAGGCTCAGCACGAACCCTGGCCTCAGCCTGCAGCGGCGAATCCTCGATGAGCCGCTGTTCGTCGGGGAATCATTTGGAACTCGCATCTTTTGGAGCGAAATTTTGTTGCCTCCGTTTCCCTCATCATCTCGTATCGGGAGCTCACGAAGGTTTTCCGGTGGCACTTGAAAATTTTTGTGCCTGACTCATAGCGGCATCTCTGCTCAGTCTATCTGAAGGGAATCGACGCCATTCAAATACACCAAAATCCCCCGTATAACGAAGCCGTTGTATAGGGGTTTCAGAGTACTGTTATGGACTCCGAAAGATGGGACTCTCTCTACGTCTGAGCCGTTTTTGCTCGATGAGCGGGTGTTGAGTGCTGCTGAAAAGTCAAGGGTGAATCTCCGAAATGTCTTTTAGCCCAAAGAAGCACAACGGCCCCCAAGACCTGACGGCGTTGAACAGCCTCCTCACGCGAGGTGGACATTCTTCGACTTCGAAAACGTACCTCAACTCTTGGATTGGCACTCCGCTCCGGGTGAAATCTTACACGTGGGAACACGAGCACGAATCCTCAGCACACGTGGGCTGTTCGAGCGTGATTTCGCTTAATTTCGCCAATGTCCACTCAAACAATGATCCTACCGTCCATGTTCTCAACCGGCAGCCACTCGCACACGCATTCACCACCAATTACGTTATGTTCCCCTTGGAAACTGTTCGTCGCAGTCCCGGGAAATCGAAGCCCAGTCGCCGCCCGATGGAATACCCCACTGATTTATCAGGTCTGTCGAGAAGAGATGAGACACTTTTTGAAACTCTCGCTTTTCTCACAGCTTTGAGGCTAGCTTACGAGAGCCGAGCAAATTTTTGGTCCATTCCGAATTTCTGTCCCTATTTTTCGGTTTTTCATTGAGCGTCCCAAGACGTAACGCGACGAAGTGTAGCCGAGACACGAAGTTTTGAAATGGAACAAAAAAATAACCTCGTTAGCCTTTCTGGAGCTAGAGTTATCATAATCCCCGCCGCGCCGGATCGACGGACGTTACGATACCTCGTTCGTTTGCTCAAACGTGCTTTCAAATAGTCGAGAAGTGAGGTAGCGAGCTAACTCCGGTGTCATTCTGTAGCAGATGACAAGAGTTCCAGGTCGCTAGCCTCAAAGCTGAGGGAATGGCAAGCGTGTCAAAGAGCGTCTCATTTCATCTTCACAGACCTGGTACAAGAGACTGGTCCACGCTCTGTGTGATCCTCTATCCATCATATTCACAAGATCTTTCGAAGACGGTCTCATGTCTCTGATGTTCAAATAAGCGATCTGGACAGCGGTCTTCAAGAAAGGATCTCGTTTTGCAAATTATCGCCCCATCGTCCTATGTCTCATCATTGGAGGCATCATGGCAGATGCAGTTGCAAACTTCCTCGCCTGATCATGGAAACCTCTGTCATTCAAGATCCCACTTTATACCGCGGCCTTGTCATCCCTTAATTCTTGTATTCTTTCTCTGTTTGGTATTCCCCCTTTGCGAAATACTGGGCCTCACATTCGGTTCATTTTCGATCGTCGTGTCTCGGGTCGCTGCAAGCCCAGTAACAACATTGATCTTCAGTCTATCCTCGACCCCCTCACCGCGGCAGACAAGTCGTTCACCCTCGCACTCATGGCCAGCGACCCACTCAGCCTCACCCCAAACAATGTGAGGAACCGCGTTTCCGCGAAACCGCCCGAGATCGCCCATACCATCATGGTGAACAACTGTTTCGCCTGAAGAATATGTAACCTCAAAGAAACTAACGACGAAACCAGTTTGAAACTTATAAGTTATAACCCTTTTGCAAAATGGAGGAGACTTGAGTTGAAAAAAGTTGAATTGACGAGACACGTGGAAGAAATAAGAATTCCAAAGCGGTCGGAGATCCGGGATCTAGCCTAATGTCCTCGGAACTGCCCTTGGCTCGTCCCCTGACTCCGATACCCCTCTTGTTGTTCAAGAAAAATCCATATTCCCGAGCGACAGCAGCGTCTCCGAACAGAGAGTGGCGCTTCATGACTTCCAAAGCTCCGAGGACTGGCAGATGAGATGGCTTCTGGAGAGTGTGAACTTCACAATCATGTATAGTGTCATCGGAGGATACGTCTTCGTGCTCCTCATGCACGTACATTCTCTCTCTCACATGGTTGGAGCGCTTTCAGCTGGTTACTGAATCGAGAGACTCCAGCATAGCAAGCTATTGGGGGAATTCTGGATGATCCGTTCACTAATTCGTGATGTTTACTACATCGAATGTTACTGAATCGAGCGATGTTTACACAGCGCACTCAAATAAAGTTCGGTACAGGCATCATTGAGCGTTTACTGAATCGCGATGTGAACTAAATCGAGGAGTGACTCTATATTTTTTCAGCCACTCAACAGAAAATTCGAGGTCAGCTTGAAAAGCTCGAATTCGTGGAAAACATATTTCGAGGCGCCAGATGTAAAGATGTGAACATTTCCCTGAGCTATGCGTCGCTCTTTTTCAGTGAGCCAAGACAAATCCAATCCTTTGTTTATTCCCTGAAAAATCTCGCTTATCCGAAGAGATTCGGAGCGTCACTCTTTGTGTGCAGATCAATTTGCGCACACGTCGATCGGCGCGCATCAGGATTCGCTTGTGGAGCAGTTCATGCGTGAGGAACGGATGCTCCTGATCCGGGAGACATCGAAAAGAGTAGAATCATCGAGAACATCAACGAAGAAGAAAGGTCCTGATTTGCGAGCACGAGCGGCATCGTCGCTGACTATCAACTGTACAACATTTTAATGCCATCTACGCGAAAAGTTGTTTTGCATCCGCGTATTGCTTATCGAAATCGAAACGGCCATCCAGCTGTGTCGATCTTCTGAAAGCGATGAAGAATCTACTCCCAAGAGCCGAGGCGCAAGTTGCTGTAGTTGACGTCGAGATGGGATTCATCAATGCATTCGAAGGCGTGTTCCCTCAAACAGCTGCAAGTTTCCCCATTCCCAAGCCATTTGAAATAAAATTCAGAAGTACAAGATGAACAGAAGTACCGAGAAGACTTCCTCAAGCCTGTAATATCAGAAAAATCATGGCTTTAGCCACAGGTTTTGTGTGTGTGTAAAGCTTGGCTAGGTTGGAAGATCATCGTCGATGACGGATTTCAGAGACGAATACCTCAGTCATCCCACAGAAGTAAACGCGCCGTGACATCTGTTCACAAAACCATATCATTTCATGCTCCTTTATTGTTAGCAAAGAGATTTCTGGTGATTCTGGTGATAAGCAGTTTTTGGATACTAGGGGAGTCCGTGATGGATCGGACGGACCTCCTAGCGAAAGAGTGATCCATCCCGTATGTTTTAGCGAGATGTGGGGGATCGATTGTGAACCGATTTCTCGTTTTCTGATGGGACACGGTGGAAAAGTTGGACAAGTTCCTCGTTCTGATGAGTCGCCTCGGGGCGCGATCGTCAGCCGCTGTTAGGATATCGAGGAGTAAAAGCTCCGCAACTCTCTTGTGGTATTTTCGAGTCTGATTTCTTGTGGTATTAACCACCCCGAGGCACCACACAACTCATCGAGTACCCAGAGTCTGGAGGAATCGCTCTAGGCACCGGGGTATCGGAATCCGCAGGAATTCGCTCTGTTTTCAACAAAGACTCATCAATGAATGCGATAATCTACCTCTGTTTGTGAAAACCGGTAACGAAATAAATGAAAATGAAATGAAATTAAAAATACCCTAAGATCGCCCGACCGAGATTCTGAAGAATTTCTCGGGGGTCTCTCTGCGATGGTTTCCACGATAATTGGTTCTGAGAACGTTCATTAGCATTCTAGACATATCCTCCCTCGTGAAATGGGTTCCAACTGCAGAAGATGATGGGGCATGGTTTCGCTCTCCGCCAGAGGAGGCGCCTGCACTCTGGCGAGAACTTCGGAATTCGTGCTCTCCCGTAGCACCTCGCCTTCTGCCCCTTTCCAGTCTCAATGCCCGTATTTAAATCCGAACCCCAGCCAGAATCGAGTACAGTGAGTTTCAGCGCTGCTTCACCTTTGTTCACGTGTATCAACTACCACTAAACGTCTGCCGGAATCATGGAAGCCATCCTCAACCTTCGAGTGCCGCAACAGAACGAGTGTCTCGTCCGTTTGAAGTTCAAGAACAATCGCGAACTAAAAGTGGCTCGGTTTTTCCTCACGAAATCGAGCTCATACTTCTCAGCGATGCTCTCTGAAAGCTCCGGTTGGCGAGAGTCGCAGACTAAAGTCATCGAACTCGAGTCGTGGAATCGGAGCACCTTCCGCGCCATCATTGACTGCCTCAAAACCGGGAGATTGGAAATCATCCTCTGCAAGATTGAGCGTTACTTTGAAGCTATCAACTACTTCTCCATCGATCCCTTGCTTAACTTGTGCATCCAATTCAAAACTTCCAGGCTCTCGGACGAGAGCCTTCTCAACGACTTCGCCTTCGCGAGCTTTTACGGTCTGGATGAATTACGAAACAGATGCGTCGAGCATCTGCTCCATCACTTGCATCGCTTCCTCGAGAAGGATCAGGCAAACCGGAAGATGCCGAAGAAACTGCTGAGGGCCGTTCTCAACGACGGGAGTCTGGCCCTTCCGGACGAAGACACCGTCTTGGCCTGTGTCGACCGATGGTGTTCGTTGAAGGGGCGTGCCAAGCATCGATCCGAACTCCTTCAGTTAGTTCGTTTTGCTCATCTGTCGGTGAGCGCCTTCGATAAGTGTCAAGAAGATCCCGACTGCTGGGAAGTTCCACAGTTCCGTGCCCTGATGGAAAGCTCCTCCTGGGGCGAGCTCGATGGAAGCCTGCTTTCGGGACGCGTTCATAGCCGAGGTCACGTGCACTCGGTTGGTCGCCTCGAATGGGAATTTTCTCAAGATTACACGGCAGCAAAAGAGACGGATTTGATAGAGATGGGCAAAGTTCGGCTTTATTGCTCCCTGAGCGGAATCGAGCAGCTACCGCGAATAACATCCAACAAAGAGCTCATCCCGGGTATGCTACAACGAAAAAACTCGGTCCTGGTAGGTAACGAAATGTTCGTTTGTGAAGGCCCGCTGCATATTGTTTTGTTCATGGACTCGCTTATTCTACCGGCCATCGAGGAATTGCGGAATCCACAGGATCCGTCGTCCGCTCTTCGATTCCCGGGTCCAATCGTCTTCACGGCCCCTCCTGCGGTGGATGATGGCGATGTTTGTATCGCTCATCTACTCTATGAGGGTCCTCCGATGGACACTGAAGACCCATGGGAAGTCGTCTAAGCAGAGGCAGCACACTTCAGTGGAGTCGAGCTCCTCCGGTATCACAACGGCACCAGGTACGGAGAGTCGAGATGTGTGCGCGTCAACCTCGATGTAGTTCCGTGGGAAAAGATCTGCTCCTCTTTGTTGGACGAAAAGTCGAACAATCTGTGCGTGAATGGCGATTGGGCCATGCTCCTGGTGCCACACTTGGGCGTTTTGGTTGCTCTGGACAGGCAACCAAACAGTGGCGCCATCATTCCACTGCCCGATTCGAGGTGGTTGAAAACGAGACAGCCATTAGACTCGGTGCAATGCTCGTCCAGCATGGTGATCGTTGATGATTTCGCATACATCCTCCTCAAATTCTCGCAGCACTCGAGTGCCACTCTTGTAAGTTTCAATCTAATTCAAGGGCAGCTGATCGCTAGCTTGGATGTTGGAGCGATTTTCGCAGAGGGGAAGCCAACGGATGGATTGTCCTACGAGTTGAATCTGAAGGCGGTCCAGAACGAGGTCTTCCTTCACGGCATCTCGTCGCGTGTCTTGCGAAGGGAAGACGATGTCCTGACACCCGACAGTTTCATATATCGCATCAAGATGTTTGATGGACAGCTGTCGATGACATTCCTGCATAGCGATCTCGATCGGTGCGAAGAGGAGTTCCAGTACGTGATGAGAGATGCGTCTTTCCGATGGAGCGGAGTTCCGATCAGAGTTGACGTTTCGCCGTGCAAGCACGCTACCATCCTGCATCACAAGGCCCACCGGGAGCAAGACGCACTCTTCTGCGAGAAATTGAGACGCTATGCTTGGTGACAAAGAGACTGATCCTCCTGAGAGATTCGCCGATTTGTGGAAAAGTACTATAAACTGCGTGAGCGCCTGTTGTATCATACTGGAGAACCTCAATACAAGGAACCTCGCGTGAAATCTGTTCGTTGTATCAATAATCCGTTATTACGACTTCCTTCAACATCGCTTCATATGGGAGGCCGGCCGAATAAAAGTTTATTTCCATTTCGTTTCATCGAAAATGGTCTCGCCTCATGACTTCTTTCGAACGGAACAGATTCGAGCAAAACTCTTCGATCAGAGAACGACGAACACCAGAACCAAAGTCATCATGACACCAAAAGCAATGGCAAGAACCTGAATCGTCATCGTGGATTGAGTTCCTCAACATGCAATGATTCATTGGGGAGATATGATGTTTGTTATGGCACCGCTCGACTGAAGATCGGAGCTAACAAGGGAATGGCACGAGTGAAAGGTGGGGTTCGAGCTCGAGACATCTCTAGTCGGGTGTTTTCCTCTCGACTTTTTAAGAAATCCGTCGCCAAAAAGTGCGGAATCCTCGCCGTTTTCGAGAAAATTCGATTTTGACGTGAAAACGTCCTTATCTGCACTGGAGGTACAGTCTGAGTGAACTTCGGCTTTTATTCAACGAAATTTGAGGCGCTTTATCACCCTTGATTGCGGAGTAGGGTGTACCGACGACATTTCTGCTTTTTCCACAATGTAGGGCATGGACGGCCACATCCCTTATGCAACCTCGGTAATCCTCCGATGCGTGTGCGGCGCTCCCCCGAAACGTTTTGATGACTCCTTGATCTATCGCAAAAACCACATGAATAGGCGTTTTACAGAGCAGCGTATCGGGGTAGGCGTCTTGCTGCAGTCGGAAGCGGAAGGTAGCAGGAGTCTGACTCGGAGACACATCACAAGAATCATCTGTATTTGTCGCCTGTTCTAAAATCAAACGAAAACCGACTGAAATTCGGCGCTGCATGCCGTAAATTCGAATACGACTCGCGTGTTGTACATGAAGCAACGTATTTCTAAGGAGTTCGTGGTACGCAGGCCTCCATTTGATGAATGATGAATTCGGTATGAATAGAACGGAAAAACGAATCAAAACATTTTCCGAGATTGCGCGCTCGTGGCATCTGAGGCGATCCAGCGGTAATGAGGAATGCGTTCTCAGACAACGAGGTTTTCGCTCGCTTTCGTGCGAAATCCATCCGCCGAATCGCATGTCGACCCTTGTCGGTTGAGTTTGGTTAGGTCCCGTCCCGCAGTAGTCGGAGACAGGGAAAGGACCCTATTCGGAGAGCCTAGTGGCGTTCTTCTACAAGGTGCCGCCCGAGGCGGAACTCGGAAATTCGAGATTATGCCGCCCCCGACGAGTCCAGCCGGTTCAAATCGATGTCGAGGAAACCATGAAAAAAAGGTCCTCAGGACACAAGACGCCGCCCCTTGGAGCACGCTTCTGAGAGAGCCAATGCCAAATCGTTGAGGGAGGAGTCTGTGTGTTTGATGGCGAAAGCCTGCCGCGGTATTCCGACAGTTCACGAACGGATCCTTTCCGTATTCAACAAATTCGCGGCTATTTCTGGTCGGCGGTTTTCCGGTAAACACGGAGCCCGAATTCACATTTCTTGATTCTAATCGTAAGATCTCAGACTTCCGCTCCAGATCAGAATGCGGAAGTTTGATCTGAGACTTCCACGTCCGATGAGAAAACGTCGCCTCTTCGGAGGCGATCGTCGTCCTACAAGGTGTGGCTTCAACATTCCATCAGGGAGATCGTAATACAGTGAAGTCTCGCTAACTTGGAATTTTTGGGAGTAGGATTTCAATTTTTTTTCCAAGTTATAAGTTAGAGAAGACAGAATCCTGAGGCGCCTTCTTAGGGGTCTATTGAGAATAAAATGAAATGATTGAAGTTAGCGGTGCATCGCGATCATCCCTGAAGGAGAAATATGAATATGGAGACGAATGAGAACATGTCTTTTTTTTGTCACAACTGGAAGATCTCACGTATCATTATGTTAACTAATGTTAAGAGCAAACGACTGAACCGAAAAAGTCATGGCTTGCCCGCCGGAAAGTGAGAACGAATGTCTCTCTGCCTTTTTTTTCTCTCGGAAAGTCAGTTTTCTCTCGGAAAAACCATATCCCTGTATATTTGAAAAGCTCGGTTTGCATCCGGAATAATTTTGTCTCTTTGGGAACAATGGTTGATTAACGTCGCGAGAGCTTTGAGATCTTCAGAGTGTGTCACGCCGACGTCTGCATCAGTTTCGTCCTCAGTCGAATCATTGCTTTTAATCTCTTCCTTGAGCTCACTGTCTTCGACCGTGAAGAGATTGCCGTCCGCCTCCACAAACTCGGCGAAAGTTAAACCATCACAGAAGCGATCGTGAACTATGATTGGATCGACACCGAGTTTTTCGAGAACACACGCACAGGCGAGTCCTCGAGCACGAATCGTAGTGAAAACATAGTGGGAAAGAAGCCGCTGCTCCGCTGATTAGTTTCGATTTCCACCGTTTTGTTGATTTCACAACTGTTTCTCGTTCCAAGTTAGGGGAGAAAATGACTCCAAGTTATAACATAGAAGATATAGAAGGTTTTCTGGGTTATAAACGAGTATTAACATTGCGCCTATGCTATAAGTTACAGAAACGTTCGCTGAATCCGTTTTAAGTTATAAGTTAGGGAAGTCTAAGTTAGCGAGACTTCACTGTACTACTCTGGTTGGAGGATGCACCCTAAGAAGATTTGTCGGAGGAAATGCCGCGTACAGTACTGTGTAGTATCGATGATTGCATCATATATTAAATGCAGTCATGATCAGATTGGCTTTGAATCGAGCCGTGTACTTCAAGCGGAATATTTCAGAGATCTTAGCCAATACATCCAATCGCCGAATAGATCCCGCATCGAAGTCTAACATGGATTTACAAAGTATTCTCATTCGAAACCCGCTGAACTCCTGATTTCTCTTCAATTCAAATTCTCTCTATTACAGAGGTTTGGGGTGGCAGAATACATTCGGTATCTCATGTTTACGTATCTTCGTACAGACTCTCCATGCGAATGTATTGTTTATCGCATCTGATCGGGCTGTGGCTTCCGGCGAAACCGTACAGCCACTGCGGAGGCAGTTCGGTGTAACTTTGAAGAAATAAGTTGTGGTTCCGTGTGATTGGATTTGGCGTAAGGCCGGCAAGTCTTGGGAATCGGAGTTTGTCCATGAGGAGCTTGGGTGAAGTTCCGCATCGCCATTAGAGTCGTCTCTCGAAACGGATTCGTACCGCTTCAAGCAAGTCCTCCTTATGTGGAGCCATAGCGGCGCGCAGTACGCAATCTTTGGGAGGATGAGTGAGTTATGAAGTCGGATGAATGTATACGTCTGGTCTACGTATCACAAAACATCTGAAGATGTTGTTTTTGATTACTTGAGCAGATTTGACCAGCGTCATGATGTGCTCCTAAAAGTCTAGGTCAGCTGATATGGTCTCACCAAGGTCCCGTACAGAGCGAACGAGGGTACGCGGAGATCCGCAGATGTTGTAGGTAATGACGGGAGTAGGTGATAGTTTGTGTATGAGGACAACACTTTTAGAATGGGATAGAGTCATTCCGTTCTCGGTGCACCAGCGTGTGATTCCGTCAATTCTTTTGGGCGAGTTGAGACCGCGTGATTATTGATTAGATAATTAGTATAGTTCGCATATTTTTCACTTGGTAAATCCACGACTGCAGGGAATGACAGGCTTGTACGAAACGAACTTTGGTGGGTGGGCCTTGCTTGCGTGTTGCGATCTGAAACACCTTCCACCAGTTAATGCCACTCCCGTTCATACTGTTTTATGACAATCGTTAGACTACTTTACCTCATGGAGGCGTATGCGACAGAGTGATATCAATTTCTCGACAGTTGTCATTAATTGAATGAGCAAGAAGTGAATATGATTAGCTCGCGATGCCACACTCTGCAATAGTGTAGCGAAAACTTGAGCAGTCGGGAGTGCTTGAAAGCGACAGGCTCATACTTGAAGGAACCAAGTAGCAACCACAAGATCGCCAGTCACGAATACGAGTATATACCTGACACGAAATTTCGTTCCAGCGAAGAGACAGACAGAAATCAGAATGGTGACGCCGCGGCGTCACCATTGGAAGCGGCGCGCCGCTTCCAACGAAGAGACGTTTTCACGCAAACAAACGGTAGTACTTGCGTACTACCAGCTCTGAATTTTTTTCTTTTATCATATTATATACATATATTATGACTAGAGCTTGGAAGTTCAGGCATTAATCATTTTCAAACCTCCATCAATCAATATGAATTGATGGATATTTGGTGAAATAGTGCCTGATTATTTCAGCCCACGACTTTGTTGGGCGAATATCATGGAATGATCGGCCTCCGATTAATTTATCCATGGATTGATGGAGGGTGATTAATGAATAATGCCTAAACTTCCAAGCTCTAATTATGACATACATTACACATATATTATTATTAGAGCTTGGGAGTTCAGGCTTTGATAATTTTTTTGACTATGGGACTATTTTGGGGCCCATGAGAGCCGAAATTTTCTGAAAAAATACAAAATTTTGAGAAAGATGTCGCAAGTGACGAGTGGGTAGCGGATCATGGGCACCTGTCCCAGGTATGACTATCGCAGTATGTTTGGTTCCCCTCGCCTCTTCCTTTCCCGAGAAAATGCGTCGTTCCTACGAGGCCTCGTAGGAACCCATGCTCCAGCAGGTTCCGTATCGTAGATCAATTGTGAGGTCAGATTCGTGTTCAGCAAAGTCGATTTGGGGGGGGGGGGCAGGTAAATTTTCAGCGAAATCGGGCACGAAAAATTTCGCGCCATAGACTTCCATGTTATTTCCACGAAATTTTTTTGGTTCTTGATCTTGCTGAGAATTAGCCTACCACCCCAAAATCGACTGTGCTGAACACGAATCTGGTGTCAGAATTGACCTTCAAATCGAAATTAAAGGGGCTGCCGTAGAGCTCCCATGTTAAAACCCTCGTAGGAAAGACGCATTTTTCTCGGGAAAGGAACAAGCGAGGGGAACCAAACATACTGCGATAGTCATACCTGGGATAGGTGCCCATGATCCGTTACCCACCCGTCACTTGCGACATCTTTCTTGAAATTTTGTATTTTTTCAAAAATTCCGGCTCTCATGGGATCCCATGCGCCCCATAGTCAAAAAATCGATTTTTCTCGAAAACGGCGAGGATTCCGCACTGTTTGACGACGGATTTCTTAAGAAGTCGATAGGAAAACACCCGACTAGAGATGTCTCGAGCTCGAAGTCCACCTTTCCCACGTGCCATTCCCTTGTAAGCGGATACTGTGTGTATTGAAGAACTCGCCAAGAAGATGCTTTTCAGATGCTTATTTCTTCAAGTTGAAATTGATCGCTTCAAGTTGAACCATCGAATGATTGCGGTTGGCTCTTGATAATGATATAGACATCGATGGGCAGGATAATAAGTTGACCGACGCGACGATACCGTGAAAATCCTCACGACAATTCGGCATGAGTGAAGTGTGTGGGGAAATCAATCTTTCCCGCACAAGATCGAACCGTGATGAATTTGTCTGTTTCGGCGGACAAGTGTACCCGTTACTTCTGCTCATATACGAAATCTCGTGGAGTTTTTGAACTTCTGTCGGCACAAAGCTTGAACTGAAGCGTATTCTCCTCAAGATAGTATTCAGCCACAAAACTTGCCAATTCCGAATCATTAGCTTTCAAAAAGCTCAAAAACCGCGGGCGATACAGTATTCCACATTCATCACAGACGACATTTTCTAAAAGAGTCGGTTGACATCTAAATAATCGGGAGTCTCTGAAAAACTCACTGTTAGGAACATCTTCAGAATAATCATCGTTAGTGAAGCGGCACGACGACGCCACGATGGCGCTAGGCTCGTGATCTTTCCTTGGCCGTTCTGGATCTTTTGCCGGTCATGGCGAGCATTGAGTTAGGTTGGGATGGGTCGATACGAGCCATATCAAACGTGTGATAATTTCACGTGAGAGCCGAGCCTCCGGCAGCTGTTCATCTTCCGTGAAATCTTCGATTTCCTCGCCTTGACTAACAAGTCTTCTATCATGGTGAGTTTTATGGTCTGAGATGTTGATTCATTATTATTTATGGCAATTCTCGTACCAGGATTCTGGATCAAAATTTACGTCTCTTGTTTCCTCCAACCCCCGCACGATGGCTTTCAAGTTGGCATTTCGGAATTATTCCACGAATCTTCATGAGGAAACTATTTCCCTAAAGCGAGACCCATGAACAGTGTTGAAATACAGTTGAATATTCACATTTTGAATTTAGTAGTTGATCACTGTTAGGTATCATCCATTTTGCTAGCACTTGTCAATTATTGTAATCTCAATGATACTTCCAACTTTGTGGGTGCAGTCAGCTGTCCACAACGAACAATCCAACGAACGCCTCCGTCGGCGGAGTCGTTTGGGATTATCGAGCTCAGGGAGCTTACTTTTAAAACATGCTCTAAACGAGTGCAAAGGCCACACGACAAATGGTGAATGTCTGAATATGCAGTCTTTCCATTCAGCGTCCTCACCACGCCTCGACGAGAGAGGGAGAAGATGTCCCGCTCGTTGTCAGCAAAGCTTTCGCAGCGAATTAGCGGAGCATTTTCAAAAACGTTTCGTGTCGCCGTGTGGAAGTTGAAAGCTCTCTCATGAGGGTTTGTGTGATCGGAGCCGGAGCGGCCGGTTTAGGTTGTGCTTACCATTTGCTCAATTTGAACATCGATCACCTCGTACTCGAACAAACGAGCTGCGTCGGTGGAACATGGGTTTATTCGGACGAGACCAACGTGCACTCCAGTATGTACCGTGATCTGAGAACGAATTTGCCGATCGAAATTATGGGATTTCCCGGTTTCCCGTTCCCAAAGACTAACGAATCTTTCGCTCATCACTCCGTCGTTCTCGAGTATTTCCAGAACTTCTACGAAGAGCAGATTGCTCCTCGGGGAAACGTTTCTTTCAATTCGAATGTCACGAAAATCAATGACGACGATAACGGGATCTGGACCGTGAACTACGTCATCGACGGAAAAGAAAACCGTACCGAACTATTCACTCATGTCATGGTTTGCAGCGGCAGATACTCAGTTCCTCGTATTCCCGCCATCGAAGGAGTTGACACTTTCCCCGGTATGATAGAACACAGCCACAACTATCGAGCGGCTGACGCCTATGCGGGGAAACGAGTGTTAATCGTTGGATCTGGCTTTTCGGGGATCGACATCGCTCTCGAAATATCAAGGGTAACCGACTCTTGTTTTCTCTCGCGTCGTTCCGGTGATCCACTGGCGCTTCCGGCACAAATCGTCCAAAAGAAAAGCATCGTTCGAATATCCGGCAGCGAAGTCGATTTCGGAGAGGATTCCATCGAAGTGGATTGTATCATTTACTGCACGGGATACGAGATCTCTATTCCGTTCTTGAGCGATATCGTTTCTGTGAACCAAGGCTACGAGGTGTGCGACATCTACAGGCACTGCTTGTCCATAGCTCGACCGACATTGGCGTTCATAGGACTGCCTTCTTTCGTCCTTCCCTGCACGGTGTTCGACTTCCAGATACGATGGGTTCTTGAGGTTTTCTCAGGCAGATTAACTCTGCCCAGTGTCGACGAAATGAGGAATCAGTGCGATGAAGATCTGACGAGGAGGAAGCTCTGTGGACGATGTGATTTTAAGTTTGCTCACAACCTCCAGGGAAAGTACATGTGGGAGTATCTCGACTCGTTCGCTGCGGATGGTCTCGGAAGCGTGGATCGAGCAATGCTGCGACGGAGTTATGAAGTCTCACATAATGCGCGAAGTCGATGCTTAGTGAATTACAGGGACTGCCCTTTGACGTTCTGAGTTAATAAACCCTTCACGCTTATCTCCTGGAAAATTGCCATCGATAATAAGAAGTCTCGAGCATGGTAAACCAGCGATTGATACTTCCCGAAGTGTGACCATTCAAACAGAACTATTGGACCAATTTTTATTTTCAAAAGGTTCCAGAGGTCGAATTTCGACCAATTTTCCTATGATCGAAGCAGGATTTCTTCAGCTTCCATATGTCGGTGATCGACTCGCGACCCGAGTTCACGGACGCGAGCGAATACGCGAAGTTTCTCGCTTAATGTTTCAGGGGATTGCTTTCGCGACCTCTTTAGAATGATGATTCGATCCTCTGACATCAGCTCGCCCTCGAGTTTCTTTAGCGTTTCGCGTGGTACTGGCCGACTCTTCTGGGCACTGGGATAGCAGTGTCTTTTTATCTTGGAATTAGCTTTCGCCTCGGTGCATCTACAAGGAACACATCCGCTTGTTTCGTTTTGAGCTCCGCGGTTGCGAATTGATGCTCCAAAGCTCGTTTCATGTATTTCCGTCACCGAGTTATGCATTTTCATGCATCTTATGCATCCATTAAATGGGCAATTCTCTACAATCATAGCAAATATGATATTCACAAGATGCGCGCGCGGAGAGGAGGCGAGAGAGTAACCGTCGACGGCGAATCAGCAGTCAGTAGTGTTCCAGTCACCGCACGAGTGAGACCTCGTCGGTGCACTGTAGATCAAGAAAGTCAAGTTCAGTGCCACCTCGCTGACCAACAGCAATAAATCCACCCATTCGCGTTTTTCATTCCTTTCCGGACCAGCGTGCGCAGCATGTTCGATAGCTCTGTCCGGCGGCACTTCATTTGTTCCGTTGTCGACGAGAGACGGGTTCATTGACGTTGTCGGTGTCTCCAGCAAATCTATAAAAGAAAGTGCTTCTTCCACTCGACATTCGGTTGAGAACAACCTGTCAGCCAAGGATGGCTCCTGCCTTTACCGTCGCGATATTACTTTTTGTGTTCGTGTCAGCGGAGAGTCATAGCGAAGGAATGGTCTTCGAACCACAGCAGAATCGTTCCAGTGCAAGCGGCGAGCTACAAAAAATTTGTGAAACGATCTGTCTCGAAGCTTCTATCGAGCAACACCCGACGATTGTGTTCGTTCTCCACGTTGACTCGGAGTCCGGAATCAGTCTCGACTACCTTTGGAAGTTGCCTCGTGCTCAAATATACCTATCGAAGGACGGGTTTGTCCCTGGACCCAAAGATAGAGAAATCGTGATTTCTTGGGAGCGCGATCGCGAGTCTTCAAGTCCGTACAAGAAGAAGTTCTGGGATTTGAGATCTTTCACTGGATACCGCACTCTTGACGGCGATCAGTTCATGCACCTCTATAACGTGGATCGACGCGTTCTCGTCCAGATCAGAGAATGGTCGGAAGACGACACATCAGAAAATCCTCTGGAGCTGATACAGGGCACTATACGCAACGGTAGTTACAACTACTTCAAGAAGTTCCGGAGAACCTTCATCATCTTCAGGATGGAAAACGAAGATAGACTGCTTTCAGCCATTACTGTCGGAAGAACGGGAAAAATCATTGCCAAACAAGTCCTAAAAGTGGCGGCGAGCGAATTCAGATTGGACCACGCTCGATCCGTGTTTGTCCACTACAAAACCTTTAACTACAGCAACAGAGTCTATCTCGAATCCTATGCCGCAGGATTCTTCGACTTTGGTGGTAAATTTTCGAGGATCTACTTCAGGAGCTGCTCAACGGTGAGTCATCTCACAACTTTCCTCCCAATCGGGTACTCGATGCTTGGCGAGCGACCATGTGAAGTTTCTCTCGATTCTGATGGCTTTTGCTTTCGCAGGACAATAAGGCTTTCGTGCATGCATTTGAATATCTCGCTGTGCGCTTGGCGGTCCCCCTTCCGTGGGAAACTCGACTCATCTCAAATCTGCCGAAGTATCTGACCCTCGAATTTCCTCTGACGCTGCTCTCTCTCATTGCTCTGCCCATGCTCCTTTCGTTTCGACATCACCGTATTCTCTACCCAACATTTTCAACTTGGAGGACCGTTTATCATCTTCTGAATGGAGACCATCGTCGCTCCCTGATCAATTCTGTCGACCAGAAGACCTTGATATTGCTCGTGAGCGGCGTGATATCTCTCCTCCTCCAGTACCCGATAAATTTACTGAAAGGAGAGGTGGTCTCGTCACCTTATGAGCAAAGGATTCAGCCTTCAAACTGTAGCGTAAAATCGTGTGAGTTCCTCGGTTTCCGGAATCATTGGTTTCAGAAAGCTCATGTTGAGAACTTCGTCGGTAGGCTAGAGATGACAAATAACTTAGAGGATGCGGTCAGCGAACGAAGCCTGAAGAAACGATGTCCAGCCGTCTCGCATTCATCGAGTAGTATGACGAATTGGACGCTGTTCGCTTTTTTAACTCAATATTATACAGTCTGCGATGAGCCAGTACTGATGAAAATGCAGCTCATGAAATTGGGCCGAAAACTTGCTTTCGATTCCATAACGGGTTCACATGCCACCCAAGCCGTGTGCTCCTCCTTCGAGTGTTTAGGGGGTCAAATTGATCCCTTGAAACATTATAAGATTACTCAGCGTATTCTGGCACACCATTTAGTCCACTATCCCCACGTGAAGTACTCCTTGTATCACAGTATTCCCTTGGAGAGACGGTTCTGGAGCAGTAATGGGAGCGTTGGGAACAATTCATGGGCGAACGCGACTCGTATAAAGCCTAAAATATTCGGGCTCGTCGATTCTCTCAAGGAAGGTTATATAATGTACAACATGCTCGGCCATGGAAGCGACTTTCAACCGATGGAATTCGCAGGATTGAGGGAATTCTTCCTCCCATTCACAGGCCTTTTGCTGCTGATAATTCTTCACGCTCTTCTAGATTGCTGCTTCATCCATACCAACAAATCACGATTCAGTGTCTGATTTTGGCATTCCTTCTGGAAATTTCATGAATTACAAGTTCAGAAATCGCATTTGTTTCCGCAGTGAGTGAAGACGGCTTCGGAAAATGTTCGCGATTACTCACGTATGTTCCATTCTCTGTTCCAATGTGAGCTCTATGTAGATGATTTTCCATACCGATGAGAGGGGAGGGGGGTTGGGGGACAGCTAATTAAATTTTATATGTATATTTTCAATAGAAAGACAAGACAAAATTTCTGAAAGTGTGGACATGGTTCTGGGGTCGATCTGAGAGTGTAAAGTTGATGTTTCACTACTTCTGAGAGAGTTTAGAGTCTAGACCAGGGTTGCACAACTGCGGCCCGCGGGCGGCATGCGGCCCGCGACGACATTCTCTGCGGCCCGCGAGACGATTTCCATGTCCTGTGTGACCAACAAGTTGTGCATGATTCTCCTGATCTCGATCAATCCAGAAAGATTGATGCTCAACAGGAATTCGAGAGCGATCTTCGTATGTGACGACTCCTACGACTTGCGGGACCGAGCTTTCTACCTCAATAGCATGATAGCGTGTCGACGTGAACGTTCAATGTTTGTATTATTGTTTGCATTGTTTTGAACGCTGCGAGATTATCAGCCGGGCAGCGCGTGTTTCTCCGTTTCTGTTCGAAAGTTTCACCGGTTCGGGAATTCCGTGATTACATACCCGATATCGCGATGGCTACGAAAAGGAAGATCGCCAGTGAGAACCGGAAGTTCAGTCCTGAGTGGACAGAAAAGTACTTCTCCATCGAAGTCAGAGGAAAACGAACGAGACAAAAAAGTTAGCATCTGAGCTGGAGATTCCCGAATTCTGGCAGGAAGTCGCGTTCCTCGCCGACATTGTCTGTTATTTGAACGAGCTGAATGTGAAGCTCCAGGGAAAGCAAAAGTTTGTCTGCGACCTGTACTTCGAAATCGGCTGTTTCGTGAACAAACTGAAGCTGTTCAGCCAGCAACTGGAAAACGGGAATCCGGTTCATTTCGAGAGGGTGGCGACTGTACTGGAAAGGTCCGTTGATAAAAAAGCTATTTGCTCTCGGTTCAAGCAGGATGTCGACGAGCTGTTGAGAGAATTCCAGAGCAGGTTTACCGGATTTGTTGTTTCGGAACCAGATTTCAAGCTATTTGCTGATCCATTCGCTGTGGAAGTCGAGAAATCATCGGCATCAGTGCAGTTGGGGCTGATAAGCTTGCAGAATAGCTCGATTCTTCGCGCAAAGCATCGAGAGAGCTCACTGTTGGAGTTTTACAAATCTAGTTGTTTTCCAAATATCCGCAGTCATGCCATGAAGTATATGTCTCTTTTTGGCAGCACATATATCTGTGAGTAGAGCTTTAGCATAATGAACTTGAACAAGTCGAGGCTTAGATCACGAATGTTGGATACAACTCTCGAGAATATGACTTCGTATAGCCACGAGCGCCATGGAACCTCAGATAGATGAACTTGTCCGCGGAAAATTGTGCAATAAATGAGCCCATATAATCTATTCCAATATAATGTAACGAGCAACCGAGAAACTGTTTTATCTTTCGACGGGAGTCACATCCGAGTTCTGTGCGGCCCGCGACCCGCGACGAGATCCCGCCCTCTGAAGTGGCCCTTGAGAGGTCCGAGGTTGTGCACCCCTGGTCTAGACCAATGGTCCTCAACCTTTTTGGTCCCGTGGACCCCTAAAGATCATCAAAATTGTTCGCGCCCCCCCCTCCCCGACCACCCTCAGAATGATCGAGTTTCACAGTCAAGTGATTTCATGAAGGTGGCTCGTTAATTATAGGAATAATGAAATAAGTGCGAATGAAAACTTAATCAGGAGAAGGAAAAATCTGAACTTTATTCCATCATTTTATCACAAAAGTGCCGAAAGACGGGCAGAATGAACGGGACTTGTATGCGACCTTGCTTGGTCATTCGATCAAACAGTTTTCAATGGGAGATGTCGACGGACCTGATTTTCAGCGTTCACATCGACCAGACAGTGAGGGCTGCGAACAACCTAGTCAATACCATATTCAGAAGTCTAATCCCCAAAACGCCCGACTCCTATATCAGGCTGTACAACTCGATTGTCATTCCTAAAATGTTATACTGCACCCCCGTGTGGAGGCTTTTCTTGATTGAGGATATCTCCCGACTTGACGCAGTGCAGTCGACTTGCAAAACGCTGTGAGACAGACAAAGCTGAAATGGCTTTGCCTTCGCTCGAATCTCTGTACGACCGATGCGACCGCACCGCTCTCTCAGCCATCGGAGGTGCCGGATTCATTGATGAGGTTTTCAATATCAAAACCAGCTTGCTACGAAGCGGGATAGCCGTTTTACCGCCAGCCGTCGCTCGATCCGATGTTCTCAATAATAGTTTCGCATGGCGCCTGTCCCATAGAGCCGCCACCCGCGAACTAGCTCCCAGCCTGCTCACTTTCTGCGACCTACCCTCCCCCCTTTATTGACAATAGAGAGACAATGAAATGGAATGAAAATGAAAACGCTGTTCTGTGAGCTCTTTCCCACACTTAAAATCTGCATATGCGCCTTACGCGACGCGTTGAGAAAAAGTGATATTCAATTCCTCAAAGTCTTTCCGAGACCTTGAAAGCTTGTCCGTATATTCTTGGGCATCGATTCGTGTACATCTTTATCTCTCCTGTTTTCGAGCATTTCCATGATGTGAATTCGCGACGCATTCATGCGAACAAGATGCGCCACACGATCGCTTCACTTCGCTCGTTTCAAAACCTTGGAACTCAGAACAGGGGATAGGATCGATACCTTGCCGGAGAGTCTTTCAGGGCCTCGGCTTTGGGGTTCGGATGTTCATATGTGGCTGGAGAGTCGATTGAGGGAATTTTCCATTACGGTGTCCAGGTTTTCGAGAGCTGCTTCCTTCAATTCGTGTCACTCTAGAGTGGAATGATCTTCCGCCGCAATGTGTTAAACCCGGTTTTTTTATTCCTCACGAACGGAGAACCGAGCTTTGAACCTGCAGGTTGTTTCAGAAAAGAACTTTTCTCAAACTTAGGAATGACCGATTAGACTTCTAATTCGTCGGAAAACGAATTCGTGGAGGCATAGTTCTGCGCTCGGACGGACGAAGATATGTGTTTTTTTGTAGAAATACTCTTTATTCACATAAAGAATTATTTGTTAATTAGCTTAACTATTCTCCACGGGAAGAGACCACTAACTCTATCGGTTTTCGCCCTGACTTTGGTTTCAAGAACAAAACCACTCCTGGTGTTGGTTGAGCAAATGTCGAACATCTTGTCAAACAGCACTTAATTTCGCATTACTCGGGACTTTGGTGGTGGATGCCCGTTCGTTTATTAGAGCCAGCCTCCTCAAGAACCAAATAGAGGAAATTCTCGGAACTGCTCCTTCACGGACACACTCATGTTTTTATTATGTTACGAGTCACATTCACCTAGAAATTCGTCACAGATGGTATCACAAGATTCTACTCTTTTCGGTTTCAGTCCGAATCTCCATCGGGAAAATTGGAGGATGTCCGGAAGAAAGAGCGTGCCCGTTTATTGTTCATACCCCCTCAGGGTGCCCGCTTATTAGATGTATGCTTGTTCAACAGAGCAGGCACTGCAATAAGAAGAAATACGGTATCCTCTCGGTTTCTTTGTCAGATGGTTGCGGCCGGCTGATTTCGAGGGTGAACGCACCATGCGGGACCGTGACCGCTCTCTTCGTTCCGATCCGGGGTCTGCTTTGAGATTCGGGGGAAGTTAGCTGACTAATTGTAAGTAAGTTCCAAGAATTTCCCAGAATGCGATTGATATTTCTAAAGCCTTGGTGCTATCGTTTTTGTTGAGCGAACCGCGTCGAAGAGGCAGTTATCGGTTCCGGGCGGGCAGCAAGGCCAAGAACCGCTCGATCACAACGAGGTTGAACTACTGTCATGTAGAGCAGTGTTTCTCAATCTAACAAAATTGAGTAGATAATTACAGTAAGCAGAACTGGGTAGAGTAATTATAGCGCACCATTCCGCTAAGATCAAGCAATAGTGGACGGAGGGACGGGTCTTCGGTGAGAGATACCAATGAGGGAGGATCTGTATGAAGGTGAGGAGCGTGCTTGTGGTGCTCTGTCTCTCGGATCGGAAAGGGTAACACGTTAGGGCAATCCTCAAGAACAGTCCACCTGCGAAAGCCGCCTAGCAGTCTGCTTCTCGGTTCGAACACCAACGCCCCGTTGCCTTACTGGGATTAACAAAAACCTAAGTTCATCGGATATTTGTATCAGGAACATGCACGGACTTACGAGCGACAGGTTAGTGAGATGATTGTCTGTTGTTGTTCTGTCCTGTCCTGCTTTCTAGCGTCGAACACGCTCGTGCTCGGCGCTATTTCATCGTTAGGATGTGTACCCTGATCGTCGAATTGTCGTTACTGACATGATCAGACGTCGACAGGTACTCTATCCGGAAAGATCGCGCGCTCTCGGGAAACGGAATTCGTAAGACAGACAGCTGAGGAGAGCTCGCGGAGTTTCGAGATCGAATCTATAATGGAGAGAGACAGCTGCACGGTCACCATAATATGAATCAGGCGTTCAAACCGCCGCTTCTCGGACAATAACTTGGTTTTCCGAGTTCGAATGAAGTTCTCTATCTCCTCGGCTTGTTCTATCAAATCTCGCGATCTGCCGTCGTTCCTGAGCAATCAACGGTAAGCACAGTGTCTGTTTTGATCTCAATGCATATGGTTTGTGCCAGTTTCGAATTCGTCGATGAACCGGAGTCGTTGAAGTTGACCTCGTGAATACAGAGAGCTTCCTTCGCCGCTGTTCAAAATGGAACTTCGAGAATTTTACATCGTCTCAGATAGTTCTAGTCCGACGCTTCATCTGATGCCCACGGACTTGAGTGAGATAGCCTCCCAGCGACCCCGCTTGAATCTCAAGAGTGAGTGACGTCTCCATTTGAGGTTTCGCGACAGACCGCGGGTCGAGCAATGTAAAACATTTGTGGGATGATTTTCGAAATATGACGAGTGTGGAACAAGGCTGCGTGGGCAGTCCACATTGCCAAGCAATCACTCACTATGAGACTCATCTCTCGCTGTGATTTTTTTGGAAATTCGACCATCAGGGTCATTATTTTCCTTTGGTCATGCTTCACACTTCCGCGATTCCGCTCTGTGATCATTTCACCTCGGTTGTTGGTCGGAGTTGATTCAGCTGTTGCGTTCAAAAAGTACGCGTTCAGACTAATATTGCAAAAGATTCCTCCAAAAGCTTGAAATGTGTTTGCTCGACAGTGCATCGTGCAATGCTTTGTTTCTCCTTTCTGGCTCCCGACGTCTGAAATTCGTAGACCCCGTTCGAGTCGTTCGGAAAACCCGGAAGTGGCCGTTCTGGCTCCTTTCGAAGAAACTCAACCTGTAAATAGAACACGCTGTTTAGAAGATTAGCAAGCTTCAACTTCGAAAATCCGAGTTCACGAAAATATCAAACATTTCTCTCTCTTTGGAAACATTCGAGTCTCTCTTACGGTACAAAGAACATTGGCACTATGTACTCTTAAGCATCCGAATTCTCAAACAACATGCAAGCATATTCTCAAGCCTTCTCGAGCCTCAACTTCAGTGACGTCAGCAGAGACTCGATATCAGACTCGTCGTTCAAAACAAAGTCTCTTTCGAATCACTCGAAGAACCTTTGCGCCTTCCGCATTATCCACTCGTTTTGGGAGGCGTCAGTCCGCCGATTCTTGCTGTCTCGCTCCTCGATCGAGGCCTTTTGAGAGGCTTCTTGCTGTTTTATCTCGCGAAAACCTCGAGATTCGTGACCGCGGTCGATGTAGCGTTGCAAAACTTGGTACTGTCAAACCCAGGCACCGGTCGTCATCGTATCAACTCGATGCCGCTTTCTCTGTTGACTTTTTATTCAAATTGAATGAGAGGAGGAATCCGTAGCGACCATGCATGTCTTCAATACGGGGTTCTAAAAGAGTCAGTGCCATTTTGTACCACACGCGTGGTACGGGGAAGAGTTTCAATCATGTGGCGCCGAATAGTCCCACAAAGGTTCAATGTACATATGAACTTTCGATCGAACGGTGGCTTGCTTCGGGACGAGAAGTTTCGCTCTCGATCAGAAATCTAGAACATCAGACACTCTAAACTCCAGTGTCTCAGAGGACCACAGTATGCACAGAAGTTTCTCGAATGACTTCTATTCGTCTCAGGCTTCTCTCGGGAACATGTACGGAGTGCATGACCGCAGTCACAAGAGGTGAGCGAGAACTTCATGGATCAAAGGTGCACTTAAACATCCGCTTTCGACGAGTTGTCGTGGCACGGTACTTGACTCGAGTCGGATCATATTTGAGTGCGATGGTTTCCAAGGAGTTCAGCTGAAATTGAAACCTAATCGAAGAAATACGAAGTCTCGCACTTGGCTTACGCTCGTTCGGGACGCGGACCCGCGGAAACATGCACACAGAAGGGCCCCAGAGTTCGATCATCCAGGGATTCAAGATCCAGTCAATGATCAGCAGAAATGGCCACACGGCTGACATGTTCCAGGCCGGGTGTATTCAGTCTTGTTGCCTGAATGAGTAAACTAGACTCTGAAATCGAATGATTTCGGGATTTTGTGGTTTGTTCTTCCCCAAACCCCGCATTCAATCGACAAAATTCCAAAAGTTCGTTCCGGTTCTCAACTACGCAGTTTTCGTGAATGGGAGCTGCGATCTGCGTAATGAAACTGAATGTTGATCTCGATTTTCCTCTAATCCTCCGCAGCTCTTCTTGCGCTAACACTGCTGTGAGCTTTGTGTCAGTGCAGCCGCCGGAGCTCACTTGCATGCCGAGGATGTCAACGACTAACCATTGTGCGCCCATATCGGAATCGAACAGGAATCGACAGCTGAACGGACTCTGCAGAAAGTTTTGAAGTTACTGACAGGTTTCCTTCTTCAACTTCTTTCCAGCCCCAGACACCGCGAAATTCTCAAACGAACCGCCTTCTTCAAAAGAAGGGAACAAATCGCGAGATCGGGTGTTCCAACCGGCGACAGGATCCAACATCGCCTGTCTGTGACGTCTGCGGAGCGGAATCTTTTCCATCCGCCGGTCAAAGTGAGTTTTCTTCCTTCACCGATTAACTGAAGATATCGAATTCGATTCTCCGATCCCCAATCGAACTCGGTTCAGTCGGCGATGACTTGAACGCTGTTTGGATTCAGAAGTTGTATATTTCGATGCGGGTTCTCTGCTAACTGATACCGTGTTTAAGCGGATTGTGACAGATTTCATTGTGAAACTTCTTCACAGCTCTCCGCAGGCGATCCGAAGCAACAAAAGTGGTACGGTCCAGCATGGGAATCGTACAGATATTCTCGGGAAACTCTGTTCCCTCATACCGCTCCTCGGTCCGACGGAAGTGAGTCGATGAGCTCTTCCTCGAATTCGCAATCTCTGCCGAACTCCGCACAAGATCACATCGGTCAGGAGTCCCTGGATTCGAGAGGCATCCAGGCTGTTCCCATAGTTCCAGCCGACCGGACCACAGCCTGTGCTGACCAGACCAGCCGTGTCGGGGAAGAGAATCCTCTCAAAGATCATCGCCAGGAATCAACAAAGGACTCTCTTCAGCCTGAATCCATTCTGGGCGTGACAAAGCTGCCACCGATTCGATCTGATGATCAAGACAAAACGTCCCCCAGAATGGACATCGACGGCGCAGATATTCCGATGTCGGGCACCAACGGAGTCGTTGATAAGGCTCATGATCGCAAGGTTGACGTTGCGGAACCCACGGTTCCGAACTCCGGCTCATACGATGACACGGTGACCCTTCCGAGGAAGAGCAGTTCTTCGGGCGGCAACAATCGCGGTGAAACTCAGGAGGTTTCATCAACAACAGACTCGGTTCTTCCGAAAAGAATTCCGAGCGAAACGAAGCTCCTGCCGGTGTTGTCCGAGAGTGACGGGAGCGATGACAAGCAAACTTCTCTCGGAAGGAAAGTCGAAGGGCCAGAAAGTTCATGTTTGATGCGCGGGAACTTTCACTCTTCAGGTCAGGTTCCCGTTTTCAAGGCTCCAGAATGCTCGAATGACGTCACGGGTGTAGCTGAAGGTCGCAAGAGTGATTTATCGAAGCTCGGGAGTACCAACCTCGACAGGACCGATCACGTTGGAGAAACCAAACATTCGTCAACGGGAATCAGGAACTACGCGCGGTCTTTCCTATCTGAATCCGATACTGATTCCGATGTGGGAACTGACACGGTGACCGCTCCCAAGAAGGACCTTGGAAAGTCTTCTGTTCCAACCCCGGCATTGGCGACTTTGCACCGGCAGCAGAAGCTGACACAGCTTCCTACGCGTCCATCTTGCGGGGTTTCGACCACATGAGGTCGCGAAAGCTCTTCTTCGAAGCCGGGAAGTGCTGTTGTTGCCGAAGATCATCGCGTCGAGCGTACCAAGGGCCCATCACGAGTGAACATGAAACTCATCGAGAAGGTCCTTTCCGAAATGAGGGTTCCGTCGCTCTTGCCCGATTTCGATGTCGAAGACGATGTAGCGGTTTCTCGTCATAGACCTTCTGAAGGGATGGGCGGTTCGATTTCGACGCTTCGTAGTTCTCGGCCTGAATAGGATGGAGGGACGAACAAGGTCATCGGTGGCACGGGATGCCGTGCGGAAACGGAGCGAGTCAAAAAGAGCTTCTCTTCTAAGTTTAGGGGCGGCAACGTCGAGAAGAACATTCATCTTGGGAGAGGCAGCCGGAAGAGTGGACAAACTCTGCCGAAAAAAGCGAACGTTCTCGACCGGATTCTGAACGAAATGAAGGCGCCGTTACCCCTCTCCGATCTTGATGTTAGAAATGACCCGCGTAAGTCCTCCAAGGAGCAGAAGAAGGGAGATCGGGTCCCATCCTCGATTGAGAAACGGCCGCCGTCCTCAATCAGCTCGACCAAAAGCCGAAATGAGAAGAGAATGACGACCTCGAGAGAAAGCGCGTCAGCATTGACTGAGAACCAGGATCAGGAGAAGACACTCCTACCCGGGGAATCATTCCTCTTGCCTCCTCCGCGCGGCGCGCCGTTGATTTCTACTCCGCGTTCGAAGTCTCATTCCGGGTCCCTCTTCAACGTTTCTTCGGCGAGCAGCATCTCTCATCGATCATCTGGACGCAAACGCGCGGCTGCCAACAATCGAACATTGCGAGAAGTCGACGAGGACGAGAATTTCTCATTGATCGTGAAAATTCCTCTGAAAACACTTCAGACGATACCCCGGAAACCCGCTGAGAATCGCAAGAGCATCACCGTGATTGCTACAGAAGAACCGTACGCTGTGATATCGAGCGACAGGGAAACGCCAGTGAGCAGACCTTCCGCGACGAGACCGGCTGTGTCTTCCGATCGGACGACACAGAACCGACGAGAGTCTGTCAACAAACTCAAGAACCCAGAAGTGCAAATGGAGCTTCGTCATCCTGGCGCCTCACTCGGATGCGACTTCGAGACCGGCGGCTTCAGTTGGGGCAAGAGGTTGTCCGATGCTGGCAGGCGGGCGCTTGAAGAACAGAAGAGAACCAGTCACGTCGCCTTCCTCAACGAGGCGAGGACTTGGAAACACGCCGCCGACGTCGAGACGACACTCGCGGCGAGATCGAAGAAATTCCTCGAGTCGGCTGCGTGCTTCTTATTGGGCAGTAAGTGATCCTATATAACCTTTTGTCTTTTTGAGATTAATCCATCAATCAATCAATCAATCACTTAGGCAAAGACGGGGTCCCAGTATCAAGGTTTCTCACTTTATAGGCAACTTCATGGTTCGCACTCGGCCTTCGTCGACTACCTCGTCGGTTATTTTGCACGAGACGTTATCTCTCGTGGAATGCGTCTTCAACCAAGGATTGCAGCACGTCGAGCCGAACACTTCACAGGAATGTCAGCTGGCGATCATATTCCTGAAGATGCAGGCTGTTTTGAATCATCAAATAAGCACTTTAAGACACAGGAACGAAACTCCACGGTGAGTCTGCCTCCTGAGGACGATTGACGATTTCTTCTGACACCTTCCAGTGTTTTGGGAAAACTTTACTGGACACAGTTCATTGATCTCTTTTCCCTCTTCTCCAGGGAGTGCTCATCAGAGAATCGTAACGAACTTGCGCGGATGTGTCTCACCGGCGCGGTGGAAGACCGAAACTCCAGAGCGAGATCGAACAGCCTCACGGACTCAACGTTCAGCTCTCGAGGTAGTTTTTCCTCGGTTGAATCGAGCGGCTACGTAACTCAACAATCCCTCGACGCAACGATGCAGTCCACCTCAGGCACGGACCTTGTGGAGACCGTGAGTGTCCGATAATTTCAATCAAACTGTAGAGGACAAGAACTCTGAGGAATCTCGAAATTCCGGAGCTAATCCAGTTACTATTCTCTTCCATCAGTACCGCAGTCGTCTTTCCCGAGTGAACCGGGCTATAGAACTCTGGACGCGAGCTGAGACCTTGGCCGACATCTCTGGCAACAAAAGTAATCATCAATCACATTTCTCTACAGTCAATTCGTCTGGTGTAATGTACATATTTGGGAAGAGCTGCACTCCAACTCCGCTTATATTTCCTTTCGAATTTTTCCAGAATTCTTCGACGCCGTTGAGAGCGCATCGTTTACCTCGTTTGTGAGTATGCCACCAGAAGCGTTCGTGCTCTACGTCAGAGAAGCAATCTGTCGGATCGACGTTTTCAAGAGCTCATCTTGACCGACGGAGAGGAAAATATGTCTATGCCGAAATAATTTGATATTGTAAATTTTGTTGTATTTGGACATTGCCGCGGAAGCCGGCAAGAGTATATTTATCAGCGATTTTTCGCTTCCATATTGATAGTTAGATAGATAGACCTGGATGGAGACTTGCAAGAAGGTTCTTCATCGAAAGGCACGAGTTTTGGGGTGCCGTTCACTGGATGGAAATCGGCGCCTCTCGATCCTGCAATGAAATGCAAATGACCGGAACTTATCGCGCAAATTAAGCGCCTCTAGACAATCTACATACTTTAAGCTTAGAGAATGAATTGTTGGAGTTTTTACAGAACATGCGAATCGCAGCAGTAAGTGCAATGTAGAGGGGCCCTCTGCTGAAACAATAGAGAATTTTGTCAATTGATTCATTCAGAGTTTTCTTTCTCCTCGCGCATTCCGAATCTAGTCGGAGTTTGGAAGCTTTTCATGTCGGCAACGAGCCGATGAGATCGAACTTCCAATTACTCTTCATCCCTGACATGAGTCCAACCATTCCTACGACGCCTCCGCGAGTCGTCTCTCGCGAAAAACTGAATTCCGCTCTCTTCACTTTCTTCGAATGGTCTCCGCAAAAGTAGCCGCAACCTCAAGATGAAAGACGCTCCAATTCTGCTTCTGCGGAAGCCATCGCGGTTGGTCTTTTGTGATGACGGATTTCCGGAGAGAATCGGCATCAGTTTGACCGCTCGAAATATTCGTTGAAGACAACTCGATGGAATTTGTACTCTGCGGACCGTTGAGAGATAGTGAGCGTCTTTGTCACATGTGTGCGTGTTTCAGTTGACATTTGTGCGTATCGCTAATATTGTTTCCGCGGCGTCTTTTCTCTCGAAAGTTGTCGGTTCCCGCACGGCCTGTTCGCAACATGTGCGAGCCATCCGCAGAAGAACACGCTCAAAGAATCACTGACAGCCGGAGGTCCTTAGCGTGCGCGATTAGCAGACAATGTTGTTGGATCGGTGGAGAAACCTCCGACAGGTTTCATTGAAGAACACAGAGTTTAGCGCCGCAATGTATCCTCTGTATGCGCGATACCTCATAGCCAACCCCTTCGAGTGGGGCATGACGTTGTCGGACGCTCGTCGGCGCGCAGCTCAAGAAGGCGAAAGCATTACCAAAAACATCTTCGAAGAAGCAGAGGCCCTAAAACAGGCGGGAGATTCGGAGACGACTTCTGCTTCGAAATCTCTGAAATATCTCCAGTCTGCCGCTTGCTCCCTGTCTGGCGGTGAGCTCCTTCTCTTCGACCGTATTCACAAATCAGACAGATAGATGTCAATATTGCGTTGAAGGACTTCCGTGTTCCTTTTGTCCTCACTCCTGAGTGCGACAAGAAACTCCTTTCGTCGTGATTTCTCCTCTGCGTTGCTCCTGTTCCTCCTGTTCAAGTGTCGGTTCGGACGAGACCTCGCGGAGACAATGCTTCATTCTCGTTCAGAAACTTCCAGGAAACTTTATGGAGCTCAATCAGAGTCGGAACTTGGCCTATTTGGCAGTCTTCCGAGACGCCTTGAGGCTTTTGCACAAGACCACCACCCAAGTGCTACAGCAGTCGCTCCCAGATCACTCGTCAGAGTGTCGATTGTTGATCCTCTCGTTGCAGATGCAAGCTTTCTGTTTTTACCGAATCTACAATGCGTCTGACAAGAGCGGTGTTCTCAAGTGAGTGCTCTTTTGAATCATGATCCAAGGTTTAACAATTGAGTTTCGAAAGTCGTGCACATCTGTCGAGGTAAATAACTCTCACGTTCGGTTTTCCTCGCAGAGGATACTTTTTAGAAAGCTTCAACCAATTCACGAACATCCTCACCCGAGCCAAGATTTCACCCAAGCGCGGGAAAATCGAGGAACGAGAGACTCCGAATGACGAGAGAGACTGCGGTTTTCAAACTGACTCCGGAAGCGAGATTTCCCGCCTTGAGATCGATGAACAGGACACGCGACAAGATGATATTTCAACAACGCAGGCGAATGAAGCTCACGTCAGCGTGGATCTGGTGTCAAATGTGAGCGTCAGATGTTTCCAATCATCTTGTTCCCACGAAAGTTTTTCTTCTGATGATTCTAACGACTTCAAACACTTCAGTTGCAGAGATATCACGAACGTTGCTCAATATTGAGCCGAACAACCGTACTCTGGACGCAAGCCGAAAATCTGATCGCCGAGTCGGACAACAGAGGTAATTATCATCGGTTTACAAATTCATCTGTCGTCCTGAAGTGATTGTCCTTCTCTTCATCCTTTCGCTCAGCCCCAACATCGAATTCGTGATTCAGATTTCTTCCAAGCTGCTGAGAGCGGATCATACTGTGCGTCTATTTTCATGGCAACGCCTGCTTTCGTAGTGTACGTCAGAGAAACACTGCATCGGATCGAGAAGTTCGCGGACGTAGCTCTGCAAGACGACGGACGGAACGCAGAGACACCAAAGAAGTCTGTTGAAGATACATAACTTCTAGAAGGACCTCGCGCAATCTCGAAGCGAGGTTGATGACGAGCACGGTGCTCTAGTTCCACGTCCAGATCGTGAAAAGTGTGATTTTAGGTAAATGTAGAGTTCTTTCCCGATTATGTGAATTCGTATCCAGAAAATATTCCTCTCCATAAGGATGTTTATCTCTCGATGTATATTCTGCTGTGATTCAAAAAAGTGTCCTTTTGTGAAGAGATTGGCCGTCTGTTTGCGGCGGTCGTCGAACATTCTCGCAGTCTGATCGTTGTTATGCACAAATTTCGACCTCGTTCAAATTTCAACCTTGACAATTGAGATCTAAACCCCAGGTGGGGAGAGATAGAAAGCGCATCAAGACTCGCACATGTAGATATTGTTGTCGTTGTTGCTCACTGAAGAAGAAAGCTCAGTGACGTCTCTGAATAAATGAAGTGGATTCCCGGTCAGCATGCAACGGAATATTTTCCTCCGTGGGGTCGAGTCGGATATGTGTCTGACTTCGACAGGAAGCTTGATTCGGTAACCTGACTCGCCTTGAAATTCAAGAGCTACAAAATTGATCTGAAATATTGAGAAATTGCCTGAAATATGATTATGATCAAATATATAAACTTGATTCTGGAATCTACAAACTGGAGATAATTGATGTAACTCAATATCGTCCGTACGATTCGTGAATATCCGTACGACAAAATTTGACTCGCGGAAACTTAATACGGTGAAGGGTCACATGACAAAAGTTCCCATCCGGATACACCGCTTACTTGTGCGATTTGCAGCCGAAGGACCGAACCATCTGCCATGAACCACATTTCATTCCTGGGACATCTTGTTTTTCAAAGTCCCCTGAAAGACTTTTTTCGATCGTTTGTTCGGAGCGACGGGGTGAGGATCGTTCGTTTCATTCTGCGTCTCAAACTCAAATCCGGTCACAACTCCCCTCCAATGAAATTCAGTCATATGGAACCACAACGAGTTTCGGTCAAACGACGCGACGCTTCGATAGATCGATGAAAGCCGGGTTTTCATTGAGGTCAACGCGTATCCTTTCGTGGTTTGACGAGCAACGGGATCACTTTCTCAAGCTCGGCGGTGAGAATCGACGCCGGAGAAAGCAGCAAGGGCAACATCACCCCATTTCTCGATCGCCCTCTTCTCAGTCGAGTATTTTGTACAAAACATTTCTATCTTGCTCCACGTGAACTCGATCACTTGTGTTGCTCATTTTAGTTAGTGCTAGCTCTGAACGGCTCCCGGGTCTTGAACTGACCGCCACTTCTCTATGCACCAGAAATTGTGAGTAAACTCGAGTTGGAACAAACTCTGAATGACCTCCGGCGTCCAATTTACCAAGATTTGGATCAAATTCGTTGTCAAGCTAGTATACTGCGAACTCCATCGACCATTCAACAATGACCAAGTTCTGGATGGAGATTCAGAACGACGAGTTCAGCCCAATGACCGGAGAGGATTCTAGAGGGATTATTCTGGGTTGGGATTGAGCTCGTTGTTCTCATGTTGCGTGATCGATTTCTTTTGGCCAGATGACAAACATAGTTCTGATTCATTTCTGATTCTCGACAAAAGTCAATCGAGAGCGTCGCAGGTTGCATCAGAAGCAGGAAGAGGGAAAACGATTCGAGAACAGAGATAGCAGCCGTGATTCTGAGAGGCGCTATTTTCGAACATTTATTCTTCGTATGTTCATCTTGATTTCACAAATCAGGAAAAGAAGGCGTCGATGTGTTCCCTTCAATCTTTCGGAGTTCTTGGAGAGCCACAAACATTGTTCCATATTTCCATAGCTTATCTTCTTTCATATTTTCAGTGCTGTAGGAGATATCCGAGACTTCCCCTTAGTCGTCATGGAAGTCGTGTGATAGAGATCACTTTTCTTCCCCCTCCGATAGAAACAGAGGGCCCGTGAAACGCCAGATCTGGAAGGACAAATTCCCGGACGTCAAGGTTGCAGCGACGCCGACTCGCCACCACGTCAACTTGAACACATTTCTCAGTCGGGAACACAACATGCCGGCGAGTAACCGCAGTCAGAACTTTGTCGTTGCGACTCCGGAGGAGTTCGTCAGTCTTTTCGGGGGAACTCATGTCATCAACAACATCTTGATCGCAAATAACGGTCTCGCGGCCGTGAAATGCATGCGATCCATCAGACGATGGTCCAACGAAATGTTCAAAAATGACAAAGCCATCCGCTTCGTTGTGATGTTCACTCCGGAGGATTTGGCTGCAAACGCGGGTGAGTTCCCACTCGAGTTTTGTTGTTTTCTGATTCACGGCCAGAACTCTGCGATCGACAAGACGAAGCTTCCGACGCCGTCGATCGGGATAACAGGCTTGCCCGTGGAATCTAGAGCAGCGCTTTCTAACCTTTCCACAGGACCCCTGCTTCCTACGAAGCGCTGGGAGAGGATAAGATTGACAATGTTACAGGGGGCTCCACGGAACCCCTGGGCTCCGAAGAACGTTCCCGAGTTCCCCTCTTTGGACCCTCCTGCGGGACCTTTGAATGATTCGAGAAACGCCATGGGGTTCCGCGGAACCTCTGATCCAGAGAACCTCCAATCGCCCAGAATTTCCCCCAAGATCGATCTAAATCCTTAATTTCTTGTCGATAATTCAGAATATATAAAACTCGCGGATCAATGTGTCCCCGTACCTGGCGGATCGAACAACAACAACTACGCGAACGTGGATCTGATCGTAGACATCGCGAAGCGAGTCGGGGCTCACGCCGTGTGGGCTGGTTGGGGCCACGCATCAGAGAACCCTCGACTGCCTGAGCTCTTAGCGAAGATCGGGATCGTCTTCATGGGTCCTCCGAGAGAAGCGATGTTCGCTCTCGGTGACAAAATCTCGAGCAGCATTGTCGCGCAGACGGCTGACATTCCCACTCTTCCGTGGAACGGAGCGGACCTCAAGGATGAATGGAACCCGAATAAATGCAGCGTCGATCCAGATCTCTACAAGAAAGGCTGCGTAGGTGAGTACCGCTCGATCTTCCATCGATCCTGGGAGCTGTCCTCGTTCCGGTAACTTCAATGAGACGTTCGTTCAACAGATTCCGTCGATTCCGGCCTCGAAGCCGCAAAGAAAATCGGCTTCCCCGTCATGATCAAGGCCTCGGAAGGGGGAGGGGGCAAAGGAATAAGGAAATGCGAGTGCGTGGACACTTTCCCGGCTTGTTTCCGACAGGTGCAAGCCGAGGTGCCGGGATCCCCGATCTTCATCATGAAGCTGGCCACCGAAGCGCGTCATCTCGAGGTTCAACTGCTGGCCGACAATTACGGCGACGCGATCTCCCTCTTCGGCAGAGACTGCTCGATCCAGAGAAGACATCAGAAGATCATAGAGGAGGCTCCGTGCGTTTTTGCCGATCAGGACGTTTTCGACGAAATGGAGAAGGCGGCGGTGCGTTTGGCCAAAATGGTTGGCTACGTTTCCGCGGGTACCGTCGAGTACCTTTACAACAGCGACGGGAAATTCTATTTCCTCGAGCTGAATCCTCGACTTCAAGTGGAGCATCCCTGCACGGAATTGATCAGCGACGTGAATCTTCCCGCCTGTCAGCTGCAAATCGCTATGGGTGTGCCTCTGCACCGAATCAAAGACATTCGTGCGCTTTACGGCGAAGATCCCTACGGCAACACCGTCATCGATTTCGACAATCCACCTCACAAACCGTCGCCGAAGTGTCACGTGATTGCCGCGAGGATAACGTCCGAAAATCCCGATGACGGTTTCAAGCCTTCAGCGGGCGGTTTACAAGAATTGAATTTCCGCAGCAACAAAAACGTTTGGGGCTACTTTTCGGTTGGAGCGTCCGGCGGAGTTCACGAATTCGCCGATTCGCAGTTCGGTCACTGTTTCTCCAAGGGAGAGGATCGCGACGAAGCTCGAGAGTGAGTAGCTTTCAATTCGTGTGTTTTTTCGACGCCATGGCCGCTTCCCTTGGCATGGGACTCTAACCGTGGTCCGGCTCTTGTGGTATTTCACTGCTGAATGACAGAATTCAGCCAAGCATGAAAGTGTCATATAATTATGGACTAATTGGACTCTCTCCTTCCCAGGAACCTCGTCATCGCTCTGAAAGAATTATCCATTCGAGGCGACTTCAGGACATCGGACGAATTCCTTATTACGGTGCTCGAGACTCAAGCCTTCAAGAAGAATTCATTCGACACCGGATGGCTGGACAAACTCATCGCCGAACGAGTGAAGGCGGGAAAACCGGATATGATGCTGTCCGTCACAAGCGGGGCCCTCCACGTCGCTTACAAAACCATCCGAGAGAACTTCTTAGGATTTCAGACGGCCTTGGAAAAAGGTCAGATCCTCCCGATGTCAACTCTAGACAACACCTGTCCCGTGGAGCTGGTCGCTGACGGCATCAAATACTCGGTCGAGGTTTCCCAGAGTGGTCCGAACACCTACTTCCTCGTCATGAACGGCACCCATAGAGAAGTCGAAACCCATCAGCTGTCGGATGACAGCCTCCTGATCAGCATCGACGGTTCGTCGTACACAACCTATATGAAGGAAGAGGTTGACCGCTACCGGGTCGTCATCGGCAACCAGACGTGTGTTTTCGAAAAAGAGAAGGATCCGTCCGTTCTGAGATCACCTTCAACGGGAAAGCTGATCCAGTTCTTGGTCGAGGACGGCAGCCACGTCGTCGCCGGTCAGATCTACGCCGAGATCGAAGTGATGAAGATGGTCATGACGTTGACAGTCGAAGAACCAGGAACAGTGTTCATAATGAAACGACCGGGTGCTGTCCTGGAAGCCGGCGCCGTTTTGGCGCGTCTCGAACTGGACGATCCCACCAGGGTCAGGAAAGCTCAACCCTATGTTGGGGGTTTCCCAGCCATGAAATCGGAACGACACAGATTCCACAAACTCAATCAGCAGTTTACGAGCGCGAAATCCGACTTGGAGAACATACTTGACGGCTACGGTATTCCCGAGCCTCATCTTTCACAAAGGATCAAAAGCTCGCTCGAGATCCTCATGAAGACCTTGCGTGACCCGCAACTACCTCTGCTAGAGCTCAAAGACACCATTTCGTCGATTTCGGGCCGGATTTCTCCACAAGTCGAGCTGAGAATCCGTCAGCTCATGGAAATGTACGAAAAGAACATCACGTCTGTTCTTGCTCAGTTTCCCGCTCAGCAGATCGCGTCCGTGATCGACGGCTACGCAGCGACACTCCACAAGAGGAGCGAAAGAGACGTTTTCTTCCTGACGACCCAAGACATCGTGCAGCTGGTCCAAAGGCAAGTTCTAACCTCAGGAGTTCTCCCATGAGTCGGTTTGCATATTCGTCGGATTTTCGTGACGCCTCTTGTCTCCCTCTTCAGATATCGGAACGGCATCCGGGGAAGGATGAAGAACGTCCTCCAAGAGCTCCTGTGCAAGTACCTGAGAGTCGAAGAAGACTTCCAACAAGGGTCTTACGACAGATGCGTCGCGATTCTTCGAAGGAAGCACAAAGATTCGACGAAGACGATCGTGGACAAGATATTCTCACACTACAGCGTCGATAAGAGGAACAATCTCATGATCGAGTTGATCGATCACCTCTCCGGCCCCAGACCAGGACTCACAGATGAACTGAGCGCTACACTGAACGAGCTCACGACGTTGAGCAATCAGGATAACGCGAAGGTTGCGGTGCGGGCTCGACAGGTGTTGATAGCGGCCCACCAGCCCAGCTACGAGCTTCGACACAATCAAATGGAATCGATATTTCTATCAGCCATCGACAGCTACGGCCACAACTTCTGTCCTGAGAATCTTCAGAAACTCATCATGTCGGAGACATCGATCTTCGACGTTCTCCAAGATTTCTTTTATCATCCAAACCAAGTTGTGAGGGAGGCTGCTCTTGAAGTCTACATCCGGCGAGCCTACGTCTCATACGATTTGACGAGTTTGCAGCATTTAGAGATGAGGAGCGGAGTCTGCGCAGCACAATATCAGTTCCTGCTCCCCAGCTCCCACCCCACTCGGTGAGTTGAGGAGATTGAGTTTCCTACTTCAAGAAACCTCTTGATCAGGAACAAGGATCGATGTCCTTTTCCACTTTCTCCTGTTTTGCGGACATGAAGGAAGAAGATTCTCCTTCGTGGTCGATGGAATGAAGAGCTGAAGAGTGCGTCAGGCGTCTCATTGTTCCCCTTTCTTCAGCCTCGCCAACCTTCCCCTGTACGAGGACAGGGTAATATCAGAAGGAGGACGCACGCCGGACTTCGACTCCCAGAGACTCGGAGTCATGGCCGCATTCAGCACTTTCGATCACTTCGTGAGAGAATTCCACAGTATTCTAGATGTGCTCAACTGGACGCCTTCAGCTGAATATAATGGAGGTGAGTCTCTGGGATTGAACCTCATGGAGAGAAACATCGTGAACAGCTTCGCTCGGCTAAAATCTCATTCTCATCATCTGTTTTGTTCAGTTTGCGAAAACGGGGACTCATCAGCCGAGGAAACGGAACCGATGAACATTGTGATCGTCGCCGTGAGGTATGAAGGCGAGCCGGAGTCAATCGTCAAAGAGAAGCTCCACAATTTCTGCCGAGAGAAGCGGGAGGTTTTGAGGAAACGAAGGATTCGCCGGATAACATTCCTCGTTCTCGAGAAAGGGAAAAGCCCACAGTACTACACCTTCAGGTGAGACGAAAGGGTTCACAGTGAGTCAATTCGAACTCGTTCCTTCATCCTGCGTTGTGATCTGCCACGACTTCCATTCATTCCAGACACAACGATGACTATCGAGAGGATGCGATATCCCGACATTTGGAACCGGCACAAGCCTTCGAACTTGAGATCCATCGTCTGAAGAACTACGATCTCGAAGCCATTCCGACGGCCGCCTTGAAGATGCACCTGTACCTGGGGAAAGCAAAGGCGCCCAAAGGGTTCGAGGGGTCCGCGGTGACGGATTATCGTTTCTTTATCCGTGCAATCATCCGTCATTCGGATTTGATCACGAAAAAGGCTTCTTACGAGTACATGCAGAACGAGGGGGAGAGACTCCTTCTCGAAGCAATGGACGATCTCGAGGTGGCGTTCACCCATCAGTTCGCGAAGAAAACCGACTGCAACCACATCTTCCTTAACTTCCTGCCAAAAGTCACCATGGATCCAATCAAAATAGCTGAGAACGTCAATTCCATGGTCCTCCGCTACGGTCCCCGTCTTTGGAAGCTTCGTGTTCTCCACGTTGAGGTCAGGATGACTGTCCGACTTCCAGGATCCGGCGAGGAAAGCATTCCCGTGAGACTTTTTTTGGTCAATGACAGCGGCTATCTCCTCGACATCTATGTCTACAAAGAAGTTGCCGACCCGAACACAGGAATGATACGTTTCGAAGCGTGGTCCGACACCAGGTGGGGTCCCTTCCACGGTCTCCCGATTTCGGCACCTTACATCACCAAGGGTCATCTACAGCACAAGCGATTCCAAGCGCAATCGAGCAACACAACATACGTCTACGATTTCCCCGATATGTTCAAACAAGCACTGCAACGACAGTGGGAGGAACACATCGAGCTGTACCAGTTGCAGATAGAGATGCCGAACACTGTGTTGGAAGCCGTCGAGTTTGTTTTGGATTCTGATAACAAACTCGTTGAGATGAAAAGACTTCCCGGTGAGAACGACATCGGGATGGTTGCCTGGCGGATGCGTTTGTACACTCCGGAATACCCGGAAGGTCGAGAAGTGATCGTCATTGCCAACGACATCACCTATCTGTTGGGCACCTTCGGACCTCAGGAGGATCTACTTTTCTGCAAAGCTTCGGAGCGTGCGCGGGAGTTGAAGATTCCTCGTTTGTATATTTCTGCAAACTCCGGAGCCCGCATCGGACTCGCGGAGGAGATGAAACATCTCTTCAACGTCGCTTGGATCGACCCCGACAACCCTGACAGGGGCTACAAGTATCTCTACCTGACGCCGGAGAACTACAAAAAGGTAGAATGGTCACGCATGCGCAGTTGAGCGATCGGACAGAATGCATCTGTGAGTTGAGACTTCAATCGAACCTCGATAACCTCGATATCCACCCACTTCCAGGTGTCGACTCTGAACTCTGTGAACACGGAGCTCATCGAGGACGACGGCGAGTCCCGATACAAGATCACGAACATCATCGGGAAAGAAGAAGGTCTCGGAGTTGAGAACCTGAGCTACGCCGGCATGACAGCTGGAGAAACGTCTCGTGCTTATGATGACATCATCACGATCTCTTTTGTCACTTGTCGAGGCATCGGTATCGGAGCGTACCTCGTCCGACTCGGACAAAGGGTCATCCAATTGGAGTCGTCACACATCATTCTGACTGGCGCCGGAGCCCTGAACAAACTTCTCGGACGGGAAGTGTACACATCGAACAATCAGCTTGGCGGGACGAAGATCATGCACGAGAACGGCGTGTCGCACGTAACAGTGAACGACGACCTTGAGGGATGCGCGACCATGTTGCATTGGTTGTCGTACATGCCGAAATCAAGAGGTAGCGAGCTTCCAATCATGGAAAGTATCGATTCATACGAGAGAGAGGTCGTTTTCACTCCGACAAAGGCTCCCTACGACCCTCGCTGGCTGCTCGCTGGACGAGAAAGTCCGAATCTCTGTGACTTCTGGGATGACGGGTTCTTCGATCGAGGTACGCGAAGTTTCATTTTATCGAGATGAATTCTCGCACCTTGGTGTATTTTGTTTATACATACATCGGCGTTGAAGCAATTCAATCAAGTGCGCTGATAGTGGCTAAACGACGACTTTTCCACTTTGCAGGAAGTTTCTCGGAGATAATGCCCAACTGGGCCAAAACCGTGGTCACTGGTCGGGCCCGTCTCGGTGGAATCCCCGTCGGTGTGATCGCGGTTGAAACCCGCACGGTTGAAGTCGTCCATCCGGCAGATCCGGCAAACTTGGATTCGGAGGCGAAAAACATCTCACAGGCGGGTCAAGTGCTGTTCCCTGACTCCGCGTTCAAAACTGCTCAAGCGATCAACGATTTCAATCGCGAAGGTTTACCTCTGATGATCTTCGCTAACTGGCGGGGCTTCTCGGGCGGCATGAAAGACATGTACGACCAGGTTTTGAAGTTCGGCGCCTACATCGTGGATGCGCTTCGGAGTTACAAGCAACCCATTTTGGTCTACATCCCTCCCGCTGGAGAACTGCGCGGCGGCGCGTGGGCCGTTGTGGATGCCACGATCAATCCATGCCATATGGAGATGTACGCGGATCCCGAATCTCGGGGCGGAGTTTTAGAGCCTGAAGGAACGGTGGAAATCCGATTCCGTAGAAAGGATCTCATCAAAACAATGCACCGCATCGATAGTCAATGCATCGATATTCTCCACAAGATCACCGCAACCGTTCCGGGGGAGGATAGATCAAGTTTAGAGAGACGACTTCGAGCTCGGGAAGAACAGCTCAGCCCAATGTACCATCAGGTCGCATTGACGTTCGCCGACTTGCACGACACTCCAGCTCGGATGAAGGAGAAGAACGTTATTCGCGATATCGTTCCTTGGTCGAAATCTCGTCAAACTCTCTATTGGCGACTCCGGCGACTTCTTCTGCAAGAACAGATGAAGAAAGCGATTTCGTCAGAGAACGTTCAACTCAATGAAACCGATTTGGAATCGACGTTCCGACGTTGGTTCGTGGAGTCACAAGGAGCCGTGAACGACTATCTCTGGGAAAACGACAAGATCGTGACGAGGTGGCTCCTGGAACAACTCTATCCCGCGGATCGGGACTCATCTCTCATTTTGAATAACATACAGAGCATAAAGGATGACGCCGATCTCTCGACCGTGAAGAAAGTCGTTCAGGGCAACCAGAGAATCCTCATGAACAGTACCGCCTTCCACGTGAGTCAGATGAACGTCCGTATGTTGCATGAGGCGGCTGAGCTCGTGTCAGAAGCCATGAATCAGAGGGCTGCGAGTGAGACACCCGGTGAAGAGTGTTGATGTTTGACTTCTGGGAAAATATACGAAGCAAGCGTTTTCATTCACATCGAGCTCCGTGAATCTCAAGACAGAGATTAAAATTCTGATTCGACTCAATAAATCGAGATGGAGATTAGAATTTTGATTCTATACTTTCCAGACAGTAACGAGGGCAAGGGAGAGAACATAATATTAGAAATGTGCGAACGATTTCCTTCGTGATGGAGAATGTCATTTTGTCATCATGATGAAAGTTTCCCACATCTGAGGAGCGATTTTAGACATACATGGAACCCGACGAAGATTGCCCGTTTAGTTTTTCAAGTTTCCCAAACATGCTCGTCCATTGGAGACTGTCCACACGTCTGTGACACACTGCCCGTTTATTAGAGAAAATACGGTAATCACATTTCGAAATAACTGCGCTTACTATTAACCGATAACCGAGAAGTTTCGCGAAAAAAACTGCGGTTATAACCGCAAATAACCGCAGTTATATGTGTTCGAACCGAGAGCGCACTTGAGAGTTCGAATTTCCCGCCTTCTCGTTGGAAGCGGCCGCAATGAAATGAGAGAACTATGATTGGTTTTCAGACAGAAACTTGCCTTGTTCCCGAATGCTTCAATATTTTTTGTGGATAGATGGATGGATATCACGAAATCGCAGAACATCTCTCACAAATTCGTCGTTTCACGAACACATTATTATCTTGATATACTCTCATTGTTTTGTAGTCAAATGCGGTTATAAACGCAATTTTCCCGCGGTTATTGCGCTTAACAGCCGCTAATTGCTCGCGGTTATTAACCGCGTTTAAATAACCGCTGCAAAGCCTACCGACTGTACAAAATTTCAGGTTCATCGAATTGATAGTCTCACAGAATACCGCATTCAAAGGCGTGAGGACAGATGCACATTCGCATTTATAGGTTAAGAAGACGAATATTAATAGGTTGTTTCTTTCTCAAAGCAGCGGCAATGCTAAGGTACTCAGCTCCCCTCGAGAATCACTCTATATGTGTGCAGCGGATTCGAGACCAAAAAACATCTGCAAGCGACTCCGAGAAAGGATCGATTGGACTTCGAAAAGTCTAGACTCATACAGAGCTCGGAACATGGCCTAGAATGTCTCATTCAAGGGCTTGCCGAGAGGGGGGGGGGCAAGGGGGGTTTTTGAAATCCGCATGAAACGTGAATCTACTGTATCCTGTTCGGGAGTAGCAACGCTGCATGTATGCGTATCTGTAGAGAGATCTACAAGTTGTAGCGACTTCTCCGGCGGAACGGGGAAAATATCGAGTTCAGTCTTGGTGGTGGAGAATGGCAAAGCTGCGGCTCGATTGTCTCATCCAAGAGACCAACAAGAAACAAAAGAGTCCAATCCGCTTGCTACGCAAAGTCATTTTATTGACACTCCTGCGTGTTTTCCGTCTCTGAGTTTAACCTGACTGGAACATTTCGAATCGGCGCGACTGACTACGCAGCGTACCGGAATCGTGTGAGCTGTAATGTTTCGAAATCTCGCAGCAGTGATATTCTCGCTCTATTTCTTCGAGAGCTACCAAGATCATCCGCCGCAGAAGGGGCTGCATCTGAGCGGAATCGTGGGTGCCGCCGAGAAATTGGCAGGTTTACTCTCCGTGGAACCAACTTCTCTTTTGATCGTGGATCTCGGAAATGCTCTTGGACAAATTCATGCGCCCCCGCAATCGAGTTTGCTCTCTGCTCGACCTGTGATCACGAGGTGGTTGTTTAACACTAAGAGTCGAACGCATACTGAACTCTCAGGAGCTCTGGCAGCGCCACTCAAAATTGTCCTCGTCACGTCCAAAGACGAATACTTGCACAAACTGGCGTTTTACCGAACCGATTTCACTCATAATATTCGCCACAAATTCTTATTTCTTGTTTTCGCTCGCGCCACGAACCAATCCCTGGATCTGCATGAGCTTTCAGCTGCTCTCCGGATTCGGATTGTATCTTGGTTCGAGAACAAGCTGGAGCTTTTTGTCTGCTCGAAAAACTTTGACAATTTATTCAGCAGGCAAGGTTCTCCGTCAGTACGGGTTTGCGGGTCGTCGACAGCCCCATCGTCGACAGGACTCCTCTTCTATCGACTACGTTCAGGCTGGAATTTTCTATTCGGGTGCGGTGTAACTCCACTGAGTTCGAGAATCGCTTCCTTGTGGAGAGAACAAGATATGTGGACGACCCTTTGCGTTTTAGACTGACGTCTCGCTGGAAATTGCTCGACTTGAAGCCCGAAAGATGTTTCTCCTATATCCTACTGGATACCGTGCATGTCTCAGCGCTGCTGAAACCTTTTCGACCCGAAGCTTGGTGTCTCATAATGGCTACCGCCGTCACGATAGCGGTGGTTTCCTCGAGAATTCTACGCAAATCGAGCCCAGAGATCTTCGGGCGAATCTTGCAGAGTACGATAACAGTTCGAGAGATCGATCTTGCTCCGAGAACTTACTCGGACACAATCATCGGCTGCGCAGCACTGGTTTTCATTTTTTTCACAGGACAACTCTATTCGAATCGCGTGATGTCGTCGTTTCTTGATCCGACGATCAAGCCTCCGTCGCCGAAAAGCTTCTACACCTGTCACTTGAGCGAATCCTGTGACAGTGCGAACCACTTGCAAGAAATTCTAAAACATGTCGTCGTATGTGATTTCCCCCAGCTCTTCCTCACATCGATCAACAGGCCTCTGACCAGAATTCGGGTTACAGACAATTCCGTCGAAATGTCAGAGTTCCTCGAGGCCCGCAAAAACCCGTCCATGAGCAAATCGCAACAACTGCCCTTGGTTATTGCTCAGAAGAGCGTTATTCTAGATCGTCTTCTCAACCACGGTCTTATTTCTGCAGCGCAGCTTAAGAGGCTCGAAATGAAACGCCGTGGGGAAAACTTGTACAAAATTCGCGGGAAGCGAAACAATGTTTCGACCGAGATGAAGTTGAAGCGTGATCTCGAACCCCTTGGGAAGCTCGGTTCTGAATTCGCGAGCCACAACACGACCACAGGACAGTTCACCATGGATTGTTTTCTCAAATTACGGCCGTTATTTGGTTGGTGCTTCGTTTCAAACATCGCGGTCTGCTGCCTCGAATTGTGCAATTCTCGGAGATTCCTTCTTCGCGCTGTTCGGATTCGTGCTGCTGCCGAGTACGAGTATCGGAGACTTGAGCTTACGCTCGCTTCCGCTCGCTTCCGCGTGGCTCTCTTCTGCTGATTTCGGATGTCGATTAGGGAGACGTTTACTTTTGATCGGAAGGAAGTTTGGAGGCGGACAACGTTAGTGAAGCAACGATTTCACTGACAGGCCGCAGCCGCCTCGAAGCTGCACCACGAGACCAGTCATCTCATGAGTCATGACTAGGGCTGGGATATCAATGCCATGAATATTTTTGTGCTTCAACGCATATTTTGCGGTTTTGTGTCTTTGATGCATATTTGGAACGGTGCATCACTTTCCTCGCCTTGCGGAAGGTACATTCCTGTAAGTTGTGTTCTTCGCTGCGTTTCTCCACGGACCACACTTCCCGTAGGCACACCGCCATTGAATCGACGACCGGCTCAACGAAGGTTCACACTGAATTTTATTTCAATTAAAATCAATCACTACCGCTTCTTGTGGTGAATTAGCTCACCTTGAGTTTCGTTGTCGAATTTCAGCAGTGAATGAGTCATCTTGAGTCGATCGAGACCTCCAGACACCAAAAGTTTAAAAGAATCATTCAAATACAACGAGAGTCTGTCTGTGGCAGCTCCGATCTGTTCTCACTTTTCCTTTAGCAAGTCCCTACAGCAGAGTTTCTCGAGGCCACCCGGGACGGAACTCGGAAATTCAGAGAATTCCACCCCTCCAGACCTTGATCCAAGCAACACCAAAACCCCGCCCCTCGAATATTCTGCTTCCGAAGTGACCATCCCGGCAGACTGATGCAATCGATTCCTTTCGGACCCGATTCGAATTTGAAAAATTCTTGTCTCTTACAGATCACTGTTCTGGTCAAGTTGAACCTATGCTCCAAAGAGAGCTCGGTTAGTTGGCAGAAGAGAATTGCATTTTTGGACTCATGAAATAATTGGATGTCCGATATCCTGATTCAAATCAGCTTCCAACGAAACGAGAGGGACTGGACGGATAAAAAGAGGAACAGCTAGGAAGAAGAAAGACTTCACTTGAAAAAAAACAAAAAATAACACAAAACAATGACATACATAATATCATGAATGATACAAGAAAAAAACATGGAATAGACTTGAACGCCTTTTACATTGTTTGGTCTGCGGTAGCTGCACTTCTGGCAGCAGGAATTATCTGGGTCCGCGAGCGTAGCGAGCGGCACGCGCCAGAGTACTGAAAACCTTGCTCAAGTCGCCGCTATGGCGTGTTGGCGAGTCCCCAATTCAGCCTCCGACCCGCGTTGAGCAAAACGACCGAGGAGAGAATCGACGGTATTTCGTCTGAATGTTCCGACGCGACTTTGTCTGGCATCGATCGTCATCCGCTAAACAATGAAGAACATGCTCAAGATGAATATCGGCGCTCATACGACTTGAAACTCATCGTTCTCGAGAAACTATCGCACAACCTCGAGGAATTTCTCTAGGGGAGGGGAGGGTATTAAACAACGAGCGCGATTCTGACGGATAAAAACTCTCTGAAGCGATTTTTCAAGGACGACGATGACGGAGGCGCTCGATTCATGTGGAGCAACTTCATCCGATAAGGATGATTCAATCCGAGTGCGATGTTCGTGGTTTTAAATAATGCGGCAGCCTCCCTCACCGCCCGGAATAGTTGGATTTTTGTGTCATCAATCAATTAAGAAAGTCTCTCAGGCGTGCAGTCCTCGACACCGGTTGGAACAGCCATAGGAAACCTCCGCATAGCAGACTCCCTTCTCCAGGGAACTTTCGGTGTGCGAATGCATGAACTGACTTCTCGCTCTGCACTACGTCTGAACGAGTCGCTATAGTATAGCAGGATACGAAATTGTCAAACGTGTCGTAGAATATCATGGTTTCATCAATTGAGCGAATCCCGCCGAAACGCGATAACATGGACGCACCGTTCTCTCGTCTCGATAATTTTTGAAATTGCGCGGGCTTCTCTCCTCGAATCGCGCCCTCAGCTGCTTCGCCTTTCGAACCAGCCTGCTCGTCCGCCATCTTGGTGCGGCCAGTTGAGAAGGAACCGTTCTGACCGCAATCGAATTGAAGTGCCGTGTATAGTTTAGTGTCTGCTTTGAAAAAGTTTCCGTAACTTGCAGCGTGCACTCTTCTGGTGACTGAGAAACTGAACAACTTCCCCACCCAGCTTCTCGCTTCGGTGTGCCGCATCGCGATGAGTTCTCTGCTACAGTGATATCCTCACGAACTGCGTACAGATGAATCGTGTTGGAGACTTCCTAACTCTCAGCGATGGCGCACTCTTCGGGCGCCGAATTTGGTGTGATCGAAGGGGTCACTATGTGGAAAACGGTGAAGAGCGCATCGCGGATTTTTTCTTCCACCAGATGCGGAAGAGCCCCGACGGTTCTGTTATTCATTTGAGGTGCAAACACTCCAAAACGTGAGTTTTCGTGCCATTAGAGCTCGCGTGAACGTGTCGGAGGGAGTCGGGATTCGAATTTGACTCGTATACGAATGTAGTATTGAATTACGAAATGATCCCGTTTCAGCAAAAGAATACGATGTCCTGTCAAGGGGAAAATCAAAGCAAGCGGAGAGATCATCTCCATGAGGGGCTCCCACAACCACACCCCCGAGTTCGACGGTCACGGCCTGGACGTGCGGACCGCAAGAGGAAACTGGCTTAGGGCGTTGCGCGAGAACCCACAAGAATCCCCAATTAATGCGGTGCTGAAAGAGAGGCGAAGGTAACTTGAATTTCGATTCGCGAGTCTATACTTATCTCCTAGCGCTGGAAAAAAGGAATTTCTCGAGTTGAAAATATCCGTTGTAACTCTTGTTGTTTCCAGGCTCCCGCTGGAAGTTGCCGCCCAAATCGTTCCTGTCGCTCACGTTCCCACTGCGCGGCGCCAGGCGGCCGTGGCGAGACTGCCACAGATTCGCAGACCGCCGAAACTACACGAGGTCATCAATGCTAACAGGATCCTGGGGTTCACGGGTGCGCCAGACGGTCGACCTTACCTGCGCATCAGTCACACCGAAAACGACGGCGACGCTTCGACAACCGAAAACGAACTCGAGCCCCTTTCCGACACGGCGGTCGAGATTTCCGACGATGAACAGTCAGAGGACTCACCTGGACCTGAGGCTCGGAGTCAATTGGACGAAGATGACATAAGCCATTCCTGGGATCTCCTCAACATGGGGCTCATAACTCCGATGAACTTTATCGATCGCGTGAAGTTCAAGATTGACGGGGGTAGGTCACCTTGCCTCTGTGATCAAGCATCGATTCAGCTCTCCTAACTCTGATATGCACATAGTTCGATCTGTATTGTGGGTCTGAATTCATTCTTAACTTATAGCAGCCTCGCCACGGAACGAGAAAACCGCTGTACTCCCATACGTCCATATGATAGACAAAGGTATCGCCAAGCGTGTTCTCCAACACGACCACGACTACGAGCAGTGTTCGGCCGTTTACTTCGGCGATCACTCGTACACTCATCCGCCCTTGTGAGGTTAGTTTGGATTTCCGCCCGAGGTAGTTCTACGTTCTCTTCTCTAACGTAGCAATCGTAGTTTGAGAGATTCCGCCTTTAACGATCCCGCCATGACCCGAAGTTTGAAAATTCCAGACTCGACCTGAAACAGGTGAAAACGCGCACAAATTCTCCATCGTTAGCTTTCCTGGGCATTCAATCTCAACTCTATATCATCTCCACCTGCGCACAAGTTGCTGTTGGCCGATGAGACTTGTTCTTTGACTTCGAGTGTACATTACATGAACTGCAAATCCTCCGCATACTTGGGAAATTCTCATTGATCCTCTCATCATAGACGCAGTATATTCATCGAACTTATGATTTGAATCCTAGATCAAAGTTTGACGTTGAATCGAAAATCTACGACGTTATTTTTGGGACCGCGTAGATTTCTAGGCCTCAAAATCTTCCCTTTTGGCTTCGTTGATAGGAGACATCTTCTAAGGCAAGACCCAGACCGGGGACTTGGGTGCATTAACAAGATTCTATTAGGGGTATCGTTTGTAAACAATCGCAGATACAGTTGTTGAATAGTTCTTCTAGTTAATCATTTCGGTGAACGTTGAAATAAATTCCGAGTACTTGACTCTTCAATCGACTTGGTTTTTTCTTGAGTGACGATGGATGGAAGGTATCATCCGATAGAGCAGCTCTCCTCTCCTGAAACGTTTTCGTCCTGAATGCGACCGATCAAGATTTCCAGCTGACACTTCCCCCTTCCAAACCAGTGTAATGAATTATTCATCAATTTCATGGGATATGAAAGGATATTCAACAAATTATGTAAATGATCGATGGTGGGAATTTTCTAGTGTTCCAAGATTGCGTTCAATGGTCGCAGGTGACATTTTGTCCGGGACATACAACGTTGTTTCTGGATCGGACCTCGCTGCGTCCTGAACAGTTGGAGGTCATTCTCGGGGTTTTTTGCTCGAGTGTCGCCTGCTCTGCTCGAGATTTGTTCGGGGCTTCGCCTGGATATCCCAAATTTTCGTTGACTCTGAAGTCCGGAATGTGAATCTTATAGAACCTGTTGGACTATCACCAGTTCCATCTTGTCGAGCGGGCCATTCTGAATCAGAGAAAGTTATCATCATATTGAACGCTCGGGGAGGGACCGAAGGATGACGGTGATCCCAACAATGGAGCCCCAAATACTACGCTCTCGTCTATTCCACAGTAGCATGATGGAGAAGCTGAAGGTATTGTTGCTTTATTGACACAGGAAATCGTTTATCAGAGTGGAATTTCGAACATATTCTCACCGGAACAGTCTTTCAGAAGTTCGTGAATCCATCGCGATATGAAATTGTCGGAATCACGATTTGCTCCTCGCACTCGATGATATGATGTTCTACAACTCACCGCGGCACAAGGAACTCCGCATCACGGTATCAGTATTACAGTATAACTGGCCACATGAGCTCGCCATGTGTTTATGCACTCACTCATTCATTCGGGATAACGTCGCGACGAAATTCTCTTTTTTGGTCATCGGCCGACGTACAACTCCTCTGTATTCAAGAACGGAGTCGTTCCTTCGAACCGATTCGTGGTTCTGATCCACATCTTTCCCGGGAAAATTTCCACATGTCGACATTGAGTCGAGAGCTGTGTATCTTACTGATGATGAACGACACCAGTATACTTGTTGCGAGTGAGTGAGGTGTTCCATTATTATCCTCCGAGCATCAGCTCTCGAGTGAAACTGATCGAAGCAAACAGCGAGACGGAGCAAACAAAATTCGCGGACCTGATTCCGCGTCGTCGAGCTTCGCGGCAGGTAATTCACAAAGCGCCGTGATTTCACTGTTCGTCAGTGAGCGCTGTGAAGAAGCGGTCGATCCCTTTCCGAGTCATGCCCAGCCCCCTCTCCTTCTCCCGCGCAGAGGGCCTCGTTCAGCTCAGTTTTCTGACCAGTGCGAGCGGAGCGAAAACTTTTCTGAATCGTTCGTTCGAGATGAGATCCTTCACCGTATCTATGCTGCTACTGTAACAATAACATCAGTGCTGAAGCCATAAACAGCAAGATTAGTGAAAGAGCTTCAAACACAGTGATCAGGGTGTATGGTTTGAACAACAAAGCCAGTGTGAGCCCCTTCAACAACAAACTCGGGGACATCAGACACAACAAGAGGATTACCGTCGACAGGAGCAACATCTGATTCTGCGACACTTCTGACAAGTACGAAATCAGACAGAAGTTGCCCGACAACAGAGTTTCCGATGAGCCCGACGGTGGCATCCGCGCAGCACTTTTCTGTGAAGTCGGGTCTTCCAGCACAGAACAACAGCCACGGACTAATCCAGTAGTGAAGCAGTGAAACACAGGAAACTCCTCAGCAAGTGCCAGCGGTCCGATCTGTGGGTAGCGATATCCGAAGGCACCGACGAAAATGAAGAAGGGAATTTTCAGGATCACGTCCCGCTTGAAGAAGATGGCTGTCTTCCGAAAGGTGAGAAAAGTTTCGATTTTTTGTGCGGCACGTTCAGCAACAACTCATCTTGAATCCTTTTATGGCAAATCCATACGAATGATGTGGCACCCTGCTCTGCTTCGAGTAGCACTGACTGTGATTGAGTTGGTCGAGATGAGACGGCCAAACTTCCTAGGATGTGGCAATATTTGTTTAAACTATCTCTTGTTTCGGGACCTTTCGGTCTCTGAGATGGTAGATGTCGGGCTTGCTGGGTGAGTGTTGAGCGCGGTCTCGCTTCAGAAGTTTTTTGGAGTTTTTTGGAAGAGGTAATTTAGTTATTCCACTGTCCTTCGAGCTCATGAAAAAAATGACTTTCACGTTCGTGACAACGAGGAAAATCTAATTTCCTTTTTTTTGGAAACTGGTATTGTAATCAGAATCCGAAAGTGAGAGTTTCGAGCGTAGTTGATCCGCGGCACATTTCGAAGTACCGTTGGAGTTTGCTCATTTTGATAATTGGCCGGCAGATAGTTGGGCGAGAGAAAATGGTTAGCATTTTTGACTCAAGAAAGTCCTTGAAGACTTGTTGATGAGCGGGCCCGTTCGAGTTTGCATGAAAACAAGACGAAAACATTTCTCGAACACCTCAAGATCGATTTAAGGAATAGTTCCTCGTTCGTCCGTTCTCCGCGCGACTACATTTCGCCGATCGCATTCGAAATCGGCGTTTCTACGTATTAGCGTCGTCCGATCGGCCGCGGTTTCAGAAGAATAGCAACCGAGATGAAGAACACCAGAATTTATCTCGTGGTGAAACTTCATTCGAACGCACTGAAGAAGGATGACAGGGAGGAAGATTTCTAGTTGGTTTTCTGTGGATGACGTTCACTTTGAACAATGTGTCGCATGCAGCTCCATCCGATTCAGAGACGGGATAAACGAACATTGATAAAACACAAATGTTTGCTCTTCAAAAAGAAACAACAACCTCCAGAAGATTGGCATTATACACTCGAATTTCAAACAATGTCCTTCTTGTGAGGAGAAGTTTCTACCTCAAGCGATGCCTGACTTATCTGAAAACTCCGAGCCAGCGATATTCCCGACTCGTCAAGAAAACGAGTGATCTGGTCAATACATGCGAAGGAATGTCAAATTCTTTCTTCGAGAGAATTTCCGCTCTTCCGTGGATTCCGACGCTTTCGACCCGAATCATGTCGTGTGTGTCCACAAATAAAACGTCTCCGAATCATTGAATAAGATGTCGCTCTGTCAGGTACGTGTTCCAGAGGAGTGCACACCTATTAGCCGCCATTTGAGACCTTGAACTAAATCTTGACAAGTATCCGAATCGGTTCTGTATTTCCGTGGAGTTCTTCGAAGAAACAAGTCCCGAAATCTCGTAAAGAATCAATCGACAAGTGCTCATTGTAGCATGAACGATTCGTTGAAATGATTTCATATCGATCGAGATCTCACTATTTCGGGCAGTTCCGCAGGAGACGTCGACTTGTTGGCGGGTTGCTGAGAGCGACGCATTCTCCGGATGGAATTTTTGGAAAACTTACAGAAACAATTCGATTGAATTCATCATATCCCGCTCTGCAGAGCAAAGCGAAACGTCAAATCACTCTCAGAATGCTCATAGGGAATTTTCACAAGGAATTCCATGCGAGAACTTCCCGGAAGAGCCTTCTTAGGGAAACTCACGCGGGCTTCACACGCGTGTCCGTGAAACAGCTCGCTCGATTCTGCGAGGTTTCGGGAGGTCAGCCGATGTTTTGGTTTCTTCTCTCTTGCTCTGCTTCCAGCTGACCGACAGCACACGAACACGCGGAGAACTCAGTGAATTCGGAGACGGCGATTGATCTCGGTCGTCCGAACGTCTCTGGAAACAATGGAATTCGTTTTTCTCGCAGAAGTATTCTCTCGCTTCTACAGAAAATCCCTCAAAAACCTCTTTTTCTCGACGCTCGTGTAATCTCGAGATATTCTCGGACATGTTTAATATACTGTGTCGTGAACCGTGGATCAGCTGCCCGCAATCGAGTGAATGAATGAATGTAAGCGTCAGCGGAAAGTTGTGGACTTCTCTTTTGTAGTGTGTGTGCCACCGTAACACGGGTCGCTGTCACAACAGGATAATCTGAACTTTCACTTCGGAGTGTTGACTGCAAATCTTATTGTGAGTTTTTCTCTAAAAGTTGGACTCTCGGAATTTGTGTGGAAGCAGAAAATATTCGCTCGGTAGATGGCTAAAGAGTAACTCTTGGAAGCAACGACGGTCTCTTCACGATTCCCGCGATGAGTTATTGAGATCCGAGTGGACGACACCGTTCTCTCGTTTTTTGTAGACGCTCGCAGACGCTGGAAGTCTGTGTTGAGATTATCTTTCCACCTCGAGTTGTCGGGTGACGCTCCCTGGGTATGAAAAGCGGAGTTCCCCATTGAATGTCAAGAGAATGGAAGAATCGCCTGATTTGAGGGAAGCGATAAATTTCTTCGATTCTCTGACCCATTGCAAGCCGATTGAATGAACCCGTATGTTATAATGAGCTTATCACAGAAGTCGTTGTAACGAGCTTCTACTCTGTCGGGCCCCACTCCTCTCGGTTCTCGGCTGGGTCAGCCATAGGCGCCAATGAAACTTCTCTGATTTCGACAAATTGAGTTCTTCGTTATTCGTCCTCGATCCATCGATAAGTTGTGCATTCCCTGCTCGGTCTCCACCACTCGCGCAGTGCTTCTTCCCCATTGTCAGTTGAGATCGCCACTTGTGACGAGAATCGTGAGAAAAACATTGAGGCAATTGATTGACACTTCATTTCACGGCAACTGTTTTTAGCGACGCTGATTGTGAGTCATAAGAAAACTCTGTCATTGGACCGAATGACCATCGAAACCATGTACATGGTACTCGTGTCCGAGCGTGGCGACGAGAAGTGAACACGATCGCGAACTCCAAGAACTGTGGAAGCTGCGCGACAGAAAGTTCTCCGCTCGTCCGCCCACTCAGATCCAGCAGACTTTAAGTTTGAATCTGAGATCAAAAGACAAAGGTCACGACGCGAATCCGCATAAGTCGGACCGCGAAATTTCTCGTACAGACGCTCCGCGCTGCATTCAAATGTGGAGTGTTTGTGGATCCGAGAGAATTGACACTACTTTCGTTCCCACCTCCGTCTCAGCTTTTCCGCAAGATACTTGAAAACGACGGCTCCATCGCGTTCAGTGACTGTTCGAGTGTGGGAGCTACACACTGTGAATCCTTTCGGAGGAGCGAACCTGTGAAGCTGATCAGGGGAAGCACTAGATGATTGGAGGGACGTCAAGTTCTTCAACGAGGACGCCGTTCGTACTGCGAAAGAGACGACTCTCGGAATCACTCACATTTGAAAGACTCTCTCTGCCACTCAGTTATCGCATTGAAAGCGTCAAACATCTTGGAAACGTTTATTCTCGATCGAGTTTTCGAAAAGAAATCGAGGTCGCCATGGCGGTGTATCAATCTAGAGCTCGAGTACGGCTGAGCTGTCGGCAATCGCACACGTCCGCCTCTTTATCAGCCGCAACACGTACGACGCGACGGCCGGAGCAAACCGATAAAAATGCACCCCTTTCTCTCTTCCAAACATGAAGAAGGATCGATGAGCCGACCGCTAGAGAGACCTCTCCGGGACCTCCTTGAAGCGAAATTGGGGGGATGCAGATCTGAATGAAGTCAGTTTTCCATTCCAACAGCTCGATCAGTACTGAACTGAATGGGAGCGGGATCGATGAATTGAAAGTCCGTGAGATCCGAGCAACGAGCCCGTTATGTCAGTCGTTTCCAATTCGGGGAAAGATAGGCTCCTGGTCGAGAGCGAGGAACACTCTCCGCTATAACTCAAAGTCCGCTACATCCGAGTCCGTTGTAACGATGTTCTACTGTACGACGAATATTCGACAGAACGAACTAAAAACAAATTGTTCGGCCGGCCTGTCGTGAGGTTCAATGACTGAAGATCTTCTTCACAGCGAACAGATTCCGCGAGCTCGTGGTGGATGCAAAACATTCTCGAACTTAAGGCGTGGAGATAGAAATCGAACAAACAAAAACGTCAATCACGGAACACGGCACTTCGGATCCACACTTATGCCTCAGGCCATGAGGGCCCGGAGGCGAACTCGAACGATGGGGAGAACATGGAGACCGACGAGCACCTCTCGAACCACTGATAATCTTGAGGACTATGAGTGCATGGAGTGCTTTACAGTTGACGACATGGTGACTCATAAATCAGAAACAGTGCGTCATTCCTATGGAGTTGCTCCACGACTCACAACGGGGGGATTTGTCATCATTCCAGCGTGGGCTTAGATGACAGCCACGATGCTTCGACAGCGAACGCGTGAGACACGGAGACAGCCGCGAATACTGAGTTTCGGATTCCGATTTTCCATGGTCGAGACTCGACTCATAGTTTATCTATTCGAAGCATAATCAATCATATTACAGTAGGGTACCGGTTAACGAACAGGCTCGATTCCACGCCCCTAGTCCGCTCTACGAACCGTTGATCCGGTTAACGAACCACTTGAAGAATATGATGAATGAGGAATGAATATGAATACACTCCCATAACACAGAGAATTCATGTGCGCAAAAATATCTCTTGTATGGAATGCTCTCCTGATGAACTCTTTTCTGATGGGGGTTAGTGATTATACGTGTTCCGTTTCGAACGAGGTTCTTTTCCTTGGCGTTACTAACGAAAAAGTTAAGATAGAGAAAAAGTAGAGAAAGTAAAGAGCACGATAAAACTGGTTTGAGATATAAATTGAGGATCACAGTAGATCTTCTCTTTATTCAAGTTCGGATCATTAAAACTTTAACAAAGCGGAGTTAATCGTGGTTGTGGTTGACGAAATGGTGTTTATTTTGACTGCCTGGATCGGATTCTTTTTCTCTTCATAGGAATCAATTTTGAAGCGTGTTCCGGTTAACGAACGATCCGAATAACGAACCTTCCGCCGGAACGGATTAAGTTCGTTAAGCGGGACCCTACTGTATAGGCATTCATCGTGGTGATCGAGACCGTTATTAGGAATGAGGACTACAATGCTAAGCCCGTGTGATCAGCGCGGTCAGAATCACAGTGCAGATCCCTATGGCCACAACGTCATCGAGGAAGCTTTCAATCGATACGCCCGCGCCGGGACCGTCTGAGATGACGAACATCGTACGGCAAGGAGTCATCTTCCCAAAAAAAAAATTGTTGTATCTCAACAACGATAAACTCCGCATTCTGACGACGTATCATTCGTTTAGGAAAAAAAATATGCAGCGAAACCGATTTCAATGTCTGAGATTTGTACATCATTCTGTCAAGAGGTAACCGGTGTCAACCACGATTTTCTCGTTCATTTTTTTGCACGATTGCGCGTCGGACTAAAACCGTGAGGAGAACGCGAAATTGCAGGGGAATACCACGATCAATGCTGATGGCTGAGAATGAAAAAAAAACTCCTCGAAATATTTTTTCTCCATTGCGAGCATGAGAAACCAGTTAAAAAGCATCGAAGGAGTCATCACCACAGGCAGGGTGTGTCTGTCACAGAACGACTGTAGAGGCGAACAATGGCTCTTTCACACAGTTGTGTTGTACTTTCCAGACGACCGGAACAGTTTCACTGTTGTCTTCTGTCGCTTGAAAAGAACTGGCAGACAAGAAAATTAGTGACTTGTTGAACGATCTGCCGCGCGATGACGAGGGAGAAACAGCTTCCCTCAGTCAGCCATTTTTGGTTGGAAAACTAACTTGATTCGAATCAAAAATCTTCAAGATACTGCCTGATAAATTTTTCCCAGAATCTGTTGAAAAAGCCGAAAAACTCCTTCCCGGAAACAAGCTTCGCGTGAAATATGAGCATGGAAACCAAAAATAATTCTCACGACGATTACCACTCTATAACCCGCTCGGCTTTCCTCCGTCTGAGAAAATGGAAATCAAGTTCGATCAACTTGAGATCCAGTTTCGCGAGAATCAGCCAGAACTGATCATTGATCACTTCCACACGCTGCCTGGTGATTGTTGAATGGCATTGATACTGAGTGATTGTCCGATGTTGTCTCACTATGGGTAACACGGCTCGAAGTTCACTGAGTGTCCAATGTCATCTCGCCGTGGATCTTCTCCTCACCGCTGCCTCTGACACAGCTACCTGCGTTCCCCTCACGCAACGTCATTCGATGACTCGTGTTATATCCAAAAAAGCTTCCTGCGCGTGTCGGCTCGAAGCTAAGGCGTGAAAAATGACGCCTTGACAGGTTGTTAATGAGCGGTTCATTGATTGAGAATCCATTAATTTCCTGTTCGTCATCGAGCTATCAATTAAGACTTTATGGCGCGAAAACAAGCCTCAGAACGTTTACCGAATAATCACTAGATTCACTCCTCCGACAGAACTCGTCCGATCCGGCGAAGGATAATTCCACGTTCTACACCGAGGAACTGGCCGAGGAACAAGAACAAATCATCATGGAGAAAGTCTACAGCGAGGCGTTGTATGCCGTGATGCACCGTGTTGGAAAAACAGAGTACAGGTTAGCTGATTCTCGAAGCAGTCGTAGACAAAACGTGGTCGGCTACAAATAACAGTCTTTCGAAGCTAAAACCTTTCTCCGGTTCCCTAACCCCGAGTTTCCGTCTGTGTCTTCACGTCCAGGAAAGAGGATTTGTATTTTTTCCTCAAAGACGCCTTTGCTCTCGAAGACGACAAGCACTACGATCTCCTTCAAAGCGTCGGACAGGAGAAGAAACCGCAGACGTGCGTTGAAGTCTTCGTGGAACGTGCGGAGAATTTGATCGCAAAGGATCCCAACGGTAATTATAGTGACCTCTCAAGTACTCGACCGTGAAAAATGAATGAACGGATCCGCAAAGACTCTAGACGAGGATATGTCAAGCATTTTACTTTGATGCGCATTCATATTGATACCTCCCGATCGGGAAACCCTCTTCGTTTGTTCGAAATCGAACGATAGTCTGCACAGTCGTACAACTTCGTGGTCGAAAATATCCTCTCTCGACTGAGATCCACTGAATAGTGAATGTCTCGAAGGTTTCAGCGACCCTTACTGCATGCTGGGCATCCAGTTGGGAGCCGGTGGATACGATGGAGCCTGCGACATGAACAACATCGAAGCCACTCAAGTGATGACCACCAAGGTTCAACATGCCAATCTGAACCCCGTCTGGAACGAGAGATTCATCCTGTTAGTTGGCTGATGACAGGAAAATTATTATCGATTCACTTCCATATTCAGTTCATTGAGTTGTTCGTTCAAAATATTGCAGAGATGTCGAGGACGTGCTCTCGGACCTCTTCCATCTGGACATTTGGTGAGTTCAAACTCCGTCGACATGACCCAGGGAGGGAAAGACATCTATCGGAACCCGAGAAAATATCTCCGCTATTAGAGTTCCTCTTGGTTACTCCAGGTTGAGCTCTAGCTTTTAGCTAAGAATCGCTTTCTCCCGTTCCGTTTCTCTTAATGCCCGACCTTCCGCAAGAAGTTTTTCAAAGCCCGTCGATTGGAGGCTGGTCAGCCGTTGCCCGATTGCGGCAGTTTCACAGTCGTCGCTCGTTGAAGTCGAAACAAGAGCTTGAGCTCCGATCTTTCACTCGAGTCGGCGCCAAAGAGGTGAACGTGCAAACCAGCGAATGTTGTGTAAACCACGTTGATCATATTCACCACGTTGAGGAGTTTCAGAAGAACTCCCTCATTGAGAAGAAAACGAAAGCACGCGTATTTGAGTTTCTTGAGGTTTTGAACACGAAAAGATGAGACTTGAAACGTCAATCCGTGGAAAAAGTTCCTAAAGTCACGAGGAGGAATAAGAAACGCGTAGAACCTCTTTTCTGCACAGGGACGAGGATATCGAGAAAGGCAATCTGATCGAGGCCGCTTCAAAAGTGACCGACGTCGCCTCTATCAAGGGTTTAGGTCGATTTTTCAAGCAAATCGCGGAGTCGACGAAAGGCAGCGACGCCCAGGATGATTTTCTCGGCTGTGTAACGATCCCTCTGAGGGTAGGTGTCTTTGTTTCTCTGCTGACTTCACGAAGGAAAGTTCCGGAATTATGTGTTTCCTGACACCGAGAAGGAGGCCGAAAAACCGAAGAAATAAAAGCTCCTCTTTCTTTGTTTCCCAGGAAGTTCCCGGATCGGGGATGAGCGTATGGCTTCCGTTGACTTCTCGCTTCAGTAAAGGCTCCGCGATAAGAGGTCGGATCAAAGTGGAGCTCGCTATACGTTGTCGGCAGCGGCGCGGAACCGATGTTTCGCAGGTTGGTATCAAGGGATTATAGGAGTACAAGGATGGAGAGGTCTGGACGCACAAATCCTCTTCGAGTCTGACACCATCAGATTATTACAGGAATGCGACTCCCCGTCAGCGGTTCGAAGTTACGAGACTCTGTTGACAGTTTTTGCTGAACAACAGTTGCAGCACGCTCAGGTGAGTTGTCGTCAGCACTTCCTCTTTCTGTTTCTGCATCGTCGATGCTCAGCGTGTTCTTTTCATCGGCTCACCGGCTGAAAGGAGCCTAGAGGAACTTATCTAATGAGGTCAAGGCTGTCTGGATATCCTTCTAGGCTGTAAGGTCCAAACTGGCGATCTATTCGTCATCCTTTCTGAAGTTTTTCCGTGATTTTTCTCGCGCATTATTCAAATTATTTCACCGTGCACGCCCTTCCGGCATGCTTTGAACCTTTCGTTGGTCGAATGAGACATGAACACAATCTTTTCGATAAGCCGCACGCTACGGTGTCTCTCTGTTTCGCCGCCGCTGGTCGTGGGTCTCCATAAAAACCGCGAGAGCTCGAGCGAGGCAACCGGGCAGGAGAAATGAGTCCCGTGGGCTGTGGCCACGCCACCTCGTGCGGTTCCTGGCGCGGAGCTCGTTGGCTAGTTGTGGCGGGACGCCGGCGGGGTTCGCGACCGGCTGTAGATGGTGTTGATGATGATCAACATCCTCTCCATATCCCATAACGGACCCAACAGTTTTTACTGTACCTCTATCAGCGGAAAAGCGGGAGAGCTCGTTCGTTTTGGCTGCTTCCGCATTCGCTCCCACTGCTGCAGCTGCTACTGGTGGTGAAGTAGAACCTGGACAGACAGCGGTATGAAGTCGAAAATTTGGTCGGCTCGTCGCCGGGCACCACTGTTGACCAGCCTCTGAGAGCGAAAACACATTCAGACCACAGCTGTGCATCGCTGAAAACCATTGAAGCCACGGAGCTGAGTGAGTTTCTCAAAAGAGGTCAAAAAGTTTTCCACTCACGATTCCTGCGGCCATGACCGCTTTTGATGGAATCGATAGCATCCGCGGTATCTGTCTCCTGCGCATCTAAACTTCGATCCTGGCGATAGCTGAGCGCGTAAGTCGTTTTCTCGGCAGACGTCTTCCTCACAGAAGTTGTTCCAGCAGTCTAGACGGATCCCCTAGAGAGAGAGCACGATGGACTTGACTACATAAGCATTCGATCGATACTGCTCAAATGAACTGCGGCATCGGTTCTGGCCACGTCATTTTGGGTAAATAGTCTGTCCATGGGCGCATCACAATTTCCAGTGCCGGTAAACGATCATGGGAAGCCTGATATGGTTTACATGAAGCCGTCAAAGTCGGAAGGGAGACCGATGCCTCTCATCAGCAGATGTAAACAGCAACAACAACTCACGTCCTCGATCGAACACGACCTGAGAGTCAAGCTTCGCGAATGTTGAAGTATCGGTTGTAGAAAACGAACTCTGCCAGATTCCGAACGAAATCGGCCAGGTTTTGTTTGCTTCAGATCCGGAGAGCTGCTCGATCTGAAGGTCCACCACCTCACAATCAGATCTCGGACCGAATCCACGGAGAAGCCGATCTGCAGGGCTTCACCGAAAACTTTCTTGTTCTAAACCTTTAGGATTCGTATTGCAGACCACCGAGAAATGGTCAGGATTCATTCCGCCTCAGGCCACAGCCATCTTGGACCAAATCGCCGTACAAGGAAACCTGAGCCAACTACAGCGTAGCGTGTCACAATGGGCCGTATTTGTGAACATCAACAACACGACACAGTTGGATTACAAACTCATTCTCGGATTCCTCAACGATCTCAACTCGCAATGGCTTCGAGTGAACAACTTCACGCCCGATCAGGTGAAACTTGTTTGAAGCGTCCTTGGAGGTTCGTTATGGACTTTGGCCGACCTAAAAACGTTGAGCTACAACGAGGGAAACCGAAATTTTTTCTTCAGGAAAAATCTGTTAATGAGGCTACCGATGCCTTCGTTTCGCACAGTTTGAGGTTGTTGGAGAAACACCGCGAAATATGGCCATCAGGAACTTTCGAAGGACAAGCGAACATGAATGGACTCCTGAAGTAAATACCTTTGAACTCAAGTTTGTTTGGCACGAGCTGAAAAATGGAGAGAATCTTTTGTATCAGAATGTTGGGCCCTAATTCCGAGAGTATCATTGAATCTGGGAACAATCGAAAAGAAATGCTCCTCGATTAGTACTTTGTATCCATGCGCGGATTCGCAGCTTTTCCAATGCGGACATTGGTTTCGAACATCGTCCGTAAGCAGAGAAATCCATCAATCATTCTTCTTGACGATCGCTTCCGCAAACTCGGGAGCGAGTGACGGGGAAAGAAAATGTCGGCATGAACATGTCGACGAGCGAATGACATCCCAACGATTGCAGATGCCTGGGTCTTATCAGGAGGATGTCTGCGTTCCGTCAAACGGAGAGCGATAAGCAACGTAAACTGCAGCAGGACATCGAACTCGCACTCACTGTAAGTCGGCCACGAATAACGTGACAACGCCAACTTATCTCAAGCAAGATACGCTTCCATTCGCAGACGTACTTCCTCTTGCTCTCTGTTTATCTTTGTGTGCTCGTCTGCCTCTCACTGCCCACGTCGCTTCTCCATTGTCTTCGAGGCCACGATCGATGAACACAGCCTCTGTTCATGCCTCTGTAAACCTCTGTTACCAAGTTTGTTTCCGATACGTCCGACTCAGCACCCATTCTCATTTTTATCGGTATTGGGAGACACCCAAACGAGATCTCTCTCCTCACGTGGATATGATGCAAACATCCTCGCGTATTGTCTGCCCACTGCGAGAAGAAGTCGCCCTCACAAAAGTGGCGACGATTTCAGGAAGGAGCCAAGAGTTGGCTCAAGGCTCAGCTAGCCGCCAAGGAACCCATGACTTTCGATACCGAGGCTTCGATCCAAGGCTTCATCGAGGTGCTCAGAGACGTTTCGCAAGAACTCCGTCTCGGACACAAATATTATCATGACAAGTTCCTCAGGTTTGTAATTCAGACGTTCAGGATCTTGTTCCGCTGACCCGAGTGTCGATTCTGAGGCAAAATTCTTCGAACATTTCACGATTTCTGACTTTCGCACTTTCAGCGATCTCGGCGTCTCGTACACGAATCTCGTTTACAAAAGTTTCGAGCTCGAGGTGAGTCTCGGCTTCTCCTCTGGAGACGACAGGAGAACTGAGGGGAATCTCCTGACCCTCCGATTTATCGTGCTGTAGTCGATGAGTTCGGGGACATGATGTGACATCGAATTCTAATCCTTTTCCAGCTGGAAGAGGGGGTCGCGAGCGAGATCAAGGACCTCGTCAGTAAGATGGACGGCGACGCGGCTTGGGCAACCCACGGCCCGGACCCTAAGAGGGCCCAGGACCGAAGCATGAGAGCCGGCACTCGTCTCTATGAACTCTACATAGCCATCCAGGATTTCGTGATGTTCCGCCGATCGATCGAGAACTACAAGTGAGTTCTCCTGCGTGTTCTCGTATTTTATTCATCGATTCCTCTATCGGCTCCTGCGCAATTAATGAATTGATGGATGAATAATGCATGTTCGTATGGGCATCATAGCCGTACGAAGGAGTTTTCCTCCTTCTGACACTCTTTTCTCTAACAGACCTGGACGAGAAATTCTGATGCTGCATCAATTCCACTTGTGGTTCTCTGACGCGGTACAAAACTGGTTTTTGATGGCGAAGGTGAAATCGAAAGGCATCATAACAAACGCGGTGGACGTCGACGCCGACGAAAACAAATTCAAACCGCTCGACCAAGTGAAGCACAGTGCCTCAGCTGTAGATGCAGCTGGATGCATAAAACAAATCAAGCTGTTCTGGAAAGAACTCGATTGGCCCGACAAGGCCCAGTCGTATCCTTTGATCATCAAAATTCTCGATGCCATATGCGAATGTACACTGCACTACGTAGGTCTCTGCCACACGAAACTAGATGCCGCCGGATACTTCGACATCGAGGGACAATTCGACGTTTCCGGAGAGGTAATTCGATCGATAGGTTCTGAGCCTGGAATGATTACGACACATCTGCAAGACCCGTTTCCATTTCGAGTGAATCCAAATGACGAACTATTCAATCAATCAATCAATCAATCAATCAGCTACAAAGCCGGATTATTGGTCTGCGGAGTGTACGAGGATTCATCAGTCATTGATTCTTGGAGGAACAGCGCGTCAATCATTCGAGCTCTGAGAAGATTGATGGCCTTTCATTTGGTATTGGATTCTCAGTCGCGATGACATTCATTCTGCTTCAGGTGTGCGTGATTCTATCGAACATTGAGTTCGTTCGAGAATACATTCTGTCGTTGAGCAAGGACCTCCAGGTTCAAGACGTTCTCGACGCAATCACCGAGGTTGAAGGAGAAAGCACCGCTGTACAATGCCGCACCGCCATAGAAGCGATGATCAAATCAACTGACGACGACGTTGTGAATAAAACTCTTTTCATACTCAAGGGTTTGGGCGAGAAAGTGAGTAGAGACTCCGTTCGTCATATTTCCGATCGAACACGTTTATTCAACAGGATGGTGCTCGCATCCCGGGGTCAAAACAAGTGGTTCGTATGTCGCTCTGCAACGCCTCGATTCCATCCGATTCAGCCCGAAATCAGAAGCAGTTTCTGGACAGTCGGCGTATCGGTAACGAGAACTGTGCAATTCCCAAGGAATCCATATCGAGAATTGGTCGATCGCATCCGAAACGTCGTCGTCTCGCTTGTGACTTTCAATGCGGGAGAAACTCCCAAGTTGACGAATGTCCCATCGATTATCGCTCGCAGGTCATCGGAACTCGGAAGCACGAGGAAAAACCTTCGTCAGCTCACTTCCCGTAATGATGATGGTCGATATCTTCATATGCATATGCTTGGGAACTTGGGAATCAGATTGATCCTGAATGAGTTTGCTTCGAGGACGGCCCATCGTGAATCCTTCTTTCCTATCGATACCGCTTCCTCAAGGGCGACTTCTCAGACAGCTGCCCTGGGAGCGGTTTGACGTACGATGTCAAATCGAATTTAGGCTTCTTGCGCACCTCTTGCATTTGAGATTCGAGATTCTGTGGTGGCTCGAGGCAGCGGCAGATTCGAGAATCCAGCGCGAGGCAGGATGGACGTCCAAGTGGTAACAGGCGTTGCTTTTGAAGTTTCTCGCCGGTGATTTACGAGAAACAGGCGCCTTTGCAACTTTCCTTCTGCTCCGAATCACTTCGGGCGCCGAAGCTGCCTATGGCTTGTCCGTTCTGGATCCCTGGCTTCGTCCCTCGGTCCTCGTCTCATAGAATCTCGGTTCCTGGTCCTGATCCGGTGAGGTCCACCAAGGTCTGATCTCAGGTGTCGTTCCTCGTTTTGAGTGATTTCTCCTCCCCCTCTCCGTCATCACTTCACTCCACTCATTCTCCTCCATACATAGTTTGAGTTTGGAGAACATTCTTGTGAAGCCATATGGGAGTTCTCCGGCCTCAAGCCGTTCATGAAATGCTTCCCACAGAGGAAACTTATCTTACGCTGACATGTTTCTGTTGGGAAACGATGCTGGCTCAGACTCGCAAGTATTCTTCGGAAGATCGCTTCACGTACTAAAACTCCCCGAACATAACAAGTTAGCGGGTAACTCTCTCCTTCAGTCGAGTCGAGAGGCCACAATGGTCAGCGAATCTTTAATTAAACCCAAGGCAATGATTTGGCCCTTTGCCAGAAAGGATTCTCGCGCAAGAGCTGGAATGAGAATCCCGCCCGAAGCCACCAAAGTTTCAAATCATACGCAAGCGTCTCATCTGCGTCCCGTTAGGAAACTTCTCACGGAGTCAGCCGAGGCGGGTTTCGATCTGAAAAATCGTCCCATTTGAATGCATTCTAAGAATCATGCCTGGACCTCAACCTTGTTTCACTAATTCCAGATCCGGCCGGAGGTTCGAAAGTGCATAAATCAAGTATTTTCCGAATCTCATAATCGCGGTGTGGAGGAAGCCCTGGAGCCGCTGTACGAGTACCTAGAACAGAATCTCGCCGTCACTTTCAGTCAGTTGGAGCGAGTGAACTTCTATCGCTTCAGTCAGAGAATCTGGTCGGTGATCATTGAGGAGCTCCGCAGCCTCGCGTGGCAACACCGAGGAAGCAAACAGGATTTCTTTCAGAGACTGGACGAGGCGTCCGAGAAGATCGGGATGTATATGCACGCCGCCGGAAATGGACTTTCGCTCCAGCATGTCAAATCGGAGGAGTTTGAGGTGGGTTCCATATCTCATTTTGTGGATTCTCATCTTCCACGACTGCTTTCTGGAGTCACGCCTCGACTCGATGCTGGGATTTTCGGAGCTCAAGTAGACTTTGAGCATCGATCAAGATCCTACGAAACCATTATTCTCGCTGAAGGACGAAAATGATGATTCGAAGTCGTATTTATGCTCGGTTCGCGTGCATAGAAAAGCATTCCCGTCGGAATACCTCGAACACGATAATCAGAAGCCGCATGCGCTTTTAAAGAGTAGAGTATCCTGCGCTTTTGTAGGCCGCCTCCCACGAGCGCACTCGCAGTTCGATTGCAGACTTCACAGAGTGGAACTATACCACAGAGACCTCTCGAGAGCCTCTTCGACTGAGTTTTCGTTCTCCATGCGTTGCGTCGCCCGTTTTCCTTTGCTAGCTCGCTGACTAGATGGAAAATGAATGATTCACCTCAGCGTTTATATTCAAGTGCGATTTCGAATGAATACCGAACGTGTGAGAGAAGACGGACAGGGGGGCAAAAGTGCGAAAGCTAACACGACGAAAACTTCGCCGCAGATGCTGATGAAAGAAAATCGAATTTTGTTATTAAAACGATTCAAGAAGAGTCCCGTTCCGCTTCACATACTTTGTATCGACTCGTCTCGGCCGATATCCATTCTAGACCGTCACGCACAAACAACGTTTTTGCCAGCAGGACACCAGGAGTAGCAGTGGCACAAGGAGGATTCATGGCTTTTAGTCTCCGCCGCCGTCACCCCCGAAAGCCAACAACTTCTATTTCTGCTTCTTCTCGCCAAAACGTGGCAATCTTCTCAAATTACTTAGCACTAGCTTGCTTTCTCGGTCGGTCGGTCGCCTCCCGTGAATGTCGTCAGGCCTTCCTTTTATCTTCTCTCGGTTGGGAGTTTTGGACGGATGAGATTCACACTGATCGCCTGAAGCGCTCGAACGTTCGAGATCGGATAGTTCATGTTCGTCGTTCGTCTTCCAAACTCTATCCCGACCTTTCGGAGAGGTTCTTTCAAAGGGCTCACCCTAGGCTGAAGCCTACACAAAGGATTAAACTCGCCAGACGTCTCCTTCAATCTGCATGTGATCTCCGAGTGAATTTCAATCGGAATTATTCTCTCAAGATTTCGCGTGAGTTCCATATCGAGGCTTTCGGAGATTCAAAACGAGTGCGAAAATAGAAATTCGAACGACAGTGATTGATTTCGGCGCTTTTTATTGGTTTGATGAATCGAGTGCATCATCAGCGCCCGACCTCCTATAATCAGGAACATCTCCAGTCGAAAGTTCATCTCAGTGATGAATATGAAACCATTGAGTCAGGATCAGAAAATGCTGGAGTCGAATCGGAAAGCAATCGTTCTCAAACGGCGGAGGCATCTAGCGACCGAGAGAAGAAGAGATGTATTTCGGACGACGATGCGCGAGGGATTCCTTGAAAGGACATTAAGGTTACAGACAATCTTTTCATGATTCTTATTCTCTCTGAGAGGAAACTCAGAGGTACGCTATTCCCGGGATTCGACGCATCGCGTTTCCCTAATTCATCTTTCCGAAGATTCGAGAAGCTCTAGGACGGTCTCGATTGCCGAGATATCGGAGGAGTATTAGGTGGATACGGAATCCGATCTGGGAACTTGAAACCTTATCGTAAAAACTGAGAGGTTGTGCGGAGACTTCAGAACCATCGGAAGATCGTTTACAGGTCGATCGAAAGCTCGACCTTTCCCGAGGTGTGGATCAATCATGGGGCGACATTCAGTGTTCTTCCCCACCGCGTTTTCTCGCTTTTCCCATCGGGAATTGAACTCAAACAGCCTTTGCTTTCATTTCGTGCGCAATCTCGTCTGATCGTGTCCGGCGCTCGCTGCATGGCGACATCGCCACGAAAGTTTGGATCATCCCTTCGCCTATCGAGGATCTCGAGACCTGAGCCTCTAGCAACTCGAGAAACATGTCAAAAGTTTCAAAGTTTCCCGACGTGGGCGGCTGTATCGAGAGCACGGCTTGAATAAATGCTTGTCATCGGATAATCGAATGACGTCATGTTGATACCCTTTCAATTTGATTCTCAATTTGTCTTCTGAGCGGAGGGGAACCGTTTCTAGAGGTCTTTCTTCAAAGTTGGAAGGAAACTTCTCCGTACAAAAACTCAAGCGTTATCACAACTTGATGCTCGAGGAGCTCGAACTTTTCCCGTTTCCCTGTAAGTTCAAAGTTGGCAGGAGGTGCAAACGTTTGAGTGGGACAGTTGTCACCTCTTTCATCGATCGATGCTTGCTCGGGACGTTGGTGGCGCGGATTCGAGACAAAAAATGGCGTCACTTTTTCTCCCTGAAACAGTGTACGGTTAAGAAGACAGGGTCTGAATCTCCAGTGAGCACTCGGAGAGATTCATGAGCGAAGTTCGCTCTAGCCGAACAACAGCTGGTTGTTTCTGGTTTATGTTTCGGCGTAAATTATTGGCGCAGCTGATGATGTGGTCTAGTACGGTTTATGTCGTTCGGCTCGACGCAACGAAGCATCGTGTTATTCGGCCACCGCTGTCGAGCTCGGCTTTATGCTCCATTACGTGATTCTCTAACCCGGAACCTCAACCCGAAATCATGACTCGGAGCTCCGTCGGAGCCACCTCATCTCGCCGTTATCGAGTTGCACCGACGCACGGGGAGTGAGAAAATTGATTTTATGCTGACTTCTCAACGGACGACTTTTCGTGGTTATTCGCGAGAGGGGCCTCCTATACTTCCTCTGTGTCGAGGAACAACGTGGGATGCTCAAAGTTATGAAAAACGGAGGAGATCCTGAGGACGACTGATCAAGGAATCAAGGTTGCTTAGGAATCTCTGGAACTTTCGTTTCAGCAATTGAAAGCTCGACTGACTCGTATGTTGACGCCCTCGCGACTGTTGATATCGGATTATTTCGTCGCTCGCATGGCAAAACAAAACGATCGTGTCGAGGCCATCACGCCCGGAGCTCATCAGTATGGATTCCTCGCTGTCAAAGCGGCTTTTATGCCAAACCCAAAAGAGATCTACGTGCATGGTAAGCGTTCTGCAGATCTTTCGCTCGTATAAGAACTCTTTCTTCCTCTGGAATCGGAGGATAGCGCTCTAATGGGACAATCAATGAGACGATAAAGAGATTATCTGCCGAAAAGCAATCAGCTATAATAGATCGAAACAATAGAGACTCGAGTTATCATCAAGGATCTCGAGCAACGATCGGAGAGGAATCAAGAGTCAGCCGATCAATCAACCAGAAGAGTTTCCTATCAAATGATGAGATTCGCCGTCTGTTTCCAGTCCTTCGAGCCAGAGACCTGATCAGCATGGACTCAAACGGATCGAGCGATCCGTACGTCAAAATCGAACTCGTTCCTCGACACGTGTTCAAGGAAATTCCCTCAAAGAAGACGAAAGTAGTAAAAAAAAGCATCAACCCCGTCTGGGGAGAAGAATTCACTCTGTAAGTTGTTCCCTACCAGAGTATTCAGTTTCTCGTAGAATGGATCGAAGGCCCGAACGAATCTGTTGGAGCCCATTTCATAGGAAAAATCTTTGCTGAAAACTCGCAACAAGATTCAGATCCCCTCGAAGTACAAGTGAGACTCAACAAACTTAAGCCAGAAAGCAGTCACATGTCCGGGACAAACTTTTCCTCAGTTGCAGCCAAGTCGGGTGCTGTGCCTTTTTCTTTGAAAACTCTTCCTTAAATTTCTCTCCGGCGAGCTCAGACGTTTTAATCTCTTACCTTTATCCTTGCCGTCCACTACGTCCCTTGAGTTTGAGGCCGCGAGTCGGCTCTAGAAGAACTCGCAATCAGTCAGAGAACAGTTGTTCCGTCGTGCATTTTCGTAATTCCGAGAAAGAAATGAAACCCATCTGCTTTTTGGAAGTCTCACTCATCAGAGGGGAAGAACTATGGTATTAACGGGTGCAATCGATGATTTAAGTTACAACAAGGCATACGACATATTCCAAAGTTGCATCCTCTGAGATGCAACATCTCTCTTCATTTGGTTCTACTTTTTTTTCTCTTCTGGTTTTCAGAAGGTTAGAGGACGAGAACATCCCCAAAGAGTTTGATCCTGCCATGTGTCTTCGATTTACGGTGATGGACCACGACCTGGTCGGCACGAACGACTTCGAGGGCGAATGCTTTCTGGCTCTCCGGGAGCTACCCGTCATCGATTCCAGCGGATTCGTCCAATTGAATTCGATTGACATAATTGACATGCCTCTGTCGCAGTCAGAGGAGAAAGGTACGGCGAAGAGAAGAAACCACTCTCGCTACTGTCTCTCGCGGAGTACCAATAGTTCTTGAGATTGATGGCGGTGGCAGCGCTAATGGTCTGAACTTCATTAGCGCTCCTGCCGCAGTTGTGGATTTCCGATCAGCAGTCTCGTTTTCTGCTTGTAAAACAGCCCACCAAACTTTTGTAGATTTGTCAGATACTCCGCTTCCAAACTTTCTTTTATTCCTGAGAATCTTGTTAGAAACTCTCTTCGTGGAGTGGGCGCGAAATTTCCGGAAAGTAGTAGTTAATATTTATGTTGACGACGATCTTCTGCTCCCTTAGATGAGTTCCTAGGAATCCTTGAGAAGCGCACTTGGGATTCAGATGCAATGAAGTTTTCAGGGGAGCAACGCAAGAAGCAAATGTAAGCGCGTATGTCCTTCGTCGGTGATGTCCACTTTCCAGTTTGACGATTCTTTGAATTCTCCTTATTCAGCGCTTGGCATGCTTATTAATTATACAAAAAGTCGGTTGATTCTGACTTTTGACGATGGAAAGAAAGTGGTGAACTCCGTTAGAGCAACAAGAATGATTCACTGTTGAGGTTCTGGGAATCATCAATCAAAGTTTGTTTTTGTTGGTGAAGCAAGCAGTATGAACATGTAGATACTGTGCATGCCAAGCTGCTTGATCCGTTCAACAAAGTCTCCGATATCTTACTACTCACGACCTTTTCAGCGCGAACGATGACTAGTGGACACCGCCCTGTCGGAGGGGAGAGCAACTACCGACGCAAACACACCTGAAATCACCTCCGGATCTTCCGTTTTTATCACATCAATTCCTCAGAAACTATCCTGTGACGAACCGAGCTTATCCCCTAGTTATTTATGGGTGTCGCTGAATCGCTTTCGGAATAAAGATGTATTTCCCAATGTGATCTGCGATTTTGATCTGGCCTCCGTTCATTACTTTCTCTTTCGAATCGAAGTTTTAAATCGCAGAAATGTAAATTGAAAGCGAGAATGAAAATTGCTCTCCTCCTGTTGTTCGGCCGACGCTCACTTCTCGCTCAGATCATTCACCTGGTCCAAACAATGAATCGCTTGCCTCGATTAAAGCCAGTGATATGCGAAGGTATGATTCGGAAGCAACGATCGAGCCATCGGCGAATAAGAGCGAAAAACTGAAAGCTAAACATCGTTTGGAACGTCGTCGGTCAAGGGCTCGTTAGGAATGTGAAAGATGTCCGGGATCGAGTTTCTGAACCATCCCGCTCCAAATATAACAAGGGTCAAGGCATACGATAGTTAGAGCTTGTTAGGATCATTTGTCGCTCCGAAACGCGGCCGTCGAATTCCTCGCAGGTTGCGCCCGGAGATTCCATCAGCGCTCCGCTGTCATCAGAGTTGTCATTGTCTCCAGCAGTCACGTGCTTGATGAAAAATGCGCTTGGCCACCGAACACGAGCTACACGTAGTGAAATTCAGAACGTGTTTATCTTTCTGTTTATCTCAGCTCGGAATTTTTATTTGCTGCGCCGACAGCGAGGCGTTTCCCAGAGCTCAATCTAGAGCTGATTGGATTCCATTTGGAATTCGTTAAAACCCGCTCAATATTGCTGAAAAAGACAGTGCGGGGTAGTTGGTCGCAAATCGGAAGTTGCTGATATCGCTCACGTCCGATTCTTGTAAAAATTATTATGAAGCCGCACGTATTTATCATGGGATTCATCTACGTTTGCTTCGTAGCCATCTCGAAGAATTCGCGGACCTGGAGTAGATCAGCTGATCGCTCGGACTTTAATCTGTAACTCGACCTCTACCAGATGTTCTGAGGAGGTTCGTCGACAAACGACATCCGTATACCTATAGAACATTTACCCCGAATTCAGTCGGATGGAATTATCTGAGGAATGCCGAAGAGTGCGCCTCGGAGAGACCTAGGGAGCTGCGTGCCGGTGCTCGTTCACCAAAACACGCTTCAGCGAACGCTGGAGTCTGGATGGTTTCGATGCGGGTCCGATTATTTTGATGAGATTGAATGCGGCGGCGAAGCGCTCTCTATCTACGGGCTAACCCGTCACGGGCACCAACATTTTTTCGGCTGCTCCGGAAAACGAATCCGATTCTCGGGAACTTGATCGCATCGGCTTGCTGAGATCACAAGAGCTCATTTGGTGGATTTTTTCCGCAGTTCTTGCGCCAGATTTTGGTCGGAGAGTCTCTTCTTTCACCGTTTCCGAGGTCCAATGCGAGCTTTGTAAGGCAGAATCTTCGATTCTCAAGCGAATGGGCCACATCAAGTCTCAAAACGTCTCCACCTGGCAACCTAACCTAACTNCGCCAAACTATCGGGCGCATTTTTAGGGATATCGGGTATTAGGGCTACTGGGTTTAGGGATGCCGAGGGTCGGTACTGTGAGCATGCATTTTTCGCGGAATCGGGTTTTGGGGCTACTGGGTTTTAGGGCAACCGGGTGCACACCACGCTAGACAGGCCGCCGTGTACACTTCGCGGCAGATCGCATCATAATGTGAGAAACATTCCTTGATTGTGGCACCAAGCTGGGATACCATTTGTGAGCGGAGAATGTCGAGGGCATGCCTCACAGGTTTAAAGCATCAGGATGAGGCTCGGAGTTGTAAACGCGAGGGTGGCTACTTTTTATAACCCTGAAAACGAATTTCTCTTGCATAGCCGGTAGAATAGTTGACCACGAGAAGGACTTCCGTGATGATGGAGTTTTCCCGGTCGCTAGAGGCACCGCTGTTCTCAAACCACTCGTTCCCACCGAAGGTTCGAAGAAATTTTCCGACTCTGCCGATCGTCAAGCGCCCAACCCGCCAATCTCACTCAAGGTCAGAATTACGTTCTGTTCGTGCTCAAAATCGCTGAAGTGCGTCCAGATCGGTGGAGCAGGAAGTGAAACTCACGATGAAAACCGTGACGAAGTTGCGCGACGACCCGGGTTTCAGTCGTGGCTCGACAGGGGGCGCTGCGTGAGTACGGGATGAGGAGGAGACCGCGCTCAGTTGAGATTAGTAGTGTTAGAGTGTAGCTCGGTGAGTGCGGAGACTACCGTCACGAGAGCCGAGCGACGTCGAACGGATTCCAGCGTGCAAGTGTTCCACGTTCTCTACGTGCTGCGAACGTCGACGCAATTACAGCTGGATAATTTCTCGTCGGAGTTGATAATCCGCGGTTTTAGAAGACCCGCCAAAAAAGTTTCAACAAGCTGTTTGACAACTTTGGAAACTTTGTGGCAACTTTCCCGAACTTCGCGCGCTGTCATCAGACCGCGTCTCTCGTCATTTTTCATTGATTGCTTGCTGGCTGGCTTGCTCGCTCGTATTTTCAATATCCGATTCTGCTTGCAACTTAGAATTGGCAACGGGGACGGCGTCCTTCGCTGTAGACGCAGCTACCGCAGCATCGTCAAAGCAATAACGCGAAGCTTACAGTTACGATCGCTTCGGAAGCTTTCGAATCTTGTCAAACAGATGTTTAGCAGTGTTTGGTTGCGGTGCCTCGAGAGTTCTATGACGGCCTCGATAGTCGTCGACGACGTCGTCGCTGCCATCAATGTCGTTCTTGTTGCCGCCGCCGTCGCCGCCGCCGCCGTGATTACAACGTCGTCTACATCACCGTCCTTGCTTGCAGCAAGTGCTACAATTTTCAAGATTGCCCTTAAGTGAGGATGAGGTGTAAGTGTGCTTCGTCAACGTGTACCTTCGTTTCCTCGTCGAGTGCGACTTCATCGGAGTCGACACCGTTTCGGAACTGACTCGTCTTCGTGAGGGTGTTCTCGCCGGTTAAGAGTTTGCATCACAGCATCTTAAGGACCAGGAATACTGAAAGTGACCATCTCTACCCATCGTTATGGATCCGGTGGCCACGAACAACACCATAAACGAGTGGCTCGCGATGGTCAGCCGGCTCAACATCAGCAACAGCAATCTTAGCGAAGAGATGATGACCAAGATCGCGGCCTCGGTACTGAATGCCACCGCCGAAGACTTGGACGAGCGGTCTCTGTCGGAAAAGATCACGATGACGATTCTCTACAGCCTAATATTCATCACCGGTGTCGTAGGTAATATCGGCACGTGCCTCGTGATCGCAATGAACCGCTATATGCACACGGCCACAAACTATTACCTGTTCTCGCTGTCGATCTCGGATTTGTTGTTGCTGCTGCTCGGTTTGCCGAACGACACCATCTTACTCTGGGCGCCCGAATCGCAGTTCGGCTGGACTTTCTGCATTACGAGAGGTTTTCTCTCGGAAACGGCGACCGATGCGTCGATCCTCACCATCACGGCGTTCACAATCGAACGTTACGTGGCCATCTGTCATCCATTACGCGCGCATCGTGTCTCGACACTCGAGCGTGCCGTCAAGACGATTCTGTTGGTCTGGACAGCCGCCGCGATCAGTGCTTATCCAATTGTGTCTCAATACGGGATCAATGGCGAAGGCATCTGCACGACCGTTTATCCGGTCGAGAATCTGTTCCTCATATCGACAGTGTTGTTTTTTGTGGTGCCGCTCACCGTGATTGTGGTTCTGTATGTTCTCATAGGACTTCAGCTGCGAAGGTCTTCGTGTGCGGGGACTCGAAGGGACGTATCGCCTGACGCGCGGCCCGACTACGAGAACGGCAGCGTCCGTTCGTGTAAAACGCCCCGACATACGGGAGGCTCGAAGCGCGCCGTCGTCAAAATGCTCGGTGAGTTCTTAGGCAATAGCTCCTCTGGAGACATTATGTTTCTTGTTCCTTGTTCCTCTTCTTTGTCACGGCTCAATCAACTGAGGATCTCAGTGCGATTCGGAAACTGGAAATTTGAGAAGGATTGAAGCTTTTTCAAGGACTTATGGAAATCGACGAGGACACGTAGAAGACAACTTTAAAAATGTCTAAAAATAATTCAATATATATCGACATATATAATATACATTTATACTGTACACTCATGTGTCATATTTGACTAAGTAATCGCAAACCTCAGGTATATCTCACAGTCATTGACATTTTGTTTACGGCTGTAGTCTGGGATCTGGGAACTTGAGAACGTTTCAAGCCTTTCTGTCTGAAATTCATTAAAATATATATCCACAAATATGTCATATATATACTGTACATATGTATGTGTCATATCGGACTGAGTGGCTGCAAACCTCAAGTATTTCTCACAGTCAGTGATATCTTGTTTGGGGCTATGATTTTGGATCTGGAATCTGTACAACTCAAGCCTTTCCAAGTACTGATGGAAATCGTCTGAAATTCACTAAACATTATGTCATATATGTACATATATACTGTACATATAAGTTATATCTGACTGAATAATTTCAAACCTCCAGTATATCTCATTGAAATTCCGCTTGAATTGTTGAATCGTGTCAAGTCGAAAGTTCAGAGGAAATCTCAGGTCTGGGGTTTTGGAGAGTTTTCAAGTCACAAATCCTCTTCTCTCTAAAAATTTCGTCCAATTCTCTGACATAAAGCCTCACAATCGGTTCTCGTGAACAAGATCTGATTTCCGACATCTCGTGAATGAACCGATGGTCTAAGCGGCACGACAATCATCGCGGCGGTCGGGACCGAGGTATCTGCAATCAAGCTATTTATATGTGCTATGGGCTCGGTGAGAAGGTCCGTTCAGATGTCGGATCATGTGTCTCAAGCGATGATCACAGCTCTAGAGTTGATCATCATTATCGCGGCGCAAGTCGATTTGAATCTTCCGTTTTGAAGGTTAATGAATCTCGGAAGAGTTGAAAGCTGATCTCACACGAGGGTGCGCTGAAGCGTGGCTCTTGTTTTTGAGTTCTTCGCGGCATCGACAAACCGTACGTGATCGGTGAGCCCGGAATCTGTATCGATCTGAGATTCTTTTTCATCTCCTGTCATTAAACCTTCTGCGCTATTACACAAAACGCGTTCGCGGTGAACAGACAGTAAACAGACAAACGGGCAGCGAGCTTAATGGTTGAGTCAATAGTACTGAACTGTTTGTGCGCGCGGCGACCGAGTGAATGAGACTGACTGACTGACTGAGTGGGAGAAAACAAGAGCGAAGAGACTCTGCGCGAGAACGAAGAGTCAAACGCTTACAAAGCTTCTAAACATATCTTCTCGCCGGTGGATAGTTCTTCTCGGGTTCACCGGCGACGACGACGACCGCGACGATTCGACAACATCGGAACAAGCCACAACAAACATCGACGCGACCAGCGCTCTGTGATGTATGGATGTCGCCTCAACGGAAGAACACGTTGCGAAAGAATATGTATAACGAACCGAGGTTAATCGTGAAGCTGCTCAGAACGAGATGAGGTGACGCGAAATTCGAATCCAGGGATTCCGGCCCCGAAAAGCATTAAAGTTCGTCGTTGCCTCCGAATTCTTGAAGAAATCCTCTCGATTCCATCTGGCCAGAATACACGGGATAGCCCGAGAATGGCTCTGCGTGTTTTCGAAGAAAAAGAAAGTGGACAGAGCCCTAATCCCCAACCCGGAACGGGTGGAAGGAACGCAAAGGCTCCGTTTAATGCTGAGGCCCTTGGCACAGCTCCAGACTACGAGCAAGCATACATCATTAACGTACAGGACAACATGTAAATCTTCTTACGCTTTTTACATCGACTACGACAACCGCCGACAAGGAATCCTTGAGACATTCTATGACGAGCTCGAAATACCGGTGTTTTTTCCATCGCAGAAATTCGTCCGCTTCGTTTACCTCGATGCGTATTCCCCTTCCCGAAGGTCTGGGACCTTTGATCTGACTTGACGCACCGAAAGAAAACCGAGAATCCGAGTAGAACTTCGAGCGAGTGATGACTTCTTCTCGAGCGATAAGTCGAAGAATTCTAGGAGGTACACAGCTTCTTACATTTCAGCCGATCTCGGTAACTCGATGACTCATTCGACGTCGAACTCAATCCTTTCAAGTGCAGACATAACTCAATGAGAATCGTCCGTCGCTTTCGGTTGTTACCAGTGGTGGACGAAGAGCGACCTTGACAGCAACGCAGTATTTGAATATGGCGTTACAATGTGCTAAGGCGGCGCAGCATACATACATAGATCATCGGTTACGACATGGTCTACCGACTCCGAGTATCTGCGGTCGGAGCACCACAACTTCGAATAGCTGATGATTTTCGTCGATTGCTCGTGATTTCGTGAATGGGGCTCATATAACAGACACTTCGGTTTTCGTGGAACAGTTTCCACAAGTTTTTTTGTTGTTTGAGCTGCACGCAATCCAATCGGCGCTCTTCCCGCTTGTTTGGCACGACGAGGTTAATCTTTTACTGAAACTCGATCTCTGAGATCAGAGTGCGTTCTTATTCAATCTATCTCGACTGCGGGATTTCGTCACTCTCGCGCTGGCCTGAGTTTGAATGAAGTGAGTCATTGTGCTCCGCGTCATTGACTCACGATGGTTCGGAACAACCCATTCATCAGCCTCAACATAATCTGACGCGATAATCGGTCTTTTCGACTGTCTGAATGAATTCTCATTTTTTGCCTCCTTCGTTCTGTCGAGTCGTGCCACTGCGTTTTCCGAACAGAATCGAGACATGAGAGTCAGAACCCACCCTCGAGTCGGGAGTCGAGACCCAGTCCAGTTCCAGGCTTCTCGATTCAGAACACGAGGAAGGTTAACGAGACGCTCACCATAAAGGTTTGAAGATACGCAAATGTTTGTTGAAGCCGGTTCTAGTGAACAAACAGTCTTCGGGTTGTTCGGTTGAAGTGCGTTCTATTCGACTGACGGTTTTTCGAGAGGTTTCTCAAAGACGGCTCTTAGAGTCGGCTCGGTTACAGCTTTGAGTGGGACGTGACTTCTCATAGAGGAATCGCTCCAAATTACTTGAAGTTTGCCAGTCAATTGAAGTCTTTGTCGAATCAAGGCGGCCGCGCAAACACCCGCAGAATTTCACCAAACCCATTTCGCAGTTTTTCGAAACGAACAAGGATATTCGTGATACGTTCTTGCCGCCCTTTCCGAATAGAAGAGAAAGCGACCGCAGAAGCTGTTGACAGCTGTTACCCACCGGGTGGGCGCCCTTACGGAGTTTCGAATCAGTCTGAATACTAACGTCGTTCTGATGTAAATCAGCCAACTTTTGGATTCGTTTCTAGAGTGACATAAATGCGATGGTATTTAGGCTTCGCGGAAACTGTGAACGTCATTTCGAGCTGGCCAGCCTCGCCTTTCAACAGCCTCAAGCTACTTCGGAAGCGCAAACCTGGCAAGGAAATGGGAGAAAAAAAGAGAACTCGGCCGCTTCTAAATGAGCTTTCGCTGGTACCTATGGTGGACTACGAGCTCTGCGTTCGACTGATGGCGAGACAGCCCATGTGTCATCAGTTGTCGAATTAACCCACAAACAAAAACCGCCACAACGACAGAGAAAAAACATTTTCAATTATTCTCAATCACCCGTTGGTCGCGGTACGTCAGTGCGTTGATGTATTGTAGAGAGTTTCGCGCGAAACTTGTGATTACAGAGTGCTGCTCATTGTCCACCGACGGAAACGTGAATCCGTGATCGAGGAACGAACCGAGCTCGTTCATTGTATCGCTCAGGTGAGTTCTTTGATCTCCTTGATTTTATGCAAGAGCTCCATGTCCGACAAATATGTTGGCTTGATGTCCGCCTCTGGTGTGACTCACGAACCAAGCTCGGAAGTAGAAGATTAATCATTAATCACCCTTCATCCATCCATTGAAACATGGATGAATCATCGGGAAGTCCGACCATGATAATGATTCACTCATCTATTCATCTGGATATCTGGTTGGTGATTGTGATTGGATGACTGAAGATATGAATATATATTTCACTGTTTTTCGAAATAGTTCCTGAGTCCCCAGGGTAAAAACCGTTTTCTCATGAGAATACGCGGAATAATCTCGAAATGTCGCGGAATATTTGGAACTCCTCCGATGGTTCTAACAGACTTCTTGAAATTCCTTCCATCCGAATGTCATCTTCCTGCAAATGTTCCTGACTTGATGGAATCGAGAGTTTTTCCAAAAATGCATAATATGTGAGGTCCGAAACGGGCTTATGAACTATTGAGGGCTAGAAATGATCACCTCAATACGTGCACTTCGAGATAGACACTCGGCTTTGACGCTGCCATCTATGAGTTTACGATGTTCTCCTTCCTGCGTCGAATTCGGAGGAGCGCGAACGAAATAACGACGGAAACATTGACTACGGGCTCTGATCGCAGCTGATGCGATTAGGCTCGCCACGGAATTCTTATCGGATCGAACGCCACGGAAAGCAGACTGCGAGCGGTAAATCCTTTTAGGATTAGCTTCTTCTCTTCGCAAAATAGTTTAACGACCAGCTAGCAGGAGTCGCTCATTCGCTAACCGGTCTGGGCGCTCGTTCCCGTGGTGTGAGGATCCTTCTGATTGGGTAATGCGAACAAAGGAGTCTAGTTGAAGACAGTAATTTGAATGAGACTTCTCGGACGATCCGATGGGAGCGATAAGCCGAAGACTGCGACTCGAATCCGACGAGGTAGCAAACAAATACGGGGTGTCACTCGCTCAATCTCGACTTAATGGGGCCCCCGAGGGCAATTAGTGGTCGCCTCGGTTTTCGTCGGTTGGTTAAATACAATAGCCATGCAAATATCGGTATTCCACGGCGCAGCTCGGGTCCTATCACGGTTGTTAGAAATGAGGAACGGTGATCCAAGAAGCTCTCCCTCCCTCTTTTCTGTTGAGAACAATCCGGAATCGAGCTCGGTGAGAAAAGAGAGGAAACCGCGAAACGCCCCAAGCCTTCTTGGATGACTCTCGCGACGTGTCCGGCCGAGCTCGATTTGGAATGGAAACGGTGCCTTCTCCAACGAAGCGTCAAAAGAAGAACGATTAAGGCGGCGGCGGCACGAGTCGAGCATGCATTCATCTTGGCGACATGCTTCGTGGCAAGAAATTAGGAGGAGATGACAGCATAAGAACAAAGCGCTTTTCCATCTCTGGGCGAATGTTCCAGCCGGCGGCGTGCCAGACATTCTATCCCCTCGGATCAAATTATATTAATCCGATTGACGACGTCTCGACTCGTAAGGTGCAGGAAACCTAGACTAAAACAGAAATATGTATATATATATCTATAAACACGAGGAAGGGCTCTGAACAAAACTCCTTGTCGTAACGAGGGAACGTAAACCGCCATGATGCCGGTCTTAACAAGGTACCGATGAAAGCTTCACGATGACGAGGCAAATTACGAGCGCATCTGATTTGAAGACGTTCTCCTGAAGGACGTTTCGGGGAGTCTCTCCAGATTGTGGTGAAAAGGCCGAACGTGCGACGGCCCGAGTCGTTCGCGCGCGAGAGATTCAGCACGAAGTCGTTGAGGTGCTCGAGTAACCATAAGCCCGACGGTCGTGGGGCCGTATCGGTTGTCAGGTCATAATTTCTGCCGCTTGTAACAGCGCCAGCGACACCGGCCGCGGCCGTGACAACAATGCTGTACAATATGTCTTTTATGCCGTTATCGTGTCCGTCCAAGAAGGTTTATCGAAGGCCGGAATGAGGAAAGCAGCGTTTTTGCACCGTCCGCCCGCCCGCCCGTGCGTTCGTTCGTTTGTCGGTCTGTGTTTCCCTCCTGAATGTCGCTGTTGCGCGCAGATTTGAGAATGTCGTAAGCAGCTTTCGGAGAAAACGGGTGCAGATTAAGAAGCGAGGCAACAAAACAGAACGAAAGATGTTATTTCGAGCCCGAGAGCGTCTGTGTATTTTTATCGAGATGAAATAACAGGGGGATTTTGTTCCGATTCGAATCATACTTTGTTCCACTTCTTTGCGGATCCGTGATGTCACAGCGCGGTTTTTTGGCGTAATTTCGCTGACATCTGGATCGCGAAGAAGAGAGTCCCAACGGCTCACGTCACTTCATGCAGGAGACGCAAGACTCTGCTGAAACGTAGGACGCAAGCAGCGAGGCATGAAGGTTGCCCGAACTGAAATTGTGAAGATCAAGCCCATCCTCTTGTTGCAAGTTGTAACCCTCACTTGCGAGACAATGCCGGAGGGTGTGGGTCAACCGGTTCCTAATGAAGGGTTGCTTGCGCGAAACTTCTGTTCCGGGATGGCTGTCCCTCATTTTGGACGCGTTACTTACCACCCATTGATTCGAGCCTAAGTGATGGGAAGCCGATTGCTCCGGGGTCGAAGCCGCTCGAATGCTGACGATTCGCGCCGTGATGACGACGGAAACTGGCGAAGCAGAGCGTGGGCCCTGTTGAAGGCAGATCCGCCGAACTGAAGAAAATCCATTCGGGATTCAGACCACGATCCATTGCGTCGTCCGCCTAAATGTACATCGGGGAGCGCTTAGTTAGCCCCGGCGCGGCGTGAGGAAGCGAACTCTTGTTGTTCGTCCTCGAGCCTCACGCCCTTCAGAGTCCTCGGAATGATCGGTTTCGAGAAAGAATCGGACGGAGACCGAATATGATGTTCGGGGAGCTCCGTGGTTTCGGTTCACGCCGTTCCCGGTCGTTGTTTCGAGTGTTCCCACATAAGCTGTTTCTGTTATGCAACCCGAGCTGAGGGAAGACATCGGATCTGACCGATGCACGGTCTCGACGTGGGTGTGCAAACCCAAATCTACGACGGCGGCGGCGGCGGCGGCGCCGACGATATCGATAGCTATGGCACCCCTACCCCGGGCCTATTGCCAATCAGGGAGCCAATTCTGGCGGTCGGTCGGTCGGTCGCTCGGATGGCTCGCTTCTCCTGGAAGCTGGAGCCAATTACTCGGTGTCTTCTTTATCTGCCCGCGATTCTCTGTCCTTTTCCCCCTCCCCCTGCTCCCGCTCGTCGGATCTCGCCGCTGATCGCTCGAGTCTAACTCGCAGCGACGAACAACGGGGTGTCGCATCTGATTGTAAGTCTACCGAGAGCTCCGAATGAAATCCTTTATTAATCATTTACTCCGTTCATTTCGCCGTCGTCTCCTTTCTCGTCGGGCTGTCGACGTGTCATCCGTCTCGGAACTTTCATCAAGTCGGAGCCTTGGCCATCCCGTATATTCGCGTTTCTTATCTTTTCGACTCCCCTCCATGGCACTTTTCCCCGCGCTTCTCGTTGAATGCACTTAATTCTCTCTTCCATACTCTTGTCATTGGAAACATTGTTGGTCATTCACCCGATCTTCGAACTCTCAGATTCTTATTCTTGTTTTCAAACAATTCGATCGAGAAAACTCTCGATTGATTTGATCGTTTTCTTCTGCGCCATGATTCCGAACATGTCCGTGTTCCCGGCCTCCCTCGCTTCGAACGGAGACCCTCAAAGCTCACCCGATTCGTTCGGCCGCAGGAAGGCCAAGGGCCCGCATCTCGCTGTCGTTTCTCGCGCGTTCCGGGTCGCTTTCCGCTCATAACCGAACAGTGACCCGATTCGCGAAGGTAAATTGTGGTAATGCTATCTTCCGCTTCTGTTTTGAAATATGGTTCTCGGAGTTGATTAGTTGCATAATCAAATATTTGTATTCAGTGGTTGTTGGTGAATTCCATTGTATAAGCAGCTCGCCATAGTTTGTCTCTCCCCTCGGGCCGAAAACAACAATTACAGTGTTTGCTAGGTCGTAGAGGTTCGCTTTTAGTTCCTCTTTTTCGCCATCAGGAGCAAGTCATCTGCGTGATCGTGAAAGAGCCTCCCTCCTCCAAGATCCGCTGTTATTCCTTCACACATTGCTGGATCCTATACTTTCCCATCGTCCTTGATCCTCGCATCCCATTGATCGGGGCTCTGGAAAATATTCGTTAGACCTCGGTTTCTCTTTGAGCTGATCACCTAGTTTGGGTTTCGTCCTGTTGACGAACTCCGAGAATCCAGCTGAATACCATCCCTGCGCAGCTCATAGAGCGGAATTTGTGATCCCACTCCCTCTTTAAAGTGATTTGTCAGGTGCGTGATCCTTCGAACATTTACCACCCTTTTTACGACCGGAAACATTCTCATTCAGCACTCTGCGCCGGAAGACGAGGAATGCTGTCTGAGAGACTCAAGATGGCCGGAAGACGTAGCGGCACAGGGATCGTTGAAAGGATGTACGCACTCCTTGATACTGATTCCTGAGGCCGAACGGACTCGAGAGAAATCAGAAATTCGTTTCTCGATCGGACGCATGAAAAAAAATCCGGAAATTTTAGCGCGAGTCAGAACCCGGATTGGCCCAGGGAGGCTCTCTCGACGACGAGTCGCACCTGTTGGGCCACAGAATGACGGAAAAAGCGAGCAGGGGGGCCGACAGTTGGAAACTCGGTTCCGTGGTCCCGGATGGAATGAATGGGCCAAGTACGTCCAACCGTTCGTTGAAAACGAAGAGAACTACTTTGGGAAAAGCGAGCGAGCGAGCGAAGCTAAAGAGGCCGCGCGGCACAGAGAGAAAGCGAGTCTCATTAAGTAGATGGATGACCTCAATGTCCTTGAATTTCAAATGCGCTAGCCCAAAACAGGAGCGCACTGTTTGACGTTCGTTCGTTCGTTCGTTTGTCCGTCCGTCCGTCCGTCCGTCCGTCAGTCTTCCCGTTGTTCGTCCTTCCGTTCTACACGTTGTCGTCCTGACAAACAAACGTCGGGTGCCGCCTTCGAAATCAAATTGCGGACGCGGTGTTTGGAGCCTCGCAGTCCCGACAACCCGTTGCTTCGAAAGAGCGAACGCGACGCTTTTTTTGTTGAGGGAAACGCGCGACCGGAAAGCGAAAATCTGAATTCCAAAGTGGAACGATTTCTGGCGATCGAAGCGGACCGGTGAAAGAGGATCTTCGATCGATGGAACGGCAACTTCTTGACATTTCCGAGCAAGACAAGAAGTTCATCGATCCGGCGGTTTTGCCACGAAGTAACGAGAGCGCAGCTCGAGTCAGCTGCTACCCCGAGCGTTAGCAGCTGCTCCTCGAAATCAAGACATTGTTGCTGCAGCAGTTATTAGCGGAAACGACCGTCTTGATGTGTTACGAGAACAACGACATAATACCTACGAATATTACTGACCGGGTTGACGTCTACACTTTTCGCGGCCTCCGTTGTCAAAGTTCGGAATGTTACATCACAAATGTATCTATATTCAGCCAATCTGTTCGTTGATCCCTGTCCGTTACTTAGGACCCTGGTGAGGATCTGGGCGGAAGTCGATCTCATTCCGGGAATCTATGTATGAATGTATCCGAATCTCCAGGAGGCGTGCCGATAACAATGCCGGCTTTGTCCTTCCGTTTGCTCATCAGGCCACGAGGGGATTGCTTGTCAGCTTCCTACATCGGATTAAGTCGAAACCACTCGATTCGAGATTCTGCGACAAATATATCACGGACTTGTTCCCCACTCTCCGCGAGCAAACTAAGAGCCTCGCGTTTTCTTTTCATGGCGACGAGAAGTCCATAAACCTCCGTAAAGTGTGTTTTTCTCCTCCTACGGCCTCAGGACACTGAAAGCGTGGTCTACATACTGCACCCTCGACGTGAATCAATGTATGCTTGTGATCATAACAACGAAAAGGCCAAAGCGAAGTGAAGCCGGCCGATGCAAAGGACACAAAGAAAGAAGTTCTGCGCAGTCTGGATGTGTAAAGAGGGATGTATAGCCTGGATGTTCCGAAGGAGGTCATGTTACCCAGGGGCCATATTGCAATGTGTCTCGGTTGAGCCATTAGCGACACTTCTTTTGCGTCCACGCGTCGCATTCTCTCTCTTGGCAGTCCTTACGCCGCGCCGTCGAATGACAGTGACACTAAGATCGTTTTTCCCAACTTTGGCCCCGAAGTTGACATTGGAAGCGGCTGTATCAACTTTCGATGTCGGGGCCGCACTAACATTTTTGTATCGGCGCGAAACTCTGTTAGAGTTGATAACGTCCTACGCGAATCCGCCAACACCCCGAACAGCGCTGACTTTGGAATCTTGATTTACTTCGCGTAGGAAGCGAGTATGTCGAACAGCCTGAATCCTGAAATTCGCTCCGTTTTCTCCTGAGCGTCGTCCTGTGTCTTTGGTTCCTGAGCCGTTTTTTCATATCGGATTCGGTCAACCTCGTTCGAGTTTCGGAAGAGCGGAGAGGAGCATCCGAGGGAAGCTGATCGGATCATTAGTTTTGAATAAAGGTCATCGGACCTCATCTCGGAATTGCGCGCACACAGCTGAGAGAACTGGCGAGAAATGAAAGAGTTTGGAAATGAGAGACCGGAGCCCGAGAGGAAATGGTCGGACTGATCGGAAGCGGCTGCTGCGCCGACTGCGGGTCTATTGGGAAATATCTCTGAACGCTCATGATGAGATCGAGAGGAAGAAATTCCGAATGATTGCCCACACTATTTTTTCCGAATTTAAGGGGGAAGAATTTCTTTCCAATTTCCAGTTCGAGAATCTTCGGAGAATTTCCAACAGGACCGCACGGGCGGTGAAAGGCTTTGCATTTCGACTCAATCGATTCGTGATTCGCATCCTTCACGAGACGACATCGGTTGCGAATAGAGAATCTTGATGCTAATCATTGGCAACTACGCCCGTGCCCTTTCGCAATCAGATCCCGTCGCAACATTGCGGGACTCCGAGCGAGTGAACCCGACGTTTGAACCCTCCACCGGCGATGACTTACCAAACTAGACTTTGAATTTGTTAAAACGCCGTTCCGAAACAGCGTCATGCAATGTTGCCACCCTCCGTTTTAGAAGCAACTCGAAGTTCAGCAGAATCTGTTGGAGCATCGAACCCGTTACGAACTGGAGGTGAAACTCCAGAAGAAGAGAGATTTGACCGGAAGGTGGAAAACTCTGCCTTGAAACCGGAAACACCCGAGTTTGTTGAGGTCCGTACTTCGCTGTGTCGTTCGTGGACCGTGAGTTCTCCGTTCGGGAATAAGTGCTTCGAGCAGCACAATCTCAGAAGTTACGAGTCTGCCTATCGAGCACTGCTCGTCACTACCATAACTCCCGGCATAGGAATAAGAGAATAGTTAGTTATTCTGGTAACAAGAAATCTTGAAAAAGTCATACATAGATCCGTCTCGAGTTGGGTTAGAACCGTAAATTCGAGAGACTCGAGAGAGAAGAGCAAGCGATGAGCTCGAGAAATGAACGAAGAGGCATTCGTCGTAACCTACTAGGCCGCCTGCTCGATGGCAATGACGAACTGACTCCGAGACAACGTAGGGAAAAGAGCGTCTCATTAGTAAGCGTCTCGCCTTGACCTAACCCTGAAAGACCTGGCCGTCTGTGGAAAATCTCAGCTTCTCGTCAGAGTAGCCCACATAGTGAGTGAGTAAGTGACTGACTGACTCGACTCGGTAGCTGACTATCGGGTTGGCGAGATCTCCTCGAGAGAGGCAACGAAGCGGCTGAAGAATAGTAGCAGGTGAGCCATCGATCTTGTCGGAGTTTCAATAGGCTTGTCGTTCGACAGCGGTGTTTGTTTTGATTCTCTCGATCGTCTCCGTCTACAAATACCCACACGCTCTCACGAAGACATTCACGAGCAGCAAACAAACCGAACGAGGCATCTAACGATTGAAGCTGTGATTCGATAGAGCCCAAAATAAAAAAAATGAATGCCGTCCTCGCATAAACACACTCTATAGACCTTGGTGAATCATTGTCGATGTCATGAACCGCTGCTACTGCGGCGGCAAGAAACACTCGAGCTCGGCTAGAGGGACGAGAGATGGACGAGGGAGAGGTTATTCCTCCCGACTCCTTGACTTGTTATCAGGGAGTGCGGAAATTGACCTCGGCCACGGTAGTTCTCCTCCGATAGGTCAATCCAAATCGCAGGTTCTAGTTTGAGCAGCGGCAGATCCGTCGAGTTGATTCCAGAAAAACATCCCCGGTGTCCGACCGTCCGTCGATTACCCGCTAGTTTAGCGGCGACTCGCTCTCGAATCGCTTCGAGCAACAGGGGCAAGTTCCTCCAGAGTTCCTCGACTTCCGCAGGCGGCGACGGCGCGGCGTCGGGTCGTGAGTCTTCTGGGACGGTCCGATTGCTTCGAGGTTTGAAACAGTTCCCGATGCGCGAGACCGAAGGCCGGATATGAGTTGAGTTCGAATTGCAGATTCTGATTAATTCCACGATCGGAGAAGAAATATTTCGGGAAACGTCCTCGACCCTGGGACAGAACACGCGAAACGGACGTGCGCGTTGATGGAGGACCTCTCGACTTTCGGAATTCTTTTTGACGCTGATTCGAAGCTTTTTGATCTTCGCTAATCAGCTTAAATTGAAGGGCCCTCCTCAAACGAACATCCCATTCGGTTCTTTTCCGATTTTTCCACATCTGCTCTTGACAGCTTTTGGCGCCGTCGGCTTCCGCACCCGCCTCTGTCATACCTGATCTAATTCGGTTCTGTTTCCGCCACTCTGGCACGCGACCACTCCGGGGTCCTTGATTCAAAATTCAGGATGCCTGCGCGACGAAAGGAATACGAGATCCCGCGCTGTATTCCCGCCACTTAAAGTTCAAGATGAGTCGGTAATCTTCGACCGAGTCCAAAATGACTGTACGTGCCGGGGGTGGCTCGCCATCGTCGATTGATTGCGTTCAGTGATGCAATTCCAGTCCATAACGCCAAGGACGCATCGAAACTACACATGCTTCGCAGTCAATTTCTGGGCAATTTCTACGGAGTCGAACGGGAGCCTGCGCGGACTCCCGGAGCGATCCCGAGACAGTCTCCGAGGAAACCCGACATAACGGAGTATAGCAGTTGCTCAGTCCTCGACGCGTTGTGCGTGCACTTGACAGTTAGAGTAGCTGTGACCACCGCTCGAAGAGATCTTGAAAACGCGGGAAGTTACGTCATTACATTGCGAAGCCTCGGGACTTCGGCTTCCCGGAATCGGTCGGGACCGACTTGCCCAACGGGCCCAACCGATCCCTGAATTTACTGCGCAGCTACAGATCATAATTTGCGAAGTGGTTTCGTTGTCAGTTCGAATCGGACGAGTTCTCTTCTACGATGCTCTGGAAGAAATCATTCCTCCCTCGAACATTTTCCCTTCAATAATGTTGGAAAAGATGAAAAGTGTGGAGAGTTTTCAGTGGGGATGCCGAAGCAGACTGACTTAGATCGAGGTCCGAACGAAGGAAGCCGCGAGCGCAGCGAGTCGAAACGTGGGTTGGCGCCCGCTAATGGGGTGAAGGGCATCAAGATCCTCGCCAACAAGACTGGCTCAATGAATGATTGGACATTTGCTTGAGAATGCGTCTCGCAGTCGATTAGATGCTGCCCGCGGTCAGGAAGTTGTAATGAACGCGCTTATCTCAGCCCCTGCTTTGCGCTCCCGGGACCTAATGTGTTCCTCGGGCGCGGGCTGGCGCAACATCAGTTGAATCTCGGTGCTTCTTGCCTCGGTCGTAGCCCAACAACAAACCAACTGGCTGGCCGGATATGGACGGAAAAACGGCTGTGAATTCATGATTCGAGTTTACCGTTCAGAGGACCGAGCATTCCTCCATGAAATTTCGAGATTCCACTCGTCGTGTGTCCGTTCCCTTCCATCTCTTGAAACCCTCTCTTGCGCAAGACCAAGAATCTTCAGGAGCTGCATATTGCTCTCTCTTCTTTGAATATGCGAGTTTCATGTTTCCGTGGGGAACGTTACCTACTTCGATTCAGCAAAAAGCCGTGGCTCAAACGGAAGACGTCATTGAATTCAGCGCGCATGCTCTAATCGAAGGCGTAGTTCCTCGTTCGACGGACCTGGAAAAGGATCGGAAAAAGTTCTCCTGGTTTTCGTTCTGTGAATCGAGAAATTCTCCAAAAAAGCAAAAGTTGTATCGAATCGATTCCTATCGGCGACAAATCGACGATCGACTTTGGAAAGCTTTTAGTTTTTTCCTGGAGTGAGGAAGAGTCTGAATTCGGTCTTTCGGGAACGAATCAAATCCGACGACCACGAAACGGGAGAATCAGTTCCACAAGCTCAAGTTCTTTGAGCAAAACGTTGTATCAGGGGCGTTCAGGCATGGAGAGCGGGCAGCGTGATCGCATCGTATGCTGCGTTGCGTAAAAAACGTGCCTGATGAGCGCAACGTGACCGCGAGAGCCGTGACTGATAGCCTCCTTATTGGTTGAGAGCTGAAATGCACTCACTGTTACGTTGCGCGGAGCTGCGCTAGCTCTATCCGAAGGCCGATTCTCACTTTATTGGACGTAAAAACGCGCAGATTTTACGCTTCCGACGGGACGATCGCTCTCGTTGCGATCTTACTCGTATTGCATCTGCCCCGGAGACGTTTCCTGTGTTGCGCGATGGACTATGTGAAGAGAGAGGGCCCGGAAAGAGTCGATCGGAGCGTTTTGCGTGATATGGGCCGGAATATTCGGTCACATCCGAGCTTTTATCGGCCGGGAATCGAGTCTTCGATCGCTCGTCATGAATTCTGTGTCGAGAAAGTCCGAAGCGTTGGGTCTTCTTCGGAACAGAAACGCATTTCGGATGTTCAGGGGTTCTTTTGACAGAGTTTCGATTTCAAGAAGATTCGAATCGAATGCTGAACTTTCATTGTCCTCTGTTCCAAAAACGTCTCATTGGTCTCGTGATATTAAAGAAAGTTTTATTGATAGTTTTTTTTTGCATAAGAGTGCATCCCATGCTGTTACGGCAAATCCTCCGTTTCCGCAAGCGAAAGCAATCGTTTCTGCAAGTGAGAGTAGAAAGGCATAAAAAGGTTCGGGGCGTCGAGAGGTCTTCTCCCCGCTTGTTTCAATCGATGCTTCCCGCCGTATTCGGCGGCTGCGGCAGCTTCGAAGAACGGATTGAGACTGTCGCGAACAGTCTCTAATGGGGCGGCTCCTTCCGCCCCGCCGGCCGTGTGTATCATTTTTGAGTCAGCTGCGACTCGCGAACTGCGCGAGGGCATCCCGTCGGATAGAGAAGAGGCCACCGGGTCTCCTGTTTTCGAAAGGGTCCAGGGTTCAAGGCGGGGGCCGGAGAAGGCAGCCAAGCGATCGATACAACGCACTACTCAATTATGCAAATAGCGACCCGTTGACGACCGACGTAACGCCCTGCAACCACCACAGAGGAATCTTTAGAAACGAGTCGATGTATCTCTGGAGCTCGTTCGCTACATTTAAACAACTTCTCAAAAGATTTGCGTCAAAACAGCCAAAGGAACGGGAACCGAACTCCTGGCTTTACTCCTCGGGAGCGTCTCAGGGTTCAGGAGAAGAAGGAGGGTACTTAAAAACTGCTCGGAAGAATGGAAACTTCATCTGTAAGGAATTGGAAATAGAACTCATGTTATTCGATGTTATCCTTCCAACGATTCGCCTGGGATCGTCATGGGTCGTCTAATATTTGGACTTGACTTTAGTATCAATGGTTTAAATCACGAGTGTATCTCGTGTCGGAAGAAGAATAAACAGCAAATCGCCATATTCTATTTCACAATATTTTAAAATTCCCATTTTGTCATTATTCGAGCTCATCAGAAGGGTCCATTTAGGTTGAAAGTTTCCCCATTTGCTCGCCACAAAGCTGCGGTTCCGATCAGGTCTGTTAGAGGGATAATGCGGATCTGCTTGATCCCGACTTAGTTTGGGGCTCCCTGTCCCCGTGCCCTCGTCGGTTCGCCTGATGGATTGCCTACGCATTCCCTTCCCAATGGTTGCTCGGTCACTCGGACAGCGGGATGAGCTGTCTCAAGGGTCGTCTGATCTTGTCCGAGTCAATCGGTTCTCTCGCGCAAGGACGACATGTCTTTGTCGCTCAAGAGAGATGGGGCTCCCCTGCGGCGTGCTTGTCACCTCGATCCTTGCAGCAGCCTTATGCAACATGTCCGCAATATCCGGGAGGAGCCTTGAGGTGAAAAATGCAGTCCCAAGAGAAATTGGGCACTGCATGGATTACTGCACCGACAGCTACATTCACTTCCGAAGAACCCGGAAACACGTTCTCCTCAGGAGTTTTTGAATCCTCAAAGACCTCTCCTCGATTCAACCATCGAAACCAGAGAGTTTTCTTGATTCCGTTAATAGAAATTTTAAGACACGAGAGATCGCCGATCGCCATTGAAGAAGGAGCTCGAGGTGGCGGAAGGCGGTGCGGGATTTGTTTGCTCGAAACGGCCTCCGCGCGTCGTTGGCCTCGTCTTCCGTTCCCTGGAGTTTTCCACGGCTCGTTGATTCCGCTGCGACTGAAGGAAACTCCTATTCCTGACCACAGTTCTGATCTCCGAAGTTTTGAATTGCCCCCAGGTTTTGATCCCAGCTCGTTTGTTTCAACAGCTCCAGAATTTCCGGAATTCCAGAACCGGGGAACTCGTTCCTGAGCCGAGGCGGGCTCGAGATCAACGTCAACGCGAAACTGAGACCTCTCAGGACTAGGATTCAGAAGCAATGGCATTTGAGGAGCGGTAATAAAAAAGTCTCACTCAGAGCTTGGGCCTATGATGGCGCCTCCTGTCATCATGGGAATGATAACGAGTAAGCCCGGGAGGAAAGTCATGACAAGGAGGTTTAAGGGATTAGAAAGAAAACGACGAAGTGGTTCAGATAACAGAAGAAAGAGAGAGACGAGAAGTTTCGAAAGAGATGACGACTGGTGGAGGAAACCCCTTGATCCTCCGTTTTCCCGATTCTGAATTTTCTTTCCCTTCTGTTTTCCATCTTGAGTCAGCGAGTCATACGGCACGGAGACGATAGAACGACATCCGTCCGGCGTCGTTGCTCTCGGCTCGGGCTGTCGCTCACGCAGCCTCGCAAATTGCCTACAAACTGAACCAGCGAACGCACGAGTGCGTGGTCCAGTGACTGAGAAAGATAGGCGACTGCGGACGGATGGAGCCGGGGTCGTAGAGTAGTCGGCTGGTCGAATCTTTGTCGTTGTCGTTGTCGTCGTGGCATGAGTTTGAGGTAATTGACCGCAACTGATTTCAGGCTGTCGTATTCTGCTTCCGGAGCGTCTTGCGCTCAACCGAAATGGCCAGATATGGAAAAAGGAATATGTATGGGTAGAAGATAGAAGGGAGATAGAAGGGACTCCCCAAACGAAAATAGAATGAGCGTTTGGACAGATATACGAAGTCTAGTCGGGATGACTTGCAACCGTAGAGAACTTTTTTTCCACTTCCGCGGCATCGTCACAATCGGTGTCAAATGGGAAAATCTTTCTATGAAACTTCGGTTCGACACGACAAGTATCTCCGTCTGGAATTCAGTTGCCTTGGCCGATGATATTCTTGCCGGGATCCGAAGAGGAGAAGCTGAGTGAAAGCATCCACCGAGCGATGTCTCTCAATCCGGCGCTTCGTTGGTTTGGAATCAAGCGCGTCATGTGTAAACACTTAACCTTCTTAACGAGTGTACTTTGTCACTAGGCTTTTTTTGAACTCACAGAACAACGGGAACCAGGAGCGACTGGGGTTTTCAACCATTTCTGCAGACGATTATCGTCGCTTGAATGATTCACCATTTCGCAATTAATAAACCATTTTGAGAGCCCGGATCCTCTAAGAATCAAAATCGAGAGCTGAAACCTGTTTCCAAGCTTCATGAGGAGCAACGGCGAACGCATTTGGATCTATGCGATAAGCTTGGATCAAGTTTTCTTGGATCCGATGAACGAACTGGAGAGTTTCCCACCGCCTATGACATCGATATTTCAAAAAGTTCATGAATTCGCGGTTTGAGATTCAAATTGGGTATTTCTCTGACTAGTGCTTGAACATACAGCCATGAATCATCAATCACCATTCATCAATTCATGGATCTGAGGGAAAATTGTGAAAATTCATGAATGATGCCCGCGAATGTGGGTATTTCGCGATATTTTGAAATCATCCCGCGTACTACTATGATATACCAGTTTCTGGGTCTATGTTTCCAGTTTCTGTCCCTAGGGTTCACTGACTGACTCAGTTTCGAGCGTCTTGAACCTAACCGAGCCTTTCCTAGTTCGCGCGTTCACTTCGTCCCCCGCTAAAACGACGAGCACCGCCATCTTGGCTCACGGTGATTAGACGCGCTCCCCCAGTTTCTTCAATTGGTACCTGGCGCATCGTTCATTCAAAGATCAATCAATCAATTGAACAACCAGCATTGATTAATGGATGGAGTGGGAATCATAGTCAATTTATGAACTTCTCATCCACTCGATTTGGAGTGTTAGTTTCCTCATGCATATTTCCCCGCGGTTCCCTCGGATGAGAAACCCACGGGGAAATCCCAGAAACGCACGAAGCAAAACGGGGTCAGAGTCGTCGACGCTGAGAAGAAAATGAGGGTCTCGCTCACTTCAAATAGAGGAGTCAACCAGCGCTGTTTCTGCGTAGAGCCACAGTCTCGGGAGCAACGATGTTCGTGAAGAGGGAAGCGAATTATCAAAAAAAAATCAAGAACACCGTCTCCAGCTTCCGTTCTTGCTCTTCCTTCCACTCACTGCTTCCCGGTCTTTTCGCCCCCGTCTCTCGCCTTCGTCGCCCCCGTTGCTCTTCTCGAGTTAATGAGATAGTGAGCCACTCAGAGAGAATGTCATCGCAGAAGAATGATGCTGTTGCGCCGCCTAGGAAACCGGCTTCCATGAAAAGCTTCCCGACGCGAGTTCCGCGTGTAAGTTCTTTAAATCGAAACGCCCGCGGACGTCCTCCCGCGCGCATCCACTGACTGCTTCTCTTGGAAGTTGGCCTCTTAAAAGAAGATAAGCATTTCCGCTCTTGTCGCCTCTCTCCCCGTCCCGGGGATTCCTCGTCGAGGGAAGGAGCCTGAGCCAGCGAAACCTAAAAAGAGCTTTCGGCAGCCGTCTCAGAGAACCATAGCGATTCCAAGTTTTCAGGAATCTGAGGTTCACGCGGACTTCGGAATGTTTGCGCGGAACTCGACAGAAGGAAAAGAACCGTCACGAGTAACGAGTCGCGTCAAAAGCATCCGACTACACGATCAAAACAGTTTCTCCGGACGGGCGCTTGCGTTGACAGGCCGCCGCAGAAGGAGGTTTCTCGGCGAGCGCTTTCTCTTCAGGATGCTGACAGGAATGCATCATTGCATACCGGGAATCCTTTTCGCTCCCGGGCCAATACTTTCTTGGTCCCATCAGGAAGTAGACTCGAACACTGTACATAGTCAAAGAGAAACTTCAAAGCACGCTATCCTGCTGAGTCCCTGAAAAAAGGCGCGAAATTCGAAACAGACATAGTGAGGCCTCCGTGATAGACCTCCTGGTCTAGGACTGAACGTTGTCGTGGTATCACGCTCGACACGTCGTCGTTGTTCTCGTTCTCCTCGACGAACGTCTACACTTCCACTCCATGACGTCGTTGATAAGAATTTCACGGTCAGATAACTGTGATGAAAACAAGTCTTGCCTCCGGCTGTGAGAGATTCTACGCGAAAAGGACCGCGTCTATGTATGTTTAGTTGACGGAAAAAATCACGAGAGCCGCAAGTCGGTTAGCGAGCGTTTGCATAGCGGGACTTTGAATTTGTTCAGGACTAGGCGGGGTTGCCGTCGCACGAGCCTAGACTATGTGTGCGTTGTTCGTTCATATTTGACGTACGCATGCGGTGCATCACGCAACACACTGTGTGTCTGTGGCCTTATTAGACAGCACGTGTCTGTTGAGGGGTCGCTGTCATGATGCGGCGAGAAATCGACCTCGGGAAAGGGGTCGAAAAAAAGAGAGTGTATAGTTTCTGCGTCATGAGATGTCCCGCTGACTTCGCGAGCAGCATGACGACAGTGACGACAGGGGCAATTAAGCTCATTAATCTCAAACCGGAAGTTCAAAGACTCAATGCGACGTCATCCTGACGCCGCCGCCTCGAACACGCGGTCGATCTGTTGATGTGTTTAATAGTTTGTTTTTAACGTCCTGAGAAGCATTACCTCCTGAATTTCGTCGGTAAATGTCAGGCTTCCCCAGCGGTGACGTCTCCGGACGTTTGACCTTCTCGTTCGGCTTTCAGTCAGGTCCACCCCCGCTGGCCGCAAAACTTTTGGGACGGAAGTGGTTGTGAGCAAAAATATAGTTTCCGGCTTGATGACGCAAGAGAGGCTGCAGAGGAAACTCCAAAATTAGAAACGAATGCCGAACATTTTGGGAAGCCTTTGGAATCGTTTTCGTGACTGCGGTTTCTCGAGTTTCGTGTCCGGTTGATGACAATCTGTGAGCAGACCACGTGAACCCACGTCTGTTGAAGTAGATCACTTGAGAGATGCTCTTTCAACAAGTCGACACACGCGGAGTTTCGACTTCGTTTGGCCGAATCCCAGATCTTCGAGTGGCTTGTGTATGAAGTAAAAAAATCGAAAAGTTCGAAACGTCCATCTCCGTGCCGAGAAGAAAACATTGATTGATTGTGCGCGGATTTGAATGAAATGAAGATTGGATGCGCACGAAATACGGGTTAGAGCAGTCGATCACTTCAGCTCAGAAGTTCAGGACAGTATCATGATTCGCAGTCCATCGGTCAATATGAGTGGAGGCGAATATGAATATATATTGCTTGAGTTTCCAGCGGACATGGGACATTATTCATCGATATATCCTCGATTCCCTCACATGAATTGATGGATGGATGATGTCTAAACTTCGGAGATCTGGTGATCCGATGGACCCAATTATCTCCACAGTCAGTTCTCGCGCGGCAAGAGTGGGAACACTTGGCCGAATGAGGAAGTGGGAAGGGGACGAATTCCGAGCGCCCTTGACCTCAGTGTTTCGACCAAGTGGCGTAACTTTGTAGCCACACAGTGCTCCAAAAGTCGGGGAGAACTCGACCGAGGATTTCCCGGGGAGAAGACTCGTGTCAGGAAAATAAAAAAAAAGCTTTAAAAAACTCTGGATATCCGAAGACGAAGGCAGCAAACGCTAAGAGATGGAGGAAAGCACAAAGTTTTCAAATAGTAGACAACGGAAGAAGAGCGGGGATTCGCTTTCGGGGCGGGTTGGCGCTCGAGTTTAAAAGACGTGAAGCGAACTGAACGCTTAGAGAAGGCAAGTTGGCCAGCAAGTCAACCAGCCAGCCATCGATTTTATCAGCATCCCGAGTCGTCGTCGCCGTCTTTCCCGACGGCCTCCAGCTGAAAATCAAAAAGTTCCCCATTCGTAGCGTGACTGATTGAAAATCATTACTTCAGGGTGTACTCCGGGGTTTGAGGAAGGAATTCTCACAGCCACTTTCCCCGACAAAAAGAAAACCCTTGATATCTATTTCCCTGTCTGTTTCTCTTCATTCTCCTGACGTGATCGGGCGAGGTCGTCGTTGTTCCTGCTGACCTCCTCGTCTCAGATGACTTGCTAGGCAAAAGCGTCTCGCAGACATGAAGTGTACGAGATGAATCGATTGATCGACATACCGGCAGCAGTCAATTCATTGAGTGCTACATCTTTCACGGAAGAGATGATCGCTCACCGTCACAACGACAAGACCAAGATTAACGGAGACAGCTCGTCAATATTCGCGCCTGGAACTCGACCTCCTCGCCGGTTACTTCTTTGAATTGAGAAAGACGTCGAGTTTGAATACAAACGATTCGCAGATGAGACGAGTCACAGCATCCAAAGTTACGGTTATCTCGAAAACACCCACTTTTTCTGTGATTTCGAGCTGATCGAATCGAGTTGCGGAAGGATGACAATCAAGGACTACGGCACTAGGACGATGGAACGATCAGAAACAAATCGAGGTCGATATCCGCTCGTTACGGTCCACGGTTCCGTTCCTTGTTTCGTCTTTCGAAGATATTCCAATCGAAGCACTGTTTTCCGGACGATCAGATGGAACAGGATGACCAACGAGATGTCGAGCGGGAAAAACTTCCAACAAATCATGATGTTCTCGGGGAACTCGAGCTAACGGAATGTTTGGACTGGAACTGCCGGCTCCGCAATCTCCGTGATACTCGCGGAGTATGCGTACATAGTTGACGAAGTCGTGGCCGCTGTTGTTCTTGTTGTCTGGGATGATTCTGCCGCGGGCTGCGCTGTTTTTAATAATGGATATTTTTATGCTCGCATCTGCTGCTTGCTTTGCGCTTCTGTGAAACGAGGGCAGTGCGTAAGGATCTGTCTCTATCCAGTTTCCCGCTGTGGCCTTAATGACCGCTGGTGGGAGGTACGCGCGTTAAGAACGAAATGGAGTCAACGAAAACAGGAGGGAAATCTGGAGTCCGTCTTCGTAGGTCATTTGAAACTGTCCCCTGTTTGCTGAGCACAGACTCGGGAAACGACTTCGAAACCGACTCGGATCCGATTCCTTAACAAACTAACTACTTCGGCAAGGTAAAGCTCTCAACGCAACTAACCAAAGAGGATGCTCGAACATTTGTATCCGAGGGACGGATACAAGGCGTGTCGTAACAAATCTCTGTTTACTTACGGTCGGCGCACAGCCAACAAGGTCCGAGTGTAGTGTGCGAGGCGGAAGACCGCCCGGCCGAATGAATGAATGGATGGAGGTATGTATGAATGAACGAACGGGTTAGCAAACGAACTAGTTGACGTGGCAACGACTATTATCGCGAGCAATGATTGAGTGGGTGGGTGGGTGATGAACCTAGATTTTCGCACGGTCGAGCAGAGAACGCCACACCCTGACTGCATTTCTCTCTTCCTACCTGTCGGCGAATCGAGATACATAAATGCAACTAGGCTAGCGGGGCTGTAACGAAGCCTATGAAGGGAAAGTAGCGGAAAAAGGAGGATCCCAAGCCTTCCGTTAGCGAGCTAGTCACCCATCTCGTGAAACCTGTTCATCTTATGAGGCTGATTTGGACGTAACAAACTCCTGGAAGCGATTCCGACCGTTTACAGTCGGAACTGGGCCCTTCCGATTTGCGGCGACTGTACGCGATCATCGCGAGGATTCGAGTAGCTACTGTGCTCGGACATCGCACCTCAGGAAGTTCCCTGAGTAGGTTCGGTGTAGACCTTGTCTCGGGGTTGAGGTCGGAGAGTTCGCGGCAGGTCCGATACCGGCGGCGGACTCAATCGTGAACAGTTCCCGTGGTTCCTATTCCCATCGGGACCCTCCAAGCCGTCTGGGACCTGAAGCTGTTGGACCTCTGATGCCCGACCTCCGCAAACTGGATGAAACTGCTAGTTGGAGGTTTCCCCGATCGATGAGAGTAAGTAAGTGGCGAGATCTGACAACATGGAATGATGCCGCTACATCTAAGACTCGACAGACTGGCAAGATTTACAGAAGTTATAGAAACCACATACTTATGACGCTGAAATGTCTGTGGCGGCCTCAAGCCAATATGCTTGCGTTGTCTGATACAAACTGGAAGGTTTTCCAGATGACATCGGAGTAGTTTGAAGAAGAGTTTCTGAGTCGGGGCTTTCGTGGCCCAGGAAGCTCCGGCTAGCGATAGACATCTACTACATCGCTCATGCGAGGTCCGCAGCAGTTCAACTCCGAGTGGAGACAATCTCCCCCTCGCTTCCTCTGCTTCCCATCCTTCCTCTCTTATTTGTGCTGAGACTCGCTGCGCTCATACTCATATTTCCTTGGTCTGAACTCTCTTTGCCTCAAGTCAGTGGCGTATCCAGGATTGGCGGATGGGGGGGGCGAATCCAAAATCTCCGAGCGATCCCCTACAGCATATTGACACCGCTCTTCCGTTCAACACGGAAGTTCCTTCCAAATAAAAATTCGTATCTATTCTCAGAAAACTCTCCAAGTTTGGTAGTCTTTCTAAACTTTGTCGAAGAGCATTCTTCAATCCCAACAGGTGACAGATCTGAGGAGAATGCTCATGGGGGGGCGAACGCCCTATCGCCCCCCCCCTGGATACGCCCCTGCCTCAAGTGGTCGTTTTGTTCTTCCCACGCAGAAATCCCAAAACGATTCCAAATCCGGTTGTTCCGCAAGAGACAGAGTAAATCTGGTCTGACGCAACTCCGAAGAGATTTGTGGACGATAAAAGTAAGCCCGGCCGCAGCATCCCACAACATTGTTCAAATATTTATCGCTGTCTCGTTCTAGAATCACGTCGAACATTTTCACAGCAAAACAACACAACTGAGGACTTCGGAAACGATCCTCCGTCTCATCTCAGCTGCCGTTTTGGATGCGCGAGTCACTTCGACTCGCTGCTTGGTTTCGAGAAGTAGACTCGAACACGAGAAGATGTTTCCTTCATCGGAAGTGAGATGCGGCCGCCGTGAGAGCAACCAGATCTCCTAACTTTTCAACGATAATCGAATAATTATCCGCGGAAGCTTCGGGTCACTGTTCCGAATATCGATCGTGGAGCGACCGAGCGGAAAGATTGCCTCCCGGATTGGCTGCCCAAGATCCTCTGAAGTTTATCCGGAGGAACATCGAAGTTTTTTGTATAGTGAACGATCATGCACGGTCTCTCTGTATCGAAGCTAAAGCCCCGGATTGCTTGAGAAACAGAGAAAGCATTGAAGTCTCTGATTGAGTCTCTCAAAGTAGTTGTCGATTACCCATTTATGATTCGACAAAGTCGTGAAGGTGTTCCTCCGATCGTACCTCCGACTTCCCAGCTTCAATATCTGAGCTTTCGTACTCGCGGTGCGAATAGAGCGGACGTAAACATAGATTGACGCTGAGCCCGCGACAAGTCTCCCCTTCGCTGCGGGGCTTGTGTTCCATGTTTTCTGTTCTGCGACCTCACAACTCCTCCTGCTTGAACGGCGACGCAACGATTCGCACTCCATTTGTGCTTTTGAATGCACAGATGCCAATAAATCGGGAATCATTCCACCGAGAGGGTATCAGGCGCGAGGAAAAACTTCCTGCGACTTTTGAAATCGGGAATCTCAGCGTCCCAGCTTGATTTCTGAGACTTCCCGAAGCTTCCGTGAGTGGATCGAGATTCGTCCCTTCACAATAACTCCGCTTCCGTATCGTTCCGCATCTGACGGATACGGTCCCTAAAACAAAAGAAAGGGAAGGGTTCAGATCAGCGGTGTGGCGGACGGTGAAATGGCGGAAAAATAGCTCAAGGCTCCAGAACAAAGGAATTTGGGTCGTTTCACTCGTTGATTGGCCATTGAAACGCTCTCTCGTATATAGTTCGAGAGTTTTTCGATTCCAAACTCATTGTGCGAAGTCTTGGAGGTCTTGGAGTCAAACTTTCCGCGAGATCGGACGACGTTTCTCCACGGCAAACGTGAACCTCTCGAGATCGAAAATCATCTTTGAACTACGTTTGAAAGTTTCCTTTTTTGCGGAATCGAATCGCGGTATTGCATTCATGCTTGGTGCCTACGTCGACGATGTCGAGTCGGGTTTCGACCCGCTGCCAAGGAGTGCGAGGATTCCAAAGGAGTGCTTTGAGTAGGATCTGTGATCTTTTCTGCGTTCTTATTCAACTTCGAATTCACCACAGTCCTTGAGGTTTATCCGCTTGTTTGCTTGTTGAACACACACAATTGGGGAATGTTGACTCGATCTCGCTACTTTACGGAAGGACGGCGGGCGTACCTTACTCACTCACAGCACAAAGAAACCCACGGTCGAGGCGTCCCGTGAGAAGCTCTTCATGGAGAGCTTTTCCGCGTTGTCCACCGTTCAGTCGTTCTACATGTCATGAATTGAAATTCTATGGCTTCGGGGAGTTTGCGATCCATGAGATGGCCTGACCACTTTGGCGAGCGGGATGATAACTCCTGGGCTCCTGAGATGAGCGAACTGGCGCACGATGCTGACAAGGGAGGTGCATGACCTCACCTTGGCAAAACACGTGTTGCTATACATCAAAATGCTCAGCTCGATGCACAGATCACGAATCTGTTTTCAAAATCTGCTAAATACTTTCAGGGAATACTCTGTCCTCGGCGGAAGGTCCGGCTTTTCTATGGGAAAATAGCATAGAAAACGATGAAGACACTCGTAAAAACTTTCTGAAGAGGAAATATGGTCATAGAACCACTCTACGTGAACGCTCCGCAGTTCATCATCTGATTTTTCTTGCCCGGGAAGCTTTAGCGATCATCTTCATGGTTTTCCATGCTGTTTTCCCATAGAGAAATCGGACTTTCCACCGCTGACAGCATGTTCCCAGGAAGCATTTAGCAGAAATTGAAACCAGATTCGTGATCTGTGCACCGAGCTGAGCATTTTGATGTATAGCAACATGTGTTTTGCCAAGGTGAGGTCATGCACCTCCCTTGTGAGGAGGATATCGACTCCATGGAATCCCGCGGAACCCTTCCGGATTCGACAGGACAATGTCAGCCCTGGTCCATGGAAAGAACATTCTCCCAAAGGAACTTTAGAAGGACAGAGTTCATCTCCTGGAGAACTCCTGGAAAGGGGCATTCACTCGCGGAAACGTTAGACGAGCTCGTGCGAGGGGTATGGAAGTATTGTGAATGGTGAGGACAAACGGTTGGAGGAGGAGGATCCCCCCTCGCAGAATGCGGAAGTAGAATGTTAGAAGCAAGGGGGACCCGAGAACGGCGTGACAAGGAGTTGATGACAACGCAGGCGGGTTTCCTTAGAACACAGAAATACGGGACGGAGAACGATAACATTGTCATGCGTCCCGCTGCACTGGTCATTGTTGGTGGCTCAAAGAAGTTTTGCTATTCTTAGTAGAACGTCCTCTCGTCCAACTCGGAGCGAAACAGCGGCTCCGGTCCGGACGCTACCGCCCGAGACAGAACAATGTCCAAGTCGCGCGAGTCAAACGCTCAGCCGCGCAGCAGTCAGCGCAATCGGCAAGCTGACTTTCTTGCTCGCTCGCTCGCTCGCTCGCTACGGAGCTCGTAAAGAGTCGACGTTGAGGCGACACTAAAGAGGAAAAATGCCTCTGAATCAACGTCGTTTTATGGCAACAGCTCGCACTCGTACAGCTGCCGTCGCCGCTGTTGGTGCTGCTTTCAGCGCAGGCTAATCGCACATTGTACTCGCATTCGGCCATCACAGACGGACGAACTAAGGGACGAAGGGACGAATGGACCAAACACAGAGGACCGCGGAGCCAGCCGGGTCTTGACCGCTCCGGAAGTCTGTGTGCTTTGATAATGGCCCAGTGACGGGCCCTTTGGCGGGGACCGTTGTTCTTGCTTTTGTGCGCGACGTGAATGGAACGGATGCAAGGTGCGCGTCGTGCAAAGACCTGTTCAAGTTGTTTGTCAATGTTCGCTTTCAATCGCGACTGCCAGAAAATGCAAATGCATCTTTTGCTCGTTGAAGCGTTGTCGTCTGTTCAAGCGGGCGACCACTGTCAGCCGCCTTTCGCATGCGCCGCCGCCGGAAGACGAGAGAAGAGGCGCAAACCACAGATGGGTCTGCGCTAGGAAAAAAGGAACATCTCAAGGACAACGTCAGGATCGACGCAGCTGCACGTATGACGACTCGCAGGTCATTAACCGTGATTCGTATTCCTTGACAGCTCGCGTCCAATTTGTTGAGGTAACCTTGTTTTTGCGTCACGCGCTCCTCATCCAATGAGAGATGTTCCTTGGTCGCACGGTTCCAGGGTAACTCATCGTGAGGGATCGTCCGAAAGCTCGTTTCTTTGTGCGGATTCGTTCAGTTTTTTTTACGAAATATCCCGAATTGGTTCGGTCTGTAACTCTTTATTCTTGCTGAGAGCCGCTTCTGACCGATCGACAAAGTCGTCGTCGTCGACGAAATTGGGAATCTGCTGCCTCAGGGTTCTGACTGAGTGCGATTTTCGAATGAGAGACTGGGTTTCGTCTTCTCTGTCAGGGTTTCTATCAAGGAGGGGGAATAAATGGCCGCTGCGGACAGAATGACAGCCGTTCGCAGCTATTCCTCGGGATAATCATCGAATATGACAATATGGCGAATTATTTACGACTATCACAATGGTGTCACGTTCCGCATTAAAGTCATCCAGAATCACTTACGGGAAAAGCATTCTGAGAACAAAGTTCCAATTCCACCGCGATAAACACTTTCCGAGTATCTCCGGCTAAATAACAAAAGCAAGAAATGGAGCAGAACCAGTCTACTAGGACAAACGCGAGTCGACATCTGGTCGCGAGCCTTTCACTTTGACCGGCTCGGCGGAAGCGAGGCTTCCGATAACAAACAAGGACTTCCGATCCGTAAAATATGAAGTCGTGTATCTTCATCATCGCACGCGGAAACAGCAGGCTGAAAGACTAGGAAGCAGCACTCGTTGTTTATCGGACTATTCATCCTTCTATCTGATCTGGTGGATGTACTGCTTCTTTGCGTGCATACCTAATAGATAAAATTACCGTTCGAGTCAGACAATGGATCTCCGTCGAACCGCCGAAGGCCTGGAAACGCCGCGCCTAGGATCACACGCTTGATGGAATGTCGGTGGTCCTGGACAGAATTTCATAATCTATCTCCAAGGACCCAATCGAAGGGAAATGTCGATTTTGGCTTCTAGCCCGCGCTGATTCAAGTATCGCTAGGAGCTGCATCGAACGTTGATTCGGAAACAGGCTTTTACAGTCGTCATAGAAGCTTTGGGGACGATAAACTCGAGGTTGATGAACGGGCGGCTACGGTTCGCACTAAGCCACCGAAACCTCTCGCTTGTAGATGTGCGATCAATGGAATCGCTTTTGTGAGAAAGGATCGAAAGAGGTTATGGTTGTACGAGCAGTCTGGAGAGCGAAGGCCCCTCAGGATAATTGCTTCATCTTGGAAGGGGAGGCAACTCAATCAGCGCACCGCTGGCTGACTATTTTGCTGACGGAGAGAAGACACAATAGCCGCTGTTTCCATCAGCTTTCCAGCGGACACAATTCGCTCAGGCTCACCGCTGCGAGCTCACCGCTGTTGGCTTTCGGGTGAGATCCGCGGACTGGGTCGCACAGTTGGTGACGCGCCTGCCGAAAAGGCCTCGGGAGCTCTCCCGGGGACTCAGGTCTACAGTTCCGTAGCGAACGCGCGACGACACAAAGTGACAACTGCTCTTCTGTTGAGTTTGTCTCTTCGTGACGTCATCGCACATGCCGCAGCAGTTTTTCTTTCGAATCGGGAGTTTTCCGCACGAAAAGTTTCGTTCGGAGCGAATCGTTCCGATTAAAGTTCACTCGCCTGAGCTGATCCGATCGCCAACGCCGCGCCGTTGGTGTTATTGAAGCTTCGGGAGCCGACATGTTTGTGGATTATCCGACGAACCAATCTATTACGCGGCTAAAGCTATACGGCAGCCGGGCACACGAACGATTCCGCGTAATTGAGGCTCCTCCAGGTCACTCCAAATTAATTGCCCTCGGCTTTTGTCAACGCCAACTTTGACGTCAACGCATATCTCATGGCGCATATCGTCACGAATAGAAGAACTTTCCCGATAACGGATCATCCGAATCGAGATGTTTCGAGAAGTTCCCTGAAATTCAAAAACATTCAACTGAAACTGATTCATTTCGTGAGTTTGCGCGACGTTCCGCCGCTGCTGCGGCAGAACGACTGTGATTAACCCGAACAAGTCCATTCAGTGTGAATCAGACTCCACAGCGGAATCTTCCGCACAAAACGTAACTGATTGCCCGAGGGCGAACGGAAAAACGGACGGAAGAAAAACGATAGAATCAATGAATGCCTTTCTCGCTCCCGCCGGCATCATGGCAAGCCGCCATCGAATAAATCAGAAAAGCTTGGTGTCCAGAGGCGCAAGTGAAAGTCGATCGTAAATGCCGTCGTTGCTAGTGACGACGTTCTCAACCGTTCGAAAGAGAGGAAGAAAAAAGGAAAAATGGAACCGGCGGCTCCAGAGCGAATCGACTCTCGACTCCAATAGGAGGACTTTTTAGTTTGGCGCCGTGGGAAGGAGTCGGTTTGAGAAGAATAGGCGGGGAAAATGGTAGAACGCGGAAAAAGTGAGAGAGAGAGAGAGAGGAAGACCGCGGGGAAGAGCAACCGAAGAGCCAATTGTTCGGAAGGAGAATTTAGAGCCGACTGCGGCAACTACCTGTCGATCTGGGCCGAACAGTTTTCCACCTTGGTCCCCGATTCCTTTGACAGCTCATTGAGCAGTTGGAGTTAATTCTCGGATGAACTCAACCGACAAGAAGGGCGAGAGGTCATCGATTCGCGTATCACACGTGCAGATTTGCATCGATGCCAATGGATTCCATTGTCTTCAAGGTACATGCATTCACAAAAATAGAAAGTAAATTACAGAGAAGACATTCGTTGGGAAGAATGATTTCGCCGCGCCGGAACTCATCGATCTAGTTCCGATCCTTTTGGAGACCCTCCACGACTGTCAATTGAGGCGAGACTCTTCTAAGGGCGTACGGTTGGCATCAACGGGTCACAGCGGATACGCCTCTCAAGTGATGGAAGGGTCTTTTCGGAGACAACCAGGCACCTAACAGACCAATCGAGAAGTCGGCCTTCTTTTCCGGTCACAGCCGCCAAAGATTTTCCTGTTGCTCCGCTGGCTTCGCGCGGAAGTACTGGAGGGACTTTTTTGAGCGTAGGCGAACTCCATAGGTACAGGACATACCCTGTTCCTTCTAATACGCGGGTACGTGCTCTGATGAGCGAGCGTACCACGGAAGAATGCAAAATCGGAGACATGCCTAACGATTGGAAATAATACGTTATATGCTGAAAGGCTTTGAGAAACTGCATCACGCGAGCGGAACAATCGTGATCATTGCTGCGACAAGCTTGTATCAATCGTTTTCACTCCGAATCGTATTCGGTTGTGATCCGACCCACCTGAAGAACCTTCATCCTTTTATTGCAACATAAAAGAGTTTTCTCATAATATAATATAATATAATATAATATAATATAATATAATATAATATAATATAATATAATATAATATAATATAGTGTCGTTAACCCCTCGATTATTCTGAGGAGTTTCAAGCGCGTTCAGGATTGATGGCCCACTCAACAAGCGTCGATGGTGACAATCGCCCGCATAAATTACTGACTCAGCATTATTTCAAAAATATCTGTGTTAATGGGTATATCAGCGGACATCCTCCTCTGAGCGAGGACCTGATTCAATTAACACGCACACCACGTATGCTTTAGGAAGAGTTATGCCGAGCGATTGCAAGAAATACAGTGTCCATTTCTGAACGGGATCTCGAGATGAATACCTGGAAACAAACCTAACTATCGTAGATGACTCACGAACCCATAGCACAGCGGGATGAATTCCAATTGAAGAACCGGATGCTTGGTCTTCGTGGAAAAACACCTTCCCGAATATGGTTTGTCGACTGTGTACGCTCAGAAGTTTGTGAAATTCCAAAAGCTTGGTCCCAGGAATTCTGGCTGATAGTTTCGTTCTCCCTCGGCTCGATACAAACCGCGTAAGTGAGCTTTTCGTCTGACGGAACCCACTCGGTCTGACGGAAGCTCAAAGCATTCATCAGTTTTGTGGATGGACACTCACTTATTCATTCGCGCAGTCAGGCGAAAAGCAGCCTGAGTGTTGCTCTTCAACTCTGTTAGTCTGTTACTCTAAGTCAGCCGGTCACTCAGTCAGTCAGTCGAATGGTTCTTTTTTGACGTCATGGCCCTCCCAGGCGGTTTGCCGGTCGATGTTTTGCCCACATTATACGCGTGCTGAAGGGTTCCGACCCGAGCCGTGCGTCCATTCGCTGTTCGACGTTGAGATCATTGGTCGGGAATGGACTCGAGCCCTCGATCCCTGATGTTTGAGCTCGTTCAGAGGAAAATGAATTTCGAATCATTAATATTCCTCGTCCAGTTAATCAAAACCATCCGATTGAGTCATCGTGCTGACTCACAAATTGCAACGCCGGCCTCGGACCTCATTCGATTCCTTTCCTCGCACGTTCGTGGAATCTTTCGGCAACACGTCGTCTAGCCAAACGTCGAGCCTTACGGGGAACATTAACTTCTAGATCGAAGTTCTCATCTTTCGTAAGTGTTCGTGAGTATCTCGAATCGATCACTGCTGCGGTACCGGCAGACGGCTCTTCGAGTTTTCGAAACATCAACTTTCTCATGTCTGGGAAAACTCCTCGTGCATCTTTTACGAATCGTTACATCTGCTCAATTCGAGTGATTCCAAACAGAGCGAGCTGGATGTGAGGATCGAAACTTGGGAGCATGACGAATTAGGGAAGGTTAGATGCTCCGCCCGCTGGCAGCTCTGATATTCGTCCAACAGCCGCCGTTCGTGACGCCGACGGAGGCGGATCCTCCCAATAGGTTCCCGATGACGCTGAGCTCGTCAGTCGATATTGCCAAAATCATTGCTGTTGCCAGCGTTTGGCCTAACGCCGATCTGATGTTGAGGTGGTTCCGGATCTCACTGTTTTTTCGTTTTGCTTGTTCCCACAAGTCGAGCGAAGGTATTCAGTTCGTGTGTGGAATCACTCTCCGTGTTTTTCGCGGCAATTCCGGAGCAAAGCCTTCATCCGTGAATGATATCAACGATTTCACGAACAAACGAGCGAGCTTTTTGAGCGACGGTCGCGGTTTCTCGGACACTAGACACCGTTGAACACGTTCTGAATATGTGTTGCGTGTTCTTATGTTGCGCCGACCTGCACTCGTTTTCCCGCCTGCATCGCTTCTTATGTTGACGTCGGAAATAAATCATCGAGGGAGCCGGAGAATCGTTCTCTTGGAAAATCCGTCGCTTTCCGAGATGGCGGAGTGATATCTGTGTCAAGACGCCACCATTCAAAAATCCCAAAAGTTCTTCAAATCTTCGCAAGTTTAAGCCACGGCCCACATTCTCACCCAGCTTGAACAGCGTCTCGATTGACGAAGGAATCTTGCTCGTCGGCTGGAATGCCACTGTATCTTCCGACAGGGTTGTTTTCATTGTTCCTCTCCGGTCACTTCCGTTGGAAGGACCGCATAGGTTCCGGTTTTTACCTAAACCGAGTAGGTTTCGGTTTCCGGTATTCGAACCTCAGCTTTGCCTCCAAGCTCCGAAGATTTCCAACGCAAAATTTAGCTGGAGAAATCGTGCCACAACGAAGTCTGGAAAAGTTTGGGAAAGAAGATGAATGAGATGGAGAAAGGGATTTCGAAGTTTCATACGTTCCACCAGGAGAACACGTCTGTCCATTTGGTGTAAATCTGTTCAGCGATTTGTCAATGTAGTTTCCACTGTTCGCTTGTGGAGCTTAGGTCGCCCCAGGGAGAAGAGGGAGAGCTCGTCTCAGTTGGAAACTGTATCCGTCGGGACAAAGTGAAGTGATTCCCACTGGGACCGATCAGACCACTCAGCAGTGGTCATCATCGAGCTGCCTAACTGCAGACGTAGGAGAAGACGCTCGTTTGAAGCCGTCTCTTCCGGAGGCCAGCTTCCACAATAGATTCACCGCAGGCCATACAATCGAGCCGCGTACAGTCGTATTTCTGAGCCCTATTCTATGTGGATGGCCTCCAAGGATTATCGACGAGAACGGGCGAAGCGAGACGACGCCTTTGATCTTTTGTCGTTGTCTCCTCTGACACAAACCTCAAAACCTTCGGGTTTTTGCGAAATTTCATCGTGGACGACGCTGAGCGAGGCTGCGGGTGTCCCGCCGGAGGAGTGTCAGGGGTCAGGACAGCCGTTCCTCCTCAGGACGGGACGAAACAAGAAAAGAGGGCGTTGAAATGAAGTCTCCTGCGCGACGACCCCACCGACAGGCTGTCATTTGACCCCTGAAAATCGCTTGCTGAAACAACTGTCACCCATCAGCAGCAGCAGAGCTATATTCGGTGTAACTCAGTTCTCTTTGTGGAGGTCGACAGCAATACAAAATACGTTCCAAAACGGCACAGCGAGATGACAGCCTTACGCCGAGCTAAATCCTCGAATGTGTCTCCGAAGTTGGCCTCCGGGGCCATCTCGACATCTTATTACAACTGCGCAAAGCCACCAGCTGGAACCTGTGGGGAGAAGGAGAGCAGACAGCCATCTGTTAGCCAGACAAGCAGGTGGATAAGGGGCGTCTAACACGAGGTCTACAGGGACGAATTTCTCGAGACGCCCAGGGTTCGTAGTTCAAGTTCCTTCGCGTTTTCCGCCTTCGAAACTTCAGTCTCTGCCACCGGTACGGACAGAGACCGGAAAACCACGAGCTTTCGAAAACCTTCTTGAGCCGAGAGACCGGCGAAGTAGCAGTTTTCACGCGCATCATGTGCACAGCACATGTCGCTTCCGACACCTGGTTCGAGGAGGGAACGAAGTGGTGACGTATCGATATAGACAAAAGGTCTCGCTTCGAGCTTGGAGAGCCGAAGGTTTCGAAGCCTTATCTGAAATCGTCGTGCGCCCCGAGTTTCACCGACGAACTGGTTGCTGTTCGCTGAGCGTGCGACTGAGATGGCGCGAAGGAGTCTCCTGTGGCCTCTCCGCAATCTTCTCATAGATAACCACGTACACGTCTTAAGCTCTTTATCACGCATCGTATTCACGAGACGTAACCCTTTTGTGCCTCGAGTTTCTTTCGCTTGAAACGTACTAATGTTTCAGCAGGCTTCGTGGATTGCATACGGCTTACAAAGGCAGCGACTAACGGTCAGATACGCGCTCGCGCACGCACGAGCGCGCCGACACGAGCGGCACGACACAGTGTTCGCATGCAAACTTTCTTAGTTTGCATGTTCACTCCAAACCTCGGAACTCGAAGTTATTGCAATGAAGTTTTTGACTCGTTTATTTGAGTGAATTCTGCTCATTGCTCTTCTGACACAGTAGGTACTTGACGTTGACGTCTTTGATGAATCTCGAACCTTGCGGGCCCTCGCAAGAAAACTACCGAAAATCAAATTCCACTCGAACCACGGGAACGGCGTCCGATGTTCCGAAGTGTCTTCCCATAAACGAGCTACTGCAGTGAAACTCGGGTTGAGTGGACCCCAACCCAGATAATGCGGCCGACACTCGAGTCGATCGATGCCATGGATTGTTCGGAGACAATGCGTACCTGCTTCTCGCCACTCATGCGGCGCTTTCGCGAATTTCAGAGTTCTCGACACTCGCTCTGACAGAGTGTGATCACCGGGAATGAATTTTCTTGATTTCCGTGAATAGCTATGCATAATGCTGCCAGGAACAAGAAGTACTTACCGAGATGGCCTGATGGATTTCCAGCTTTTATTCATCCATCTTATGCCACCGGCAAGAACGCCCACTGCTTCTTCGATCGATTTTCGTGCTGACGTCGAGCTGGAGGAATGCGCGGTTTCTGAGCCGCGACCCCGATGGCCTTCAGACAATGACCTCGTATCGAAATCGCTTCAGAAAAGTGAAGCCGGATAGATCGACGAGCTCTATCGAGAGTCTTCGTCAAAAAGTCCGCGACAACCTGAACCAATGGTTCGGTATATGTTCTACTCGAATGAGGAAATAACGTTGAACCTTTCGTTTGCAGTTGCCGTGGTGATATCGTTTTTCGTTTGCTGGACACCGTTCCACGTTCAAAGAGTTTGGGCTCAATCGTTGGCAGCGTCGATGTCAGAGGACCCGACAGAAGAATACAACAAGCAATTGTTAGCTCTTTATATAATTCTCAACCACGTATCCGGCATCTCGTACTACCTCAGCGCGACCGCGAACCCGATCTTGTACCAAGTGAGTAAACCACCTCAAATTTCATGTTCATGGACTCAAATTCCTGGAAGTTTCTCAGTGAAAAATGCTCGACCCATTCCAAAAGGGAGTTTTCGAAAAGCTCTCATGAGGACCAGCTTCTTGGCCGTTGTAGGGGTCCCGCAGATGATGTCGTCGGCGGCAAACATCGCCTTTCTAAGCCGAATCGGCGTTTATCGAGTCCCTCCAATGAGATTCTCTCACTCAGAAAGCCACCCCATACCGAGATGTCTAGAACTCTGAAATCCACTTTCTGTTTCCTTCGCATCCGTCCTCCGACCGCAGCCACTATGTCATCGAAGAAATGTTCGAGCGGTCCGCAACAAGTCTTCTGCGGTCGATAGAAGCACTCGATTCTCCGCCGTATCAACTTTTTTTTTCCTCCCCGTGGCAAGAGAAAAATCGGTGTTCGCATTGCTGTCCGCAAGACGCTAAACGCTTTTTGCCATCGGGTATACTTGACAAACTGGTCGGAATTTTCGTCGTCACTGCAACCGAGTCTGAGCAGTCAGCGGATTCCCGAGCGATGAGACGAAAAATCGAAGGAACCCGCGATGTTGAGAATTATATTTGGGTCTTTTGAGAATTTTCCCGAAGGCATCGTCGGCGAGAAGTCGCCCACCGTGACAACCGCCTTCTGAAAATTGAGAATCGTGGAAGAATAATACAGACGACCCAGACTCTTTGTTGAACCGTTCTGAATTAGTCCATCCTCGTGGAAGAACTGAAAGTTCATGGGAATCCTTGACTTAAAACTTGACCTCGTTTTATCATCTTGGATCTGAAGACACGTCGGCGCGTCGCAGACTCCTCGGACATGTTAATGAATAATGCCTGATGTGCCGAGCTGTGAGAATGAGAACAGTCCTACACGAACGATCAGATGGGAATCCTGTTTGAAACAGGCTTCGCATGACGTCGGGAAACCGAGACGAAAAACTTGAGTGATGCTCAGTTGATGTTGTTGTAAGCTTCACGCTGTTCGGAGAGCTGCTCTTGGGACTCGCCGGAGAAGTTTTCGCGTAAGTTGGTCGCATAATATTCTCCCGGGATCCATGAAACTGTTGCCGTCTCGGCAAAAGGTTGTGATATTGCAACTGTTTGTTGCGTCACTCGGTTTCCATCTTCAACTCGTTCTTCTTGAACTTTCGAAACACTCTATTATTAGACTCATGGCTTCAGTGACGCCACGTGCCGTTGATGAGAACTCTGCGGGTTACGCCACCTCGAGAACTCCAGTACTTCGCGGGGTTGGGAAATCTCACAGAATCATCAGTTTCTGAGGGAGGCTTTTGGAAAACTCCTCTGTTGAGACAAAACGCCGGCTTTCGGTCGTATGAAACCGGTTCACCTAAAACGAGTCATTGGGTTGGAACCGGTTACCCGGGTGAAACTGGTTCTTCCCTTCAAGACAGGGAGCTGTAGGTGCTGGCATCTCTCTTGAACCGCCTTTTCCAGGAGCCATCCCGCCTTTGAAAGCAACCGGTTCCGGAAACGGTTCATCCAGAAACGTGGTCATGTCATGCGAATTCGAGTATTCTGTTTGAGAGCCGACATTGGGTGTTCTCAATGGCGGCACAAACAACGAGCATGAACATCCAACTCGTACTCGCGATCTCTGTTTACAAAACGTTTTCCCCTCTTTACAGATCCTGTCTCTGAAGTTCCGGCAAGCCATGCGTGACACGTTCGCTCGTTGCTGCTCAAATTGCTGCTGTGGATCACGTGCTGAAGAAACAACGTTCACGACAAGTTTTTATAATCACGCTGGCATAAATCGCAGCGGCTCAACTCGAGGTTCGTTCGGGCCGAGTCGGAGCCCAAGCGCTCAGCACGCGTACAACGCAAACGCTAGTATGCTAGGTGAGTGTCAAAGTCATTCATCTTGACTCATTTACGATTTTAGAACATGGATCCATTTCAAGCTCGTTTCACTTCATAGTGCCGATCAGACCTGAGACTGAAACAGATGCTGGGTATCAAAAAATGAAAAACCGGAGAGCAATGAGACGAATCAGGGGCTCTAGTGTCGATATATTCCAATCGGGACCGCTCGCGTTTTCCCTCAGCGATCGTCGACCGGGATTTGTTGTCCGTCGCAGTGTTGGTGGTGTTCGCGGCGGGACTGACTCGGATCGAAAGTTTGCTGAAAAGTGCTGCTGTGACAGTAATCCTTCGGTTGAAAAATCGTCGTCGTCGTCCTCGAACGACATTTGCACCCGGCGATATCTTCGATGCTCACGATCGGCGAACGCGTGCAACAGTCGACCGACTTTCTGGAGGAGATACGCGAACACAACATCGCATTGCATCGACCAAGCGCAAGCCTTCTAGGCCAGAGCAGAAATCTATCACGATCCGCGCATGCGGTTCGCAGGTTTTGTAACGCCCGAAACAGTCAAAAACTTTTCCTTAACACTGCGGAAAGGGAAAGAAAGAGCGACCGGACGGACGGACGGACGGACGGGTTTGCCGGAAGATGCCGAGACCGGGAAACAGGTACAAAAAGTTACATCGGTCAGACTCTGAAACGCCCCACTGCGTCCCTCTGTTCGTGTGTCCGGCTTTTGCTCGGTTTGAAGTAGGCATCCAGGGAGCCAACGAAGCAGCGAACAACCGCCGCTGTTGTTGCTTTTTTCTATGGTCGTAGTGGGAGCCTGCTTGCTTGCTTGCTCACTCGCTCGTTCCAAGGCGTGGGTGGATTACGGGGTACGTTACCCGCACGCCCGGAAAAAAATAATGGCCGCGGGTCAAGGGGTACTTTTTATCTCTTCGGGTCGAACGAGAACAAAGTTGACACCGCAGGCATGCGACGTCAACTTTACACTTTGAGATCTTAACGAGACGCCGGTGACGGTGACGGGGGTCTTAGGTTCCAATTTGGCTTGTCGTGAATAGTTTCAAAACAATCACGTACTGTGACATTTTTCACGCCTCGAGGCATGACAAAGCTTGCGAAAGGCTGTCGAGTTTCGGTTCACAAAGGGAACCTGTTCGTTCCAGTACTGACTCTGTTGAGAGACGAGGTCCAGATACAAAAATGAGATTGCTTCCATTCGAGCAGGCTTGAGCCCTAGGACTGAGTTCCTCCGAGAGATCCATGCCTTCTCTCTGCGTCGATGTGTGATTGACAATTGAAACGATAGTGATTGACAGCAGCTGCTTGGAATTGGAAAACGAACGAGAATATGCCATTTACTGCCAAGGATATCCGAATTTACACTGGCGAAAGTCAAGCAGAAGCCGAATCCTTCTCTCGAGCACTGCTCTTCAACGTTTCAGCACAGCCGTCACTTCAAACCGTCCAAGATACTCTATATACATACTCCTTGCCGCCAAATTTTCTAGCCTATTCTCTGGATCTGCCCTTTCCGTCGACGAGGAGCTCAAGGAAAGTTGCGGGGGTTTGTTTTCTCGGACTTGGCAGGTTTTGACTTGGTAAAAGCCATCCATGATGGAGGATTCCCAGTGTCTCCGCGTCACGAAACGCATTCAGTGCAGACGAACGGTATCCTGACGGAGAGCCTTTTTTACTGAATGTCGAGCGCGGTCTGCTGTTCTCTTTCACGTTCGCTGAACCAAATTGACGCTGTTTCGATGATTCATACGTTGAGGAACCTCTCTCTGTAACTTCAGTCGGAGTAGCACTCCCGGTGCTCGGCTATCTCGAGACGCTCCACGGAAATTGAGGTCTAAGGGAAAGTGTTGGACCCGCCACTGACGGGTGTTAACGTGGTGTCGCAGATTGTTGGGCCCATCATGCCTTCTCGATTGGGTTTATATTGCCCCGATAAAGATTCAAGTTCTAGGTCCCGAGGTGAATCGAGTCAAACGACTCCATCTGCCCCGCCCAGAGTCATAACATTGAAGAAAAGAATTGGTGCTTATGTGCCATCGACTTATTTCCTCGGAAAAAGAAGGGCGAACGATGCCGAACGGAGGAAGGTCTTTTCTCGAGAGACGAAATGGAGCATTGGCAATGAAAATTGTGGCTTTCAATGACATCCAGAGTCGTCGGGTAAAAAAGACCACGATGGTAAATCTTTGGGGCGTACGAGCAGCAGTCAGGAGTCGAAGAGGGAAGATGCGTCGTGGGATATCGACGATGCCCCTTCTGCTCCTGATTGCCTTGCGCCTCGATTCATCCGTCTGCTGGTCTCCGTTCAATAAAAGCGTCACTCAGCGGGAGGATTCTGGATTTTTAAGCGCCTCGCTCGCTTGAGTTTTTGTCGAAATCTATCCCTTATTGCCTGCCCTCCTCGAGACACCTGCTCGCCGGAAGGATTACCACCGCTGTTGTCTAGGAGATGTACGTCTGGCGCCGATGGGTCTCAGTCAGCTACATCTACATGTGTTTGACTCGAGAATAATACCTTCCGCTTTGGGAACAATCCAAGAAAGACTCGCCGCTTCCGTGACGCAACCCTCTTTCTTCGGAAAAGAAGCAACGAATAAGTCGGAAATGCACGACCTTGAGCGAGGAGAATCGGAGAAGGTCAGTGGTCCAGTATGGCTTGAGTATTGCACATCGAGCTTCTCTGGAATTTCACGAAACACCGAGCTCGATCGAAGTTTGGACCAATGTTATATTTATGTCAACGACGACATGATCCAGTTGATTACTGTATGATAGTCCAGGGAGACTCGAGACATCGAAAAAGACGGATTACGGCCCTTCGATTGGCTCGTTGTTCTCTCAGTATCGGAGAAGGGGAGATAAGAGTTACCGCTGAAATTAGAGCTTGGGAAGTCGATACCACCAAACGGCCATTGCTACAAAGACGCCGCCGTCGACGGTTATCAAGCGGCCGCGAGTCTTGCGATAGAGATCAGATGCTCAGCCTCCTACTGACGACTCATCGTAGTTGCGATGTAGTCGAGAGAGGTCATTTTTTCACTGTCAGCTCTTTCTCATATTGAGCCCACTGTCTTAAGCTGTTTTATGTCGGTTGGCGATATTCGGCGAACTGCCAGTGATAACCAGGCGTTTCTCTTACGTCCTGGTGAGAAGGGTTCGGCATGTAATGCTAGTTCAAAGTTCGTCATCGCCGCCCTGAGAGAGGTTCACATGGCGGACATGGCGAAGGTCACCTCTGTTGAGAAAGCAGCCTTAAGAGCCATGGGGAGAAACTCATCGACCGGAAATTCCTCGAGTTCGCTTTGGGACAGCGAAGCTTCTATGCTCAGCGTGGAGTCGACTCGGTTTTGTGGATTCAACAGCGAAAATCCCGAAAATTCTCGGATATCTAGAATGAGCCACAGCATTGTTCCTGACACGACCCCACGATCTTGATTTGGTACTTTCGTGATCCCTTCCCTGTTCCCAGGAAATCCGCGTTGAATTCTTTCACGAATTCCCTGTTGGGTCCTTCCGTATCTCGTTAGAGGTTGTGAATGCCCGATTCCAAAGCTTCCTGTCTCACAATCAGTTTGATGCGAATCTACTCCGGTTATTCCTCGAGAATTTCGTCCTTGAAACATCGAGGATGGAAGCTCACTCCACGCACCACCGACCGTCAGAGACCCGTCTTTTCAGCGAAGCAAATCGACGAGTGTTCGCGTCATTGAGGAGCGACAATCAGCTTTCATTCTTGTAGACTAATTTCTAAAACATTGGAGGCATTCTTTGTCGGGAGACTTTCTATTCTAGAGTAGTATTTGGAACGAATCCAAATTCAAGATTGAAATCAGACTAAGCATTTCTTTTCATTTCTTCCACAGAACGCAGTGGGAGCACTCGCAGCAACAGCAAGCTGGTCGGACACAATGACCTTTTGCCGTGCAAAACCCTGACGGACTCGAATGGTCTGCTAACCGTAGATACGAAAATTCCAATTCTGGCCATCGACGACGGAAACAAGGACAAGGAAATCAGGGAGAAGCTCATAGTAGGCTCGAACAAGAGCGGCGGACCTCAGGTCATTGTCACCACGGAAACCTGAAGCAGCAGCAACGACGTCAGCAGGAACACTGGCTAATTGATCAATTATTAATCCGAGTCATTCGCAAATAGATAGATTATCAAAACGTCGTCAGTTTCGAGGCTCAACCGGCAAGCCCCATCGAGTGAGCTAATGTGATGAAAAATGAGCGTGTGAGCAGAGTTCATTCGGAGCATCAGGAAGACGACGGAAACTGGAAATGAAAGAACAATTTTTAGAGAGAAAGTATATTTTGAGAAGGCCATGATTGTACATGAGAGAGAGAAAGAGAGAGAGTTACCGAGAGATCGAACCACTTCAGGTACTATTTTCGAAGCTTGATGAACTTCCCGCCATCGATGACCGTCGTCGTCAAGAAGCGGAGCATTTTGTGATTGGGGGAGTTCACAACGTTGTCCCTTTGATCTAGAAACGCGACTAGGTAGAGAAGTGACGCAGTTTTCTGTGACGAAAGCCCACCCTGTTTCAGTCTTTGGAACCACCACTTTATTGTTGTAAACTTACGTATCATCATCGCCAACTCGTCCACGGGCCCGACACACTGATAACGAAATCCACCTCTTTTCTCTCAATGATTTCGAGCTGAACCTGAAGTTCGTGTGTCGGAGTCGTGCGCAGTTGCCGGGGACCACCCCGTTTCTTAATTCAACGAGCACCTCCTACCGTACAAGGCTCACTCAGAGAATAGGGCACTTCCCTCTAGATGAAAAGTCCACATCACCACGCGCGCGCGCGCGCGCGCGCTCTCTCTAGACCGTGCTGTAGAGTATGACTCATTTGGGTCACTTCGGGAAACAGGGAAGTTATACACAAAACAATCGCGTGGGAATGAAACCTTTAGAGTCTGTAGTCCCGCATCAGGTTGTACATACAAATGTTCCCAATGTGAATACACGTCAGATGAGCTGTTCTGTTGAGGCGCGCTCACCTCGGATCATCAAGATTATGACGTCATGTGAAACGTGGGGAGAAAGAAATAAGTAGACATTCATGTTGATTTTACATTCTCATCCATTTGTCACAAGGTCGCACGTGGTGCGTCTTTTTCTTTGCTTTTCCACATCGGATGGCTCATTCCTCGTCTTTGTTCTCGTCCGAGATGACTTTGATTTCTTCCTGGGGACACGTGCGTGGATTTCTGTCTTTGTTTTCGTCTGCTTCGAATGACTTTGCGGCGATGACATCGCTCACCGCAATGCCGACGTCACTCGTTTTTCTAATGGCTTTCCGTTGAGATTTGACTGTTTTGGATGCTCTCTGTTTGGACGAACTCAACATTCTCCGCTGGATTGATTGACTGATTAGGCATTACCGAAGCTCACAGTGACATTGAGGTTCATTATGAGTACCTTCGCGGTGCTCTGGGTAGGAGGGTTTTGAGCGACGAAACAATTGTTCTATTGATTGTACATACTACTGATAATAAATCCGGGCTGATTGAATAAGTCACAGATTCGTTTTTCAATTTGAGGCGAATAATAGCCGTCGTATGACACAGTCGTAGGACTCAAGACAAACGGGTTCACCTGAAGTGATTTCCGGGTTCTCTAAACCGGGCGCAGTTAGGATCTCGCCTTCGATCCCGTTGGAGACGTGACGATATGACAAGACTTCATTGCTTGACAGTGCGGTGCAATTTCTGTCGAACTGTGGACGAGGAACGAATAGGGACGCCACGAGAGATACTTTGAGCCAAGAGATATCGCGAGATGTTCGACAATCTGCGAAAATGACCACAACGCTGAGGAGGGATAGGAATGGCCGAGACCGGAATCCCCCGCAGCTCTTTGCATTGTGCCAAAAACATCGGCAACGGCTCCACCAAGAAGTCAACGATATCCCAGAGCATCGCACGCTGAACAACTGCCGTCTGATCGGATTCCGTATCCATTGAATGCGGCGGAGTACTTTTACCTGCTAGAGAGCGCTCTTGGAATCTGAAATGAATGAAGTGTCAGAATTCAATCTTGCAAGAGGTTGCGTGGCCATGATCGAAGTAAAATCAACCATCGCCCTGCTGGCAGCTGCCATCGTTGGCTTGAATCGGTGTTTTGAACACCTCTCGAGGAATTCCGCATCAGGAGACACTTCCGAGGAATCAGCTCCAATGGGAAGTAACAGCACGCGAGAAACTTCGGTCGCGATGTTCAGCTTGTTTAATCAATTTATGTATTTACCGTGTCACCTCTAGCCAGAGAAGAAAATCACAAAATGACACCAGATTGAGCTCGCTAGCTTTTGGGGGAAAATCCAAGTGAAGAATCGAAGTAAGCTTCCACCAGAGGATTCAGGGTACTTCATACTCGACTACGTATACCTCTGTACTCTTATCCTCGTTGCCCGAACCCAAAGGAAATGAAAACCTTACTCGAATCAAGAGCGCGAGCAGCTGACCGCCGAATTCGAGACTGGTCCTCATGCAAGTCCGTAAGTGTCTGGACAATTCGTTCACTTAACCTGTTGGTTTCACCTTTCGATAGAAAACAGAATGAGTTGGGACTTTGGGGAGCCGGAACTACAGAAAGAATATCATGCCACCACTTAGACCTTGGCTCAGACAGTCTCAAGGATGGCTATCGAAGTGTCAGACGTTTTATCTCAACGCCCATTGGATCTGTGCGAAACCTTGATGTCTTTGATTACGTCCGACAGGGCAGAGAACAGGGCCTGCAGCTTAAGCAGATTCTCATGGACCAGTCTGACCATTATTCCTCCGGAGGACTTCCATGAGAGATCCACGCAGCAGCTCATTGTCAGCAGTCGATGACGAAATTCTTGGAAAAACAAGAAACTCTGCCCCGGCTTCATAACGAGTCGTCTCAAATTTCATTCTTCCTCATCCATATTCGGCCCCTCGTCGTGCACTCCGAGTCTTCCTCCGTTCATTTTGCGCTCCGTTAAGATTTCTGATGGTTCCCGAGTCGCCCATTTGGCTGCGAACACCGTCTCCTCTCCTTCATTTTTTTTTCACAGATTTTGGGGCCCTTCGCTGCCGTGATCGTGATTTGCTTGAACTCCCCTCGCCACTCGCACTCAGGAGCAGAAGAACGCGCCATTCGTTTGGACAGCATGGATTTCTTGTTGAATTCACGTCTCGATCCAGCGGAACTCTAATTCCTCCCAAGTCGCACACTCGACCCAGTTCTGATACTTCTCGAACACATTATTAACGCTGAACATTCGATCCGATCGATTCACCCGAACACGCGCAGCGTAAACTTGTCGTCTTTCCGTACACCTCGCCGTACTAAGATCGAACGGAGCTGCATTCCACGGGTTTCGGTTATCGTCGTGTTCTTCGGGCGTTGCCTTGGCCAAAACATGGTTTCCATGGTTCCTCGAGAATAATCCGATTGATTTTCGAACGGAATGGAGATGTTCCCGTAAGTAGGAACTGTGGTGACATCAGTGAACAGATTCCCCATCACAGCATATCTCAAGCAACCGAAGATTCTTTCGATATTCTCTTCTTAGGAACTTCTGCGAGCGAGTTCTCGAGCCTGAGCTCTCAACACTCCATCCGCTGCTCAGTCGCGGAGAAGGAACCGGCTCACTGTCACGTTTTTCGCCGGTAGTTCTCACTCCACCCAAAAAGTCAGGTGCGAAGCTCGTCGGCCTCAGCGAATCCTCTCGTAAGATTTACTGGTTCACTCCGAACCAAGATAGCGTCCCTACGCGTCGCGTCGTTATTCGACTATCTGTCTTCTCTCTATCTATTCATCCATTCATTCATTCGCTAGCTAGCTCGCTCGCTTTCACGTCTATCCATCAAACCGAACCGAATGTCCATTTTGTTTCTCCGGAAGAAGAACGGGGAAGGAAAAGGGATGAAATGGAACCATCTCCAATGATGGGTGGGCGGGTGGTTGTGTGGCTGCGCCGATTTTTCATTTGGAGCTGGGCCGAGATCTGGTATCATTTTTCCTAAATCGCCTTCTACTCTCTAGATTCCGCCGTCTCCAGTTCTGCTGTTTTTCTGAATCAATCTCGGTACAATGAAGCTGCAACTCTCTCTCGCGCTGCTGGTTTTGATCAACTCTGGAAACATTTTGCGGTCCTGGAAGCCAGGTGAGTGGCCAGATACTCATCGGTAGTGGTCGTATCGAGCTCGGAGCGATTTCGGAAGTTGAAATCGTTCAAGTCAAGGGTTCGCTCTTGTCGTAGACCAAGACTCAATTGCAACCACTTCTTCTATCGGGCCCCTCCCCCTGTATCTGCCGTGCTGAATAACTGTGAAACTTTGAAGGGCAAATATCGCCGATCACGGTCGAACCATGGGTTGATGAGTTCGGTGACATTTTCCAGTGACTTTTCGAAGCTCAAAACTTCGCGTCATTCGCATTGTAAAGGTCATAATTTCGGCTGAAAGGTGGTCACGAGACAGAAGGGAAATTCCCTCCGAGTGGGAACGAACCAAATTGAAAACTTGGCGCCAAAATGATAGGTGGAGATGGAGAGTAACGGAAGGTGTAGAGACCCGCCTCGCGACAGGAAGAGTCTTTTTTCAAAAGAGAGAAGATTCTCGCCAAAAGCAAGCGAGAGAGGGAGAGAAGCCCAGAGGCGACAGGAAAAAAAAAGAGAGAATAGAGCGTGGGCGGGTACGGCGCGGAGCAGTTGGCCACAGTCGCTTGCGAGCTCTTTGTCCCGATGCAGCTTCCGTCATGAGCGACCGATCCCTTCCTGGGAGGACGAAAGCATAAAATGGAACGTTCCCATCCCTGCTTTCTCCCCCTGTTGATCCCTCTCGAACCCTTCATCCCGGTCCGGCCTCTGGATTCAGTCCCATCCGACGGTTCCCAACCCTCATAATGAAACGCGACAGCCTTTCGCCTTTTTCTGCTTTCAATGCTTTTTGCCACCGGGTCCTTCTCTTGACCTCGGCTAGGGAAACCATCCCACACAGAGGTGGCAAGCCAACACTTCGTTTTTTCGCCGCGTGTTCCCCAACCCCTTTCCCCGGTTTTCCCGCGGTAGGGGCCTCGGCCTTCGCCATCGTCGTCTCCGTCGGCGGCGTCGTCGTCGTCGTACTTCTCACGTTGAGGAGGGAAATGCAAATGTCTGGATCCTTGAACAACTCCTCGTCAGAGTGGGTCCGAGTGCTCTCAGGGGAGTCGCCAGCTAGCCAGATCGCTGTGATTGAATTCTCACCGTTCTCGCGAAGTCGTTGTTCCTAGTGTTATCAAAAGCTCCGGACAAAACACAGTATAGCACTGACTTCAGTCGGGAAAACAAAGTTCAACTTCCATCGAAATCGTTTCTTCCCATCTTTCCCATTGCTGCTGGCCTCCATCAGGCGGATCTAATGGTGACGAAACTCCTGAATTATTCCCCCACCTATCCCATGAACTGATCAGGAAAGTTTGGGAAACATACGCGGTACGTTCCGGCTGGTTTGAAAGCTTCTGGAAGGATTTCGTCTCCCGGGGACCATCCCTCGGGAGGAGGAAGTCAATTTTCAGGAGCTAACTGCATTAATTCCTGCGGTAGAGCTTCACTCAAACTTCTGGGAAGAGTTCGCGAACATCTCGCGAGACTTCTCTGACGGCATTCAATGGTTTAGTTCCTGAGTGGATGGTTGGACACTTCCAGAGATGTCACGGCAAGAATTTCTCACGTTTCGACATTTCATCCAACTATCGGGAAGCTGCTGATGAGGTTCCGTAGGAGCAAAGAACTCCGATGAAAGCTGGAAGAGGTTTGAAAGGTTTGGAGATGTCCCAAAAGTTTTTTCTCTCATTTCTCCGAACGTTGTTTCCCAAACTTTTTCGAAGCGAGTGGATTTTTCCGTCATGATCGGACTTCATAGATTCCGAATTCAACTCTGTTCTCTTTCCTGATGTGCTTTGAGAGGTTCGCAAGAAGAGATTTCTTCTCATGTTGCAGGAGAAACTTCGTAGTTTCCTCTTCATTGACGTAATCATCCCTCTCGCCTTACCCCCAGGCCTTGCGGAAAAAAGTTTGTTTTACTGATAACGTGTTTCTCGACAGAGTTCCAGTTGAGGTAGATTTGCATGATGTCAATTGAAGTCCGATCGAAGATCTCCGTCGGAATCAGGATTGCTCTCGTACGGTCCAACCGCACGCCAAATGCTAGAGCTCAGCCTCATGAAGCGGTCGAGTGCTCGGAATTATTCAGCGTGCCAAAGCTGGTCCGCCATGATCCGGCTTTATGGCGGTCGGAGCAGGATTTTTTTTTGTATACGATTCGGTGAAGATCCACTCAGCAAAATGAAGTCGTGATCTGTCTCGATTCTGGAGTTGTTGCCACGGACGAAACGCACGTTTCTATGCGCTTTTACGATACCGCGTTTCGACAAGGTTGTTGCGCTCAATCGAAAAAACAAGAAACTACTCTGGCATCAGAGCAGAGTACCGAGCTGAGTCAGACTGAGTAAACGACCGAGTATGCTCGCGAGCAGAAGAGCATGCGGGGATTTGGCAAGTGGTTTTATAAGCACGTCCTTGAGAGAAACTGACAGTTCATATCCCCAATCGGCGAAACTCCTCTTTATGATTCTCCTGTCGCACTCAAACACTTCGCACAGAAAGCCACTGTCTCCCAAGCTGACCGGCAAACTCGCCAGGATCGTTCCGAGGAGCTTTCTTCTTTATCCTGAGCAGTCCTCGGCCTTCGATCGACGTCAGAATTTCCCTGATTCAAACTCCTCGGACTCCTTCTCATGCTTTTGAGCTTCTTTGCCTCTCTCGTTCGATTTTCATTCCTTAATTTTTGCATGGTAGCATTTTCCTGAGAATTAATTGGAGAACAAACACTGCGTCTTCAGGGTACCATCGACTCCTGAAGCATTCGTCGAGATGACTTCAGCCGCCTCGTCTAAGCCGTGTAAGTCGCTCACTAAACGTTCTTTGAGCCCTCGACGTCCTTCAGTTTCGTGAGCGTCTTCGTCCCTGGAGGTTCCTAAGCTCCGCCGTCTGGGGAAGTTTTGTCTCGTCGAGCGATGAACGGAATCGCGTCTCGATGCGAGAAAGAATTCAGAGTTTGTCATTCAGAGGGAAACGGCCGTCGATCGCTCCCATCGATGTTGCACATGACTCGTAAGACATCGCTTTGAATCGATGATTGATGCCGAACGGCAAAGGTATGAGCACGCAGGAAACATCGACTGGAGGAGAAGAGATTATGATTAATGAAGAAGCAAACAACGAGCAGCGATTCTCTCGAAAAATGCTTTCGATAATATTTACTCTCAGAAACAGAAAGAATGCGGAAAGTTTCCGTTGCGATCCAACGGAAAGCTGAGCGATGATGATCTGCGTTGCTTCCGAGAAGAAAAAATCCGCTGGCCGGGAGGATGTTAATATTTGCGAACAGTTACGAGTTACGAACAGCAGAGTTTCGGCACGGATGAATTTGGAAGAAAATTCTTCTTGAAAAAAAAGGATGTTTTCCTGCTCCAAACTCCAAAAGTCGAGCTTGGAATGTCGAGGTTGACATTCCTCTCTAGTTCACGAACTCTTCGAGTCATGATCCCGATGTGTACCGGTAGCGAACCACCGTATTACATGTTGAATAAGCCTCTTGCGAGGGATTGGAGAACGAAAACAAAACGATGGGGGTCGAAATGATGAATTCAACGACATAGCTGAATGAGCTCTCGCGGAGGAGGACTTCGCGGAGGTGCACAGCTTTTCACAGACGCGGGATGCCCTCGGTGGAATCCTAAAATTTACATTTACATTTACATTTACATTTACATTTACATTTAGACAAGAAGAGCCCGGGTCAAATAAGGTCAGAACATCATCGGCATTTCGTTCATCATCATGAGGTCTCCCATGAAACTCAAGAATCTCGTGGAGAGTTTTTCGTGCAGGGAATATGTACTTTCATGATATTCCGAAAAATTACCTGATCACTATCCTACCGATGTTTGACAACACTGTTATCGAGTAGACCGCGGAGGAAAAAGCTTTATCTTTTACTTTAATCATGTCACAAGTGGGAAACGTACCCAGGAAACAGCGTTCCTTATACCTGGGCTTTTAAAAGACTCCTTCCTGGAGAGCACTGTCACAATGTTATGACAGCGTCAGAAGCATCCTGGACATCGGTACAGAGAAGAGATCGCGGGTTCATGGAACCAAATCGATCGCATCGAAGCAGATTCAGTGGAGTACCAGGTGGCTCGACATGTTCTTCATCTTCCCGATACCGTGTCGAGTTCAGTAACCCTGGGTATCGCAATTATCTGAATATGTTCAAAAATCGAGTCACCGTCGAGGAATCAAGTTGTAAGAAGTGGCAAATCTTCGAACTTCTCGCTGTTTTAGGTTTTCTGCCCACCGGGACTCCATTGAGCTTTCTTCCTAAAGTCATGATGACGAGGGAATTTTGTCGGATGAAGCGACAGAAGCGATCAGGTGTGGGATGTGTTCGCCGAAGAAAGTTAGGCGATGAGGTTAATCTTCAGGATCTCATGGATATGTCGTTGGCCGTATTGTGCGCCCGCTGGTTGGCGAGGTGGTCGGCTCGACTGACGGCCTTTCGGGGACCCGGCTATAGGCGTCTGGAGGCCAATATCCCATCAGGAGGACGACATCAGGTTGTCCGAGATCCCCTGTCAATGTCCAACGCTTCCGCTATCAAGATGGATAGTGGAAGCTTCAATAGGTGGCAAAACTTTGAATACTTTGCCGCTTTTCTGCCGAGAGCCTCTGTGATAGCCTCGGGCCAGTCGACCGGCAGAGCGGGACTTCCTTTGAGGATTTTAGACGACTCGAACTCGCGCTGATATTTTGTTGCGTTTGAAGAGAGACAAAGGATCTCCTATCGAGACTCCCCTCCTGCGTCGGTTCATGAATTTCAGATTTTCTGTCTGTTCGAAGGAGATTGCTTGGAAATAAGCAACTAGCGTCAATCGCTTGAATGTGTTCTAAAGGAGAGTTCCTCCTTCCTTACCGATATGGGATGTGTTTATTCAAATTTATAAATCCTTCAGCAGATCTAAGAGCTCTAAGAGCATTTTCAGCAACAGTTCATTTTCAATGAATCGATCGATGAATCAATCGAATCAATGCGAGACGAAAGGCTAGAAGAGATAGAATGTTTCGCAATCAGATCTCAAATAAGATGCCGCGAGTGTCATGACTCTACATCTGAGCGGATATCGTCTTGTCGCAAACTACATCGAATCGCTCTTCTGAGGTCAGTCTGTACAAGAGCTCGATTCAATCGTGCCACTTCAGAAGGGGCGGCCTATCTGTTTTCTTCGAGGTCATTCACGGGACCTCCCAGTTATTTTGGTGTCATTTTGGGTGGATAGAGACCCCGAACGGCTCCTTACTTCCCAGTGTCCTCTCGGGACAAGATCTCTTTCAGAGATTCCGACGCTGCGCTTTTCGGTCATCCTGTCGGAAGAAACCATCGGTCCCGAGCTCGGAGTGATCTTCTTTCCCGGCGCGAGGAACGCAATGCAGGAAGAACGGCGCGCGGCCATAATGTTGGACCAGTTGAAGATCCTCGACTGAATGAGAGGTGAATGACGGGACGTGAACGAACAGGCCGAGTGACAAACGCGCGGTCACGCTTCATCGCGGAACGAAACTCGTGGAATACATACTCGGAAAGCAAATGTCCGCTTCATTCCGAATCCCAACCGGCTTATTAGCGAGCGTGCCTTCCCGCTATCTGGCGAGCTAGCAGGGAAGTCTAATTACGTGGAATGAGAATGATTCCCTTAATTTATACGCGCCACGAGGTCCGCTGCCGAAAAAAGCTCGACTGTCTCATCGCATAGCGGGGCAATTGATTGCGTCGCTCGTCAATCGGAAGCCTAACTACAGATAGACGAGCAAGTAGGCGGAGATCTATTTCGTGACCCATAGCTCGTCATCGCGATCGCAGCAAGTTATCGGCGATGCGTGTCTCAAACTGTTTCAAAAGCAATAGCGATTCCAGTTTGTGTAAGAAATTCAATCAGTTCATCGAACTAGTTCCCAAATCCTTTTAGGTTGTTATGGCGCTTAGCTTCTCGAATCGATCGATCTATGAGCGAAGCAACCCAGCAAAGCCCATCGCTGACCGAAAGAGCAAACATCTAGGATCAGAACTCTGAGATGCGCTTCCCTCTTGCCGCCTCAGCTTTCAGCCAGATTGCGAAGTAGTCGAGAAGAGAGGAAAAGAACGAAAGACGAACAAGTCGGGTTGGAGCGGAACGGGGAAAAGCAAACCACGAGTCTCGTTTCGGCGTCAAGAGTTGACACTTGCTATACACATTCGCACTGAACGGGAAGGAAAAGCGACGCGAGGGAATTCGAGAGGAGAAGACGGACATGATAAGTGAAATTTATTTTTCCTGCGGTCGGTCCCTTCGCCCACGGAATCTTTTCGTCTCCCTGGTCATACTTTGTGTCCGTTTTTCTTCCTTTTCCCACACCCTATCCCCTTTCCCCTGAACTTTCTCCCCTATTCCCCATTTCTTGCTAGCTCTCCGTCGGCGCACTACCTCCTCCGCCGAATTTGCAACCTTCTGGTCTCCCAACCCGTCCTTGAATTCCTCTGCATTTCCCGCTTCCCATCCATTTTTCCCTTTTTTTCTATCCCTACTCTTTCCGTCCGCGGCGCTGCCTTCGAGTGGTTCTCGTTTGCCTTCCTTGCTTCCCCGAATCCCCTCCGTTGCGCTTTTCTCCTTCCTTTTGCTACTGGTTGCTCTCTTCTCTAACGTTCTCCTTGTCTTTGATATTTTCTCCTGGCTTCCCTCCTCCACCTCGTGTTTGAGTTTGTTCTTTTCGACTTGAAGCACTCTTCTTTTCTTCCTCGCATCTTGGACGCTTGGAGTCCTCTCCCGACTCGGGAGGGGAACCCAACACGGGGAACTGACGGCGAGGAGCTCCACCGCAGAGATGAGATATTGCAGCTTATTTTTTTCCAACCGCTTCCTGCGCCTTCTTTTGTGGACATTCGCATTCGGCGGAAATTTCAATGTTTGCTACTAACGGTAGACCCTTGACGGTGGTTGCGTTGCATCGCCCCTTCCTGTCTGCCTCTTTATTCCTCTCTCTCTCTCTCTCTCTCTCTCTCTCTCTATACTTTCTATTTCATATCCTCGAGTCCTGCTTCTGTTCTGCCACTAACTTCATCTTTTTCCTGCGTTCCCTTCGAGCACTTCCGTGACGCTATTCAAATTCAAACTTGTTTGGATCTTGAGCAGAGTCGAAGCCGATGTCAATAACGATTTTCTACGATCTCGAGCTCCGGACTTGGGCCCGGGCTGTGTTGTCGTGGAATCAGACGACCTGTTGCTGTTACTTCACAACCGGAGAAAGCAAGTAAACTGAATATCTCCATTGAGACGCATGAGCCAAGCAAGACTGGTATCTTCAAGATAATCGAGAAAAATCCCGGATATTCTTCCTGTCAGCCCACCCGACACATAAGCTACGAATTGAGTATTTCCAAGGCTTGTCTCTAAGAAGAGTTCTCGTGTCAAGGAGATTACAAAGTCTCTTTCCGTCCTACACTCTTGGAAAGCCGGCTCTGGGAAGCAGCAGTAGCACCACCACCATTGTCAACAAAGAAACACGTACCTGTGTCTGTTCGCAGCGAAATATCGGTAAGTGTCACCCGATTCGGTGAAACAGATGACTTGAAATCAACCAGGGAACCAACGAACTGGCCGTAGCTGAGCAAGAAAAGCCGGGACGGGAGCCGGGAGGGGTGCTAAGTAGACAGCGAACTCCCTTCGTCCAAAAACCCCCGCCGTCCTCCTTTGTAGTTCTCGGACAGAGCCATTGACGCCGCAAAAACCGTTTTTCATTGTCCACAACGGCCTTCAACGGCAGCAGCGGCAGCTCGAAGCCGCTGCGGCACCAGAGCTGACGCCGCGCCGATGACTGGGCTCCGTGCGTAGGGCTCGGTCGGAGCGGCAACCAAGAACCGGGCCGGTTTCGAAGATAAATGACTTCTTCGTCCATGCTTTCTTCCGGTTTTCCGCTCGGTGTAATGCGTATTGTGTCTGCCTTTGGGAGGAGCGAATCGTTTCGGCAGCAAACAAATCCACAATTCAATAAGATTCACAGCTCCCTAATGCTTTCGATACGCGAAACAATTTCCGCGATTTCTCTGTCCGGTCTCACCGATGGTCGCTGTTCGCTCGGTCTTCCGGCTCTCAATGAAAGCGTTTGAATTCTCTAAAAGTCTGAAATTGCCTCTAAATTAGAGAATTCGAGGACAGGTCGAGTGGACGATCCTCGCAGCGCCCACTCCGGGTTGTGGCCAGAGGAAAAGGCTCCCTTGACCCTCGACCTGGACGACAATATGAGGCAAGAGCTGGAACGGCTTGCTCCGCGGTAAAGACTCACTTAATTTGCACATTTGAGCGAATCTCGGGGCGAAAGAGAGTTATAGCGTGCCCGGCTGCCCAAAATGTCGTGGCGAGCCGTCGCGTAGACGCTCCTCGAGATTGTGCGCCAGTTGTTCTGGAAACTTTGACTCTTTAAATATATCAGCGAATTCTGTCCGATTTCTGCCCCCTGGGTTTGAAACCCATGCGGAAATATTTTGACTATTCGTTCCCACGAAAATGCGGCGCTAATCTTCTAAACCTATGAATGCGATTGTGCATCTGACCTCACGTCAATCCTGTGAGACTATTACTTCGATAAACCAGAAATTTCGTGTATTCGGAGGTGACGTGGCAAAGAAGGTTTTATTCAACAGATGTTGAGGGAAGGTTTCTTCAACTTTGGCGTAGAAGTTCAACTCGTGAGGTGACACGGATTGGAAGCATGGTGAAGGCAAACCTAGCGAGGACCGATGACGGCAGAATTCTCCTGAGTGAAACCGGTGACCAACGAAGATCAAGAGCGTTGACTGACAGAGCACGCATGATTTATTCCAGATGATCAGTGCACGTAGAGTTGAAATCATGATTATAGTGTTCATCCGAATGTGGGCACAGAGAGTGTGGCTCTTGTTTCCATTTCCGATACCCGGATCATCCGATATTGCTTCACGGAGTCTAGAATACATGCGTTCGTTGATCTCGACTAATATTTGTGCGTCAGGAACCCATTTCGGTAACTCCCGCCGTCACTTCCATCCTAATATCGAGAGCAGCTCCTACTGACTACGAATTTCGATTGCTCGCAAACAGTGACGAAGAACAGAATACGTTTACTTACTAAACTGAAATCACAAAAAATAGAAGTAGGAATAAGAGTGGGTATTTAGAACCGATCGGTATCACATGTGAGTTTTTCTGTGAGTTTACGATTTTGTGTTTGCGATCAATAGAGATTTCAGCCCATTCCTCAACGTTCAGCGCCTAAGCAACTGTCATGTCGCCGCGCTCAACTTTGACGCTTTGCAACGAAGTCAAGCCCGTAGGCTTCGTGGTCCTTAGAATGTTCGTCCAGGTCGGTGGTTCTCAACCTTCCCCCCCCCCCGCGGATTCCCGAGGAATTTGTCCAGGGGTTCCGCGGGGAGTATCGTGCTTCAGTCAGCTGATCATTCTGCAAACTGGTCAGCGAGGAACTCCACGTTTTGCGTCCGCGCAGAGAATATCCCAAAATAGTACAATACACAGAGTGTAATGAGGACCCCGATGATCCACCAGAATGTTTTGTCGTGGAATAAAAGTTCATCAGATTTTTTCGTAAGCCTAGAATAACAGGAAACAGGGAGAAATATGGACAGGCATCGGTACACATATAGAATAAACAATGAAAGTTCAAAAGATTTCCACAATTACGCAGAGATTTGAGAAGTTTCCTTCTTGGCTCATATCCCTCGCTTCGGCCCTCCGCGAAAAGTCTATGGACTGTGTTGCCAAGGTTTTAGTTCCCGGAGGTCGGTAGGCCTTCGGTACCAGAAGAATCTTCTTCGACATTTGCCTTGACAGAGATGGGAACCATGGAAACCATCTCTGAATGAGTAGGCTTTCTGGTACCAGAAGAGATTCGAACCAACGACGTGCCGCTCGTGAATGTGGTACCACGAGTCGACATGGCCATCCGAATCTGCACGTGACGTGCACACCGCTAGAACCACTCGACTATTTCGACGGTTGACTTAACAAGACTTCTAGGATTCAATGGACTTGAGACATTCTTTCGGCTAACAGGATGGAAGTTTGAAACTATAGTTATCGAAGGCGCATGACTACGGAGTGTTCTTACAAACATATGAGAGGTATAAAAGGAAAATCATGCGAGTCCTCTAGAACTCAGTCTCGTTCTCTGTTTGTTGTCGGAAATCGTTCGTTGCCCGTCGCACTTTGGAGACCGAAATGCGAGAAACTGCAGATGTCAGAGCCCCTGTGTCCTATCAGGATAATAATAATTCCTCCTTCCTAAACTAATTATGATCAATGACCGAGACCTGGCCCTTTGCGCGGTGAACCCAATCACGACGCTTGTGACATCGATCAATGTTCTGTTGGCCCCTTTCCGTGGCTCGCTGCGTACTCTTGTTTTGCCTCGATTTTGCTGGCGATCCGGTTGGCCTCGCGGTCTGCTCTTTATGAACACCACGAACGATTCAAGAGAACGCGCGAGCCAGCGCACCTTCTCTGAGTCTGAGCATTCTCAATTGTCGGGCACGTGCTTTACTGGCTAGCAACCTGTGGAGGTTTGGAGAATAAGCGGGCAATTCGATCACGTGAAGAAAATGCGGTGAATCGCCGGTTACATCGGCCCGCGCTTATTTCAGCTTTCTGAAGTATTTTTAGCAGAATGTTCGAGTACGCCTTATTATGTCGAATAGGTCGAGGTAATTGAGTTCATACTGCTCTTTAAAAGAAAGCTCGAGTTCAAACTCCTTTCGCAGCGATCAGTTAATAGCCAAGGCTCGCGAGGTACTACCCTCTTACGTTGCTTAACGATAACGAATGAATGGACTACATGTTGCTGGTTCCACCGTGAATGGAATAATCATGATCACGGCTCCACTTCAGAAGCCGGAGTCGATCATAAAAGTACGTGGAGAACCTTTTCTAATTAAAATGGAGTGAATTCTAGATCCTGTGTCGTCCCAAGTTCCGCTAGGTTTATTTTCAAAGATATGATCCATCTGTCATGAGACGTTTGTCATGTAGAGCTAGGATATTGAGGTCGTAATCATTCTGGATTTCCCATCTGTCTATTCACGATGAATGGAGAAATGAATGGAGGATGCCTCGATGTCGGAACACCACTGGCAGTTAAGCATCAATCCATCCAATTGCTGAGCATCACTCGTCGATCTGTTCCGCAATTCTTGAATTTGATGGATTGAAATTGATATGAGTAATGCCCCGAGTTTCAAGCACCAGGGACGATCATTGCGCTCTGTGCTGTTAAACTGCGTGAAAAACCCAGTCGCATGGGACGGGGGAGGAGACCGGATAATTTTTTTGGCTTTTCAAGCTCAGGATTTTCTGCGATTCTGATCACAAACAGCTAGCTCGGAACTGATGGGTGAACATGCCGGTCGGTGAACATGGTAATCACCGAATTCCGACACTTTTCACTTTTCCATCCTCGACGGGACTCATTTCGTTTCTCAACCCCATGTAATTACACTCCACCCGAGAATTTACGCTTCTCATCCCTTTTGTGATCCCTACGGTCACTGTTCAGCACAGCAACATTGCCGCTCATGGGAATGCATCCTGCTTCATCTTCCCTCGAACGAGCATCGGTTTTTTCTCCGGAAGATTCCACTTCAATTTTCCCGTCAATGTTGACCCAAGACGACACATCCGAAATATGTGTACACGACGAAGCTCATACTTCAGGTTGAATAAGTCAAATACGTGAAACTGCTTGAATTCTCGACAGCAAACGCTCACTTTTCGGCGATTTGTCGAGAAACCACGTTCAGCCGAAGGCTTTATCATCAACTTCTCTCTCTGCGAATTTGGGTTTTGTGCTGAAGGTCTCAAAGTGCATTCTCCACAAGTATCCTTCTTTGGAAACATTCCTGGCATGAAAGAAGTTGGCATATTTTCTCATTGAAGAGTCGCCTCTTGAAAGAAAATTCATCCTCTCGTGGAATATGCGTGACGTTCGCTCATTTTCTATTTCCAGCCGTTGCACAATATCTCCTCCAGGAGTCGTGGGAGACGGTTTGGTTCTCGAATTAGAAGTGTTTGTGATCGCTCTAATCGTCAGTCCAGACGACTCCTTGCATCTGGTTGGTGCCCTCCGTCCCGAAGCCACCTCGGCGACATGCGCTAATGAGCTCGAACACCGATTGATCCCTAGCCGAGTGATCTCACGCCCCAGGCGTCTGTCGCATCCAGGTAATCCCTTACGTATGAGATTTTCGATTGCAGGCTGACGACAACACGACACCAAAAACCTCTCTCTCAACGTCAGAGACCTCCTGCGGTTCGTTTCGAGGATTTTCCAAAGGCACTACGCTCAGTCGCGTTTTCTTGATGAATCGTGCTAAACGTCGCGAATCTGCCTCTAGTGTTAACTCGACCGAAGGTCGGCCAAGCTTTTTGAGTCGTCTCACGTCAGATGTGGGAAATCCATGTTCTCAAATCCTACGCCCACGATTTTCAATTCATGAGATCCGACATGAATCGATCAAAAGTTTAGGTTCTCATTGCATGAGGAAAAAGCTTTCCGAGCGAGTTCACCCTCGCTCCCTCGTTTCCCGCTCCTCGACCTCGACGTCCACTCAGCCGGATTCAGTAGCGCAGACTGGACCTCGCTAATCTGAAGGATAGCTTTTCGTGAAGGATTGGCGTCCGAGCAGAGGGAGTCAGAAACGAGTGTCGGATATCCACTTGGGCAGCCATCATCTTTTTAATTAACACTCCAACGCGCACCCATATAACCCATATTCGCCTACACACTAAATGCCTAACATCAGCTTCTATGCTAAGTAGTGAATGAAGAGGATACTCCCAAACCAGGATAATCAGTCGGGAGAGTGAGCCTGTCATCCGGTTTCGCGAAAAAGGAAAAATCAGTGGACCTGCCAATCTATCAAGCGCCAATCCAAATGAATCGATCTCTTGCGATCTTTCGGCCGCGAGATATTTACTCATCCGCGGAACGAGAAAATTCGACAAGCGGATAGAGACTGTGATGACAGTGGTCATGACCCACAAAAGCTCGTCACCGTGCTCTCCCCGATATTGCGATTCGTTTATCGAGAATCGGTGTTTCGGTTTTTCCACTGACCAGGATGACGTTCCATTCGACATGGCCTCGAATTCCTTCATCGCTGAGCTTGCGTGCTGCGGATTTATTTGGAAACCATTCTCCGGTGGTCGTGTCCTCTATTTCGTGAGGACTTGCGTGGAATCGCTTGTGGCTCAGCTTTCGATACGAAAATATCTCGGTCCGTTCGTCGAGCACATCGGCTCACGCTTCGGGGACAGCTAAGGCCAGTTTTATCCGACATGTTGGCCGTGTCACGTCGATAAAAGGTCGGCCTTCAAGGAGTTTGCCTTGATCTCAAACACCCAACCAACCCGCCTCGGCCTGACAGAGCCCTAATGAGGAGGCACTCATCGAGAACTGTTTCGAACATCAAAAATCGCCGAATTTCAAGAAATACTCAAATGGGGAAGACGGATATCTGCGATTTGACCGTATTGGTCTTGTTTGATGTTGAGAGGATCTTGTTCGAAAGTCGCGTCAATACACTCTGTTGCGAAATAATGAGCGTAGAGCTTTGAACTCTGAATGAAGGTTCCATGGCTTGAGTCACCGATCTCCATCTAGGTGGAGAAGGAGCGGCGAAACGGGCGCGAAAACGGTTGTTGCATAAACATGCACAGCAACATGATTTTTTCGGTGACGGTACTGGTTTTTGTGCACAAAGAAACAGGTAGAAACACACTCAAAGGAGAAGAGAGAACGTTGAATTCACGTGACGGCAAATTCTCCTCCACCGAAGCTGGAATCGGCATCATCGACCATGGAATGATGTTCCGGGGCTCGAGAACCCACCCCGCCACATATGAGAGCTTTATTACAAACATCCTTGAAGGGTTGGAGCCAGAAACAGGGTGCGCGCATGATTTTGCAACAATTGGAAACTGCCGATTCCGCGCTTTCGCGCCGTCGTTCCCCGTCAAAATGAAATTCGTAATTCCCGCAATGAATCCGTGAATTTGAGTTCAACTCTCAAGAAGCTTTGGGCTTGATCGACCGACTAGTTGAAGAGTTATGGCGAAAAACAGCGGGGCGCGTATAATTTTGCAACAAATTGTAGTCCTCGCAATTTTCCCTCAAACCTTTCGGGGTTTGAAGTTCACACGGCGATGTATTCGGAAGGCAGTTCGCCGAGAGCCAGAAGAAAGATCTTTGGGTGCAAACCGAATAACAGCGCGTTTGACAGATCGTGCGGAAACCCATCCTGGGAATCCACTATGAATTCGAATTCGCCGGTGGATGCTGCCGAAACATTTAGATTACCTACTATAAGAGTCTTTTGTTGAAGGTACATATATCGTGCATCTGAGAAGAGCACTTTGAATAAAACGAGAAAAGAGAAGACCACCAAAGTCAACTGAACAGAACCGCATTCGATCTGGTCTACGAAAGTGAAACAATCTCAAAAGTTACCGCCGAACTTTGTATCTCCGAACGACTCGCGCACGTCGCGTGCTGCACCTGAGTTCAATCGAACCCACCCGGAACAAAGCAGCGTTGCGCCTAACTTGCAAAGTTTCTTGAGCAGTAGTAACCTAATTTCACGAGAATGTTCTCTAACAATCTTATTTTACGGCTTCTTCGACTCAATGAAGCTCGAGACTTGATCGAATTACAGTTATCTGAGACCCTGCGAGACGATAACACGATGCCCCCGCACACTTCAAGTTCCAGCTGCTCACGTGGAGTTAGCCCTAGCTTCCGACTCTGCTGATCGTTGCCCTACTTTGTCGAGTTTGCTTTGTTCATCACGTTCTCATAGATTTTCCTCCGTGGAAATTTTCGATCAAACATTCTCCCGCTTGAGTGAATTTCCTACCGCAAACTACCTCCGGACTTCTTCACCTTATTTTCTGATGAATTAGATTCCTCTCGTGAACGCACCGGATATGAATTACTTTCTCGGTCCGTTTTTCCTACTCGAGGCTTAAGTGATATTTCGTTTCGGCTAATGCTTTCGCGCCAAGACGTCCATCTTGCAGAAGGGCGCTGATTGCCTGAGAACTTTATTTTTTTTCTCAGATAGGGGAAGCAAAGAATTCTCTGCTCCGAACAACCTACGGTAATAGTTCTATGGTGTGCTTTTGCGGCCCGAAGCGGACGAGACCTCTGATGAATCCCGGCGGTAAGTTTTAGAATAAAGTGAATTGCTCCCTTCCGTTCTTCCCTCCGACCTTTGGTCGAAACGCAGCATCCTTCATCTAGCATTAGTGGGAATCCGCGGCTCAGCATGGAAAACAAAAATCTCAAAAAAACGTCTTGTATGATCCGTTGAGCTTTCCGCTGGGAGCTCATCAACGCATCTCGTCTTTATCAAGCAATGGGCTCCAAAGGATTTTTCGCTTCAACCAGATGCTCAAGGAGAGGTCCGAGTCGCCAATCGAGAGGCTTCGATTAGGCGCCAGGGTCGACCCACGATGTTCGCGGTCCCTTGAGCAAGTTCCAAGACCCCTTCTTCTGGACGTCGATTCCAGCGTTGAATCGTCGCCGATCATCTCTATGGTTTCAAATAAGTTGTATGTATATCTATGTATATATGTCTCTATGTATATATATATGAGGAGTCGATTTCCAAACGGAGTTAAGTCCAATTTTGACGATTCTCGTTTTTTGATCGATATCGACTCAGAAGCGTGTCCCGCATCGAATACGAGCATCGGTTCGGAGCTATCTGCCCGTTATCCATGCTCAAAAACGACTTCAAATGGGATTCATTTCCAAAACGGGTCAAGTTCAACGGTAGTTTCTATCTCGAAGGAGTCAAAACCACTAAATCTCCGGAGAAAATTCTCTCCCTCCACTTTAGTGCGATGGAGAGGTTAATTCCAATGTTAGAAACAACGAATTATTCTTCAAGCGTTCGAAGACTGATAGATTCAGAGAGTATCCTATTCGATGAAATTAACGAATTTTTCCCTGGGCTCTACAGTCCGGTGTGCCTGCTTTGTCGTTTCTTGAACCATCATTGCGAGCAGTCGTGATACGACACCAAAACACGTCAATTTCGACTGTTTTTCCAATGTTTATTTCCAAAAGGCGTTAAGTCCAAAAGACCTCAACGCTCTAGCCGCCTACACAGGACTCATTGATTTGCGAGTTAGCTTTCATTATGCTCACGATTCCGTCACCCATCGCATACCGAAGTTTCTTCGTGATCCTGTGCATTAAGAGCATCCCAGAAGAAAAAGTCGATTATCTCGAAATTGGAAAAATGGACTTAACTCCGTTTGGAAATCAACTCCTCATATGTAATCGGTACATTTCGCGGACCCTATTATTCTCCTGCCTGCTTGTATTCGATACAAAAGGTGTTTCAGATCAGTCTCAGATTCCGTACTTTCGAAAAGAGGTCTCTACATATATCTACATAGATCTACATATATTCCCTGATCTATATATATATATATATGTATACATAAAATATTCATCAGCTTCATGGCCCACTGGAATGAAGAAATCGACCTAGAAAGCTAACAGGTTTGAGAACCGTATACGAAATGCATCACGCTGGGAACAAGGGGAACGAGGCGAAATGCTGCAGATACTCCAAGGGTGTCAGATGAGTCGAGTGATGAATCGCCATATGTGCATGGGTGGCAGAAAGCTATCAAGCCTCGCGACGGTCAAGGGTGGCTGGTTCTAGTGCCAGAGTGGATGAATACCAAACGTCTGAGATGGGATTAATGTCGATCTCGGAGTGTTTCAAGGGAGGCAATCTCAACTGCTGCTGCTTCTTGCAGTTCCAGTTCTTAAGTCTCAGGTCTAAACTCGTTTGAGAGAAATCTCACCTTGGTCTCCAATCTTTCTGCTCCAATTTTTCCCCAACGTTTTCTCACAAGCGTTTTGCTGAAAGTATCTCCACTTGAGATGATCCGTCCGCTGTGCTCTGCGCTGATCTCGAGAGTGCGTAACGCAAAGGGGCTTCAAGAGTGACAGAATGATTCACGAGAGTGGGGAATAACCGACGGCATCTCTGAGTGAAAGGTCAGTGAGCTCCGTTCAAAACGCACGTTGCCCTCTCAGCAATTTCCATGGCTTTGTCCGAAACGCGTTGCTCTCGGTTTTGAGCATGATTCTGAAATGAGCTGAGGCAATGAATCACCTGACTGATGGGAGTTTTTCCTCTCCTGCCGATGGACTTGTGCAGAATGAAATTGTTCGGAGTAAGCAGACCGATGGAGATTATGAAGAAGCAAGCAAACAATGAGGCTCTTTCAAATTCAATCAACGATGAATTCTATTTCAGTTTTCATCGAACACGAGTGAAGCCAGTCACGAGCAGGGCTTCGATCTCGTCTTCGAAGCTCCTTCCTATCCCACGATAGCCCATGGGAAGAGTGGAAAAATCAGGAGGTAGGAAATTCCAGCTTAGCAGACTGTCTTGTCGCTGTCAGAAGTTCTTAGGTAAAGGATGAAGGAGTCCTTGCCAGGAACAGTACAACCTCCGTATCTCGCTCAGAGCCCTGAAAGACTCCAGCGAGCGGACAACACTTTATCACGAGGATAAGGCTCGGATACTGACCAAGGCCGCAGTTTGAGTGGCTCCGAATATTCGGCAGATGTTGGTTGAATACATCGGACACACCGAAAGTTCACCATCCATCGGCTATCCCTTGACGACGGGCTTTTCGACTTGAGAGTTTCCCCGCTCAAGGTGGACACCTGCTACTGCGATATTAAATCCGCGTCCCAATCTTTTCTCCCCTTCCCTATCGTCGACTCTGAAATGGTGAAAGTCCAATTTTCGCGAACGCCAAGCGACACTTTTCCCGACAAGGATTTCTCCGGATCGAAGCTATGTCTCCGACTGACATTCCCTCAGTTTTTCGACGAGACAAACTATATCCAACCATATTTATTCTCCTTCAGACATTCTTTTGAGCTCTTCAAACCGAATTGCCGATTCCAAGCTCGCGTTTTAGTGGCTCTCAAGCGATCTGGCCCTGTCGTTCAAAATGACGGTTGTCTTATTCGAGTTTCTCACAGCTACGTCCGAAGGAGCCTCAAACAGAAAGAAGCAGCTGCTCTTCCAACGGAGACTCCTCGGCGTCACATTTCAACCGTGTTTACGCTTCCCCGTTTGTTGCCGATGCGGCCTTTGCGTCGTCGATACGCTTCGCAGCAGCGATAAAATTTCATCTGGGAAAAATTCCATGACGACATAACATACATGCATCGTGTATGTACATACATGTAGTCGTACATATGAAGAGCCTAAATCCGAAGAGGCACACATGTCGACTTTTTCTGATTCTGAGATTTCTGCATAATCTTGAATACTTGGCCCTGGAGCCAGCAGCTCTGAAGAACTAGAGAAGTCTCGTTCCGACTTTCGTTTGGACCAAGCTGCTCAGAGTCGAATCGCGCGAATCAATGTGCGAAATGAAAAATTTGAAAAAAAATGATCTCCAGATTCGACTCTTTCCAGATCCAGAAGATTTCCGAGAGCGCAAAATTTCGCAGTTTCCTCTGAAATGTTGAAACGGGAGATGTGCCACTCTGGATCTTCACTCTTCGTATGTATGTACATATGTGTTCTCAGACGATTCTCAAGACTCCGTCTGAATCATGATCAGGAGAATCAGAATCCAGCTTCATCAGTTGAGCCTCTCATGATAGGATGGAAAAATTTCTTGCAAGGAGCTCGAGCTAAATAAAAGAAGGAAATCCGTCAGATATTCTCCCCCGTTCCATCGAACTTGAATATCAGCTTTACAGTTCATGGTTTCATTTGGATCTGATTGTATTTCATATGCACATCAACCTTTCGCTACAGGCGCGAGCAAGCTGAGCGGATCCGATGTTCTCGCGTTCCCAATTCTCTAGGAGTCGCTTTGTTGCTTCCACGACGGATCGATTCATCTCTTCATTCAGTCCCAAACTGATCAGGAGGTCAACCGCTGTGTGGTGTGCGTCGTTGCATTGGAACATCTCATGTCCTATTGTTTCTAAGTAGACGCCACATCTATTGCAAGTTGATTCTGGATGAGTGGCGAAATGGGATTTATTTACTCTCGTAGGTAAGGCTCCAGCCCTGGCGACTGCCAGTGAAGCGGATCCCTCACTGTTGTCGTATATGTGAACAGCAGCTGTTCTCGACTCTTTGTGGGTTCGGAACAAGTCGAGTGAGGATTCATCAGCCATCCCATTAATCCAGATGTTGTCCTGTGTGGCTTTCATTTTATCGTTGAGTTGTCGATTATAAACGCCGAGGAGAGCTCTTCCGTTCTCTTCGTATTCGATTTGCAGTGTGTCGCAGCCGAACTTTGATCTGAGTTCCTCCATCCTAGCACAGGCACTGGTCTTCATATTCTGAGCGTTCAACATCTCCAGGATCATTCTCGGCCAGCGAGTGTCTGCCATGGAGCTGATTCAAGCAAAGTACTTGAGTTTACTCTTGGCCTCCCGTGCCTCGAAAGATGACCTATTGAGTTCAGCATCAAGAAATTCATTTTTTCGTAGCGTAGGTTAGTTTAGGAACCGCCGCTGCCTTCCAGAACGTCTTCGAAAATTCAAACTTGTTAGAGCTCCAAGGCAGTTCGGCGTACATCTGGTTCAGGACTTTTTCCGTTTTCTTCACGGGTCGATCGCGAAAATTCTACCATTCCTATCAGACCCCTCCATCCGCTAGCGACGTTGCAGCCATGCCGTCGATGTTCCTTTATAAGAGGCGCGTTTGTACACGATTCGAGTGAAGAAAAATGACTGTTGCTAAATAATTTCTGTTCCTCCGAATTCGTACGACCCAGATACGTCTAACAAAGGGCGAACTTGCTGCGCCGACTCTCTTGTTTTGCATTTGAATGGCCAGCCTTGGCCGTCGGCCCGCTCGCCTGTCACTGTGACATCGTACGCTGAGCCTGCTCCTCTATTTCGTTCTCTGCCATGTTTCCCTCTTCTCCCTCGCTTCCTCCCATCAATCCATCCATCCTCCATGGTGTCCCCGTCGTATCCATCCTGTTCGTCGTCGCGGTCGCCGCTCTAACCGTTGGTGTTTCCGCCAAATACGTCAACTCGGAGTTTGTACAAGGACCTCATCTCAGTCTCTCGGCGAAATTCCGTCGCAAAACCAGGCTCCCTGGTTCGCTCTCCTGAGTGTTTAGAGCAGTATTCGTGTCCGATTGAGAAACTTTTATACCTGGAAAGCAATCGTGAAGCTTGCGATTTCGGTTGAGCATCGATTTTGTCCATTCCGGATGATCATGTTCGAATCGTTTTCCGTCTTCTCGTCCGACGTGCGGAGCTTTTGGTCATTCAAGAACACGATTCCTCCGAAACAATGAGGGTGTGGACGTCTCATGTGCCACAAGTTCCCCAAAACCAAGGAACGCACGAAAACAGAAGAAAACAGGATGCAGGCCATGGGCATTTCGCCGCACGCAATCCAGAAGCCATTAAAGAAGGAGAAATGTTCCAAAACTCCAAAAAAAGGTGTCGGGTGTCCCTTGATTTTGGTCGATGGTCAAAGTTTGTTCAAAAGCTGAGCTATCTGCCGAGGAGCTTCGCGAACAAGAAGAGGAGAGAGGGGTCTCCCCAAGGGTCGATCTCTATCAATCCCTCCAAGAAATTTCGATGAAGCCTCTCAAAAGTCCGTGAAGTTTGGGGTCAATAAGTGAGCTCACGGATCACTGTTTGTCTTTTTCTGCTGCTCGCTGACAGAAATACGCGCGAAGAATCGGAGCGATCCGCTTCTGTCCGAGGTCGCGACTCGCGAGTCAAACGCGGGGAGTTTTGAAATGATCCTCCTCTCCATAGAGTTCCGCGCCTAGCAGACGACACGCGCCATCAGTTTCAAATGTGAACGGAGCGCGCGCTCACGACGCTGTCAGTTTGAGATGGCCGAGTCCAGAACTCGTTTCAGTGAAGAAACCACTCGATTCGCGGTGTGTGAAGCTCTTCTTGCTGGACGTACCATGGACGAAATCGTGGAATTTTTTGAAATCCCGCGACCGACCGCCGAGAAATGCGCCAAGCGTTACTACGATGGACTAGCACTGCAGGCGGAATCCGCACACGAACGTGAGCATGGAAATCATGAACGTTTTCGAGACACGATCGACGCTGTAGACGAGTTTCTTGCCGCCTTCCCGAAAGTTTCTGTTGAAAATCTGGCAGCTCAATTCTATACGAGCAAGGCCGCCATCGAGACACTCATCAACGAAGACTTACGATGCAATTCTTACAAAAAGCGGACCCGCGAACCGCTTACCCTGGCTCAGAAGGAGACAAGATTGGAAATGTGCAAGAATATTCTAAGTTCACTGAAGAAGCAAACAGCCAGAAGGCTTCGCTTCTTCTCTAGCGAAAAAATTTTCGTGATCGAACGAGGAGCCGAGCCCCACGGAGTTCGCTGGATCGCTCGAGATCCCGATGAGCTCCCGATCGTCGAAGGAGATGAGGGTCCTGCCAGCGTGCACGTTTTGAGCGTTGTTTCGAGTGATGGCGATGTGATGCCGCCGCATTTTTTCGCCGAAGGAGAGCAGAACTATTCAACCGTCTACCTCAAAGTGCTCGAATGCGTGGTGAAACCCTGGATGGAAAACGTCGCCGCGGGTCGCCTGTACATCTTTCAGCAAGATCACTGTCAATCCAAGGCCGAGGTCGCTGTTCAGAGCTGGCTCACTGATAACGTGTGTTCGTTCTGGTCGACGGATGCGTGGCCGCCGGCCAGTCCGGATCTGAACCCTGTTGACTATTACGTTTGGGGAGCGATAGAACGAGAATCGAACAAATCAGAGGCAAGAGGCACAGGTCCATTCACCCGAGTCATCAAGAAAGCGTTCGAAAGGCTCCAGAGGCAGGTTTTGATAAAAGCTTGTCGGCGATTCCGCCGAAGACTTGAAGCTGTAATCGCTGCAAATGGAAATTACATTCAATAAAATTCGTGTTGATCGTTTGTTTCGCTTCCGTTGTTTTGATATTTTGAAGTTTCGATCCTAAAGTTGTGTGAATTTTTCCAGAGGAAATTTTTGGGAGGTTGCTATTCTCGGCATTTGAGTACTTTGAAATACGAATCGCCTGAGACAAAGACAATCAATATTTGCTCATTTCTGTGATTTACGGTTGAAATTTGATATGCTGTCATGACTGGCTCGGCATCTCGCACCTCTTGTACGATGCTGCTGCGATGCGTGCGCTCAAATTGCATTCCCGTCTTCAGATATGTCGATGTTTCACATCTGGAAAATGTCGGAAGATCATCTGTGGTAGTTCTCTGACTGTGAATCAGCAAAAGATATCAGATCGCCAAGACCAGAGCAAAGTGTCCAATAGTTCGCTGCTTCGAGCCTTTTCAACCATTCTATGCCCCGGACGACAGGGATCGTACACCGTACTCCTCACCTATCAGCTTCAAATGAGTCTCTGCTTAACATACTTGGGATGAGTAAGCACACGCTAACTACTCTCGACCTGTTAGGGATCATATTGCCCTCCTGATTTCCGGGGTTTTCGAGTTTTGAGATCAAAGTCCTGGAAGCCGCCAGCCAGCGGAAGCGGATGCAGATCATCGACGTAACTGTGGGTCGCCATCCTCCGCAAACAAACGACAGATGAAAAGTTAATGGAGATCCTCCTCTCTCAAGCCTTCTGTGGACGAATGAGAACGCGACGGCACTGATCCCCCAAAGCGACGGAGCTGTTTATCGGCGATTCGTGCCTTCATCAACGTCCTGAATTCGTACCGGGCTTCGCCGTTGCTCTCCTGATTACTTTGAATGTAAACTTCAAAGCGGGTTTCGCAACGCGCTCGAATGGAGTCTCGCAAGCCGCTGTTGCAACACGTTGTCGATTGGTGTCACGTTTGACTGTGTCGCATCCTGGGACCACTCAACGAGCGCAGCGAGTGAATTCTTCTGGAGTTACGATGATTGCGATAGCATAGCTCAAATCGGCGGAGGAAGCGTCAGCAGCCGAGAATCCAGAGCTAACAGATTGAGAAAGATTCTCCTGGAAGCGAACGGTTGTTGACAGCTTTTCGAGCGTGTCGATTCGATACATACCGATTCCGCGCATGGTAAGAGGTTTGTACAACATCTCGAAACGAATGGTTCTCGCCAAGTTCTAAACTCGACAAGACATTCTCAAAATCGACTCGAGCTAGCTTTCCCACCGTATTCTCGTTCGATTCCGGAGTCAGATCCCACGGTCAGGGTGAACGGTCAAGAAATAACGAATGTTCCCGAACTGTTAGTGAGAATTCGTTAGGACCGAGATGTCGCCAAAGTCGTAGCGAAGGTTGCCTCAGTCAGAAATTCCGGGTTGGTAGGTTGGTCAACATTTCACGTATTCGGATGTTGTTACCGGTGCTCGAGTCCTGTGCTCACAATTGAGTCGATCGTCGCTGGCTCAATTTCCACAACAATGTGAGAATAGTTCGTGAAAGTCTTGCTGTTCATCTCCATTCGCGGCCCATTGGTATTCCTGTCGCCTACAAGCAGACGCCCTCGACGAAACAACATCAACAGGTCGCAACTTGTTAGCTTTTCCGGGACTCTATTGCAGAATCTGTTCGTCGAGGACACTGAACCTACGTGAATGACAATTTCGTGGAGAAGACGGTTCATTGTGAAAACGCTGGAGCCAGATGAGAGTGACAGGCTGTTTGCTCCAAGAATACGGACTCATTACGTTATGGAACTTGAGTAGATTCAAACCGATCTCTGTAAGGAGTAGGTACGCAAGCAGAGTACCCGTACGAAAAGAATCTACTCTCGACAAAGAGCATGGTTATATCACTGCAGGCATTCTCGAACTGTGAGAGCATCTTCCGCTCTAGAGGAGATCCATCTCCAGGACAGCAGAAGGGAAGCAGGAAATTACGCAAGGAGCCACTCCATTGATGACGCAAAGAGCGATCGCACCTCTTGCTCGCGCGCGGAACTTCGATGTAAGAAACGTAAACATCAGAGAAAGCAGAACTCTCGTCTGAGCGAAGGCATCTCCGCTTTGCGATTCAATTGCCGGGAGCAAGAATTCAAAGGAAACTTTGATCTCTCGTCGTGGAAATAAACAAGGCGTCGGAGGGAGCGCGTGAAAGCAAACGCAAAAAGGCGAGAGCCATCATTTGCAAATGGCTGTGTCTCGCTGAGTTCAAAGAGGAAATCTCTGCTGCCCTGGAGCGGGATGGCTTGTCGGGAATGTCAAGACTCCTCGGCAGAAGAGCCCCGAAACGAACTCCTGTGGCGGACTCGCTTTCCTGGGACGGCTCCGGAACAGGAATGACTCTTTGACATTCTATACGCGTTTGAATATTCTCGAAGACATATGTAACACATTCGTTACGGCTGTGTCGAGACTTTCGGTGTCTGGGAAAAACATTGAACGTGAGCTCGACCGAGGTTGCAACGGCAGCGCTTCGTTAATGAGGTTCCTCACGGCTGCTGTCTCAGAACTCAACTTTGAAGCCGCCTTGGGTATTTTTAGCGAACTCTCCAAGCGGGGACCCACGTCAATGTCCAGAAATGTCAGAAAGTTCTCTTCTTCTCGACGTTCGCTTCGAAATTCGGATTGAAACATTCATCTCATGAGACCATGGATGAATCAAACCGGGAAATTCTCGCGGCTGATGAGGAACTTCCACACGCTGCGAGATGATAAAGAACCCGCCCGACCAGATGACAGATGCAATTCTGTTGTCGGGTATGGCACCCGACTACTCTTGAGCTGATTCTAGAGCTGTTTGTCTTTTCTGAGACTTTGTCGTGCCACTGTGAGTGTTAGCATTTAACTATGGACAGGTTCGTCCCGACTTCAAAATGAGCTGACTCCCGACAAGGAAAAATCTCACCCAGATCGGTTCCAAGTTGGCCAAGACATGTCAGCCGAGGTATGGATCGGGAACACTTTATCTTCACTTGGAATCGACTGAATTCCAGTGTTGCAACTTCACCTAGTGATCTTCTCGTCAACATTCTAGTTCGACATACTAGATTTCGCTCGAATTTTTTGAGAGTGTTCGTTCTGCTATCGAGAGACACACTCGCGCATTAAGTAGAGATCAAGCACCGACGAAATACACAGGAGCGATGATCTTCAAGGAAACAATTTGGTTTGGTACTCAAAAATTTCGATCCGACGTCATTCCCTCCTTCTTCGCCTCGTAACTTGTGAGGCCTTATTGAGACTTTGAGGAGCCTTTCGGGGAAAAGTATTTCGCAAACAAACTTCTTTCGAATACATGTCGGGGGTATCAGCGGCGTGATGTTCTTTCGCCAGTCGCGAACTACAACGCGAGGAAAATATCTCCCGCACTCTAGAATGTAAGTACCGGAGCGATTTCTGAGTGCGACGCAGGTTCCCCGTAAGCTAAACCTTCCAATCAACTGATTATTATCCGATCAGATGTTCGCTAGATGGATAGAAACAGATGCTACAGAGCGGTACTAGAATCAACCTGATACGACTCGATTCGACGAATCTGAATGAGATTCCGAGATATTCATGTTGAGTGCTAGGATAAAGTTTGCACATCGGGGAGATAATGTGATGATATCATGGTTGTTGGGAGTCTGAGCTTTGGAACCGCATTTCATTGAACTCACTCGAAAATCGCCGAGGAGTGGGCTGGCTCACTTGCACCGGGGAAGTCATGCATTCGGAGGATTGTATGATTTCAGTTGAATAGACCTTGCGCATCCCAATAGTGGTCAATCGCTCAAGTGCAACATTCCAGGTTTTTCTATCCATCGAGAGCATTCTCTCGAGGCCTATTTTGAATACAATCTCACAGCTTTGAAGGGGAACATTGAGGTCTTATTGCCTCCCGGAATTCTACGGCTCGTTGTCCGTATGATCGAATCGATCGGCGACGAATCATTTGTTGTTCGTGAAACATTTAGAGATCTCACTGTCTCAAGTTTAGCGATCGATATCGAGTGTCGAAACAGGAGACTCACTCAGTGTTCGGGAGGACTGTGAGTAGCTAGAAGTGACAAAAAAAGGGGAGCAGAAAAGCGAGTTTTCAAAGAGATGCAACTGGATATCTACTTGTGCTTTGAGAGCTTCACGCGATATATGGATTGAGTGTGAATTCGAAGAAGACCCCCAGCTCTGTTGGTGTTGGAGGCATCCGACAAATTTTGAGGAAAGTGGACATCATCGAAATTGACATTCGAGTAAATCACTCAGAGATGCCACGGTTCGAACATCGCCAGAAGTCTGACGACACCGATGGGAGATTGAAAGTCTCACTTGAACTCTGAAGGCTCACGCAACGTAGTGATCTGAGCGAAACGTTCGCAGTCAGGAGGACTCGGTCCGCAAACGAAGAGGGAGCGAAGCCGTCGATTCGAGCGGCTTAGAACAGCAGATGGTCTGCTACCTCACAATCGATGAAGAGAAACCGTACCAGCTGCTCGCAAAAGCGCGGAAATCTCTTATACCTCGAATCGTGACGAAATTTGTTGGGAGCAAGACATTCCTCAGCGGAGAAACTTCCAAAAAACTTTTACTCGCAGTCTGGACGTTTTCTGCTGAGCGGGGACAACCAGAGAAAAGCGCAAATAACCGAATCTGCTTCTGCTGTTGGTTCAGCGGCTGTTGTTGGTGATGGTTGGCGGCGAGATGCTATTTTCGTTGGCGTTGCCATCGATAAGCAAGTTTGGTAAGAAAACGATCGAGTTTGTTTTGGGGGAGAACAGAAATGAGCTTTCGGCACTGCTACTATTCCATCTATGTATGTATTGGGTTTTCCACGTCGCTCCGCCGCGACTTTCACTCTTTGTGCTTTCCCTTCGCTTTTTCCCATTCAATAGGTTCCCGTTTCCCCCATCTTCCAGGGAAGGGGGGGGACCGGCGGAGGAAAATGGAACAAACCCATTCAAGCCGATGGTCGTCTCGTCGTAATAGAGCAAGGTTGCGGCGCACACTGTTGGCTGCCTTCGGTGAGAGAATAGAGTAGACCGCTCGCTCGTCCTACCGGCTTGCTCGCTCGCTCGCTCGCTCGGTAACCATATTTCTGTTTTGTGTGCAACTGATTCGCTTTTCGGCGGCTTCAGCGCTGATATCAACCGATGTACCCTCCCATTCGCTTGTGCAAATGTCTTCTGTAATGTTCTCCCGGGGCTCCCAGATGTTCTCCGGCTGCTCAGGCCAACGTTACCCTTATCATGGATCAACCGTCCTAACAATACCGATACATTGACTACAATTACATCAGCAATTACGATATGACACCGTTGGAGCCTTTACGGGGACGTAGACTACATTCTTACGAAGTTTTCAAGAAGCGCACGAGCATCGATGCTTGCGGGTCAACTCGATTGCCATCGAGCTGATCACATGAGCTTCTTGCCACCTCACAGGGAAATCTTCCCAAAATGGACTTTTCCGGCTCCTCGGGAGGTGGTTCCCACGCGCTGGAGTTCTGCATTTCCAACGATGTTGTCTGCTTCGCAACTAGAATCCAAGTCGGTGCAAAAAGTGTGAAAATGTGAGCAAGGAACGAAGTAATGAGTGGAATCTAAATCCTGCTCACCTTTCAGTCTCCAAGAAGGGTGAGGTCAGTGTTCTCTGAAGTGAGACGTCACCGTCCCTATTAGAGTACAGAACTTTGCGATCAAGGTTCGACCGATACCGTGAAACGTGACTTTTGAGATGTTCGAACGTTTTTGTCTCGATGGGCTGAGTGTTGATCTATCGCTGGATGATTTGAGGTCGCAAGCAGCTCTGTTCCATGTTTTTTGAATCGATGCCAATGAGTTCGTATCCCGAAGCCGATGTGCATAATCACGCAAGGCATTGCGGAAGCTATTTGAGAAATATCGCGAAAGGCCATTCTTCCGAGCTCGTGTTTCAAGAATTCGTTGTCGAGGGAGTGGGTCCCGAACTCCGAATCTCTCTCTGTCCCGTCGGAGTCTGATCAGAGCAGGGATGAGCGTCTCGTCAGCCTCGTTCCGTAAACTCCGCCCCAATCTCTCACCGCTGTCTTACCTCCGACCGAGTGTCTCGGATCGATAAGAGTCCGAATATGGTGAGAGTCTAATGAGTCGATGGTCTTTAGATGCTGATAATACCTGCTATACGACTCCGTTGAGCCGCCCATTGTTCCGCATGGTGACATGCCTCGCCCCGATCAGCTTTCTTTGTCCCTCCCGCTCATCTATTATCTGTGACAGAGATCAATCGCAGCCCCCAGTAGACACGAAAATACTCTTTTCAGTAAGCTGTCGAATCCAGCAGGCGTTGCTTGACCGGTCACGATCCGTCTTTTAGCTCATCTACGTCTTCGACTCTGATTCACAGGCGAAGGGAGCACAGAGATTTCACGGACAATTGCTTGTACGGGAGAATCGCACATCGGGAACATCTCGAATCCATCTCAAACATCGCCCGCGAGCTGGATCGGAAGACTCGTCGAAGCAAACTACGGAGAACGGATAAAATGTCCTGGTTTCTTTTCGAAACTGTTTTCCGTTCCCTAGGAAGCCAAGCTCTCAATGAAATTCGTCTCCAGACGAGTAGGTTCGACATTCAAAAACAGACAGCGACCCTGAGCTTAGGTCCGACAGCTAATGGTCAACGACCCTAAAAATACAATGCCGGTTTCCTCAATCACAACTTTCTAACGGGACAATGAAGGAGAATTTGAATGATCGGGGCTTCGAAGAAACCACACACCGCTGGACTCGCGGATGACGTTAGGCCTGGAGCACAATCCGGTTGCGATGATCGCTCGAGAGTTATTCGTAAGGCTCCGCCATGACATCCGACTGGATTTGAGCGTGATATGCGGTGTTCATCCAATCCAGTGGGGCATCCTGCCAAACGGAACCTTCATGCAAGTAGTCTAAGGCGGAGCCTTTCCTTGTGCGATTTCAAAACTTCCCCAAATATGTTCTTAGCCTCCATTAATTCGAGCTCTGGCGCTTTCCGGAAAAGTAGATACGTCCTGAGTCACCATGTCCATAATTTCGTCTGAAAACGGGTCAAGCAGCGTCATTGGGTAATGTTTTAGGCAACGGGAGCGGTTGCCCAGTAGCACAAAAAGGTGAAAAGAGAGGGTTTTCAGGCGTCAATCAGTCTCACTGTATCATGTCGGAGCTGCTGCTGGACAGCATCAGCTTCTGGCGTTCTATGCTCGAAAAAAAAAGAATTTGCTCCGAGGCGAGGTGGCGGTAATCGTTCCCGAAGTTTATTTTCTCGGTCATTGTCGTTCAATCTCCCAACGGGAACCATGACAAACAGCCGCGGCTCGCATTCAAGAGCTTGAGCTTTTCTCATCTCTTGTGAGTCTCGACATGATCCCCGCCTGAGTTTCTCACCTCTCGTTGAGGCATCACGGCAGATTCAACTCAATATAAGTGAACAGGCCATCTGAATGGAGCTCCTGTACCAGCAGATTGCGGAACTTTTGGAACTCGTATCATGAACTCACCAGATGGGGCCTATTCATCTCGACCTCGAGAATCAGAGCTCTCTCATTCGTGACTCGTGACAACACTCTCGTCCGACAACATTCCATTGATCCCGGCGCTTCAACGTCTTCCAAACTATGGTATTCATAATTTGTTTAGCCGAGCTCATCATCGAGTGAAATCAACGAAGTCCCAATGGCGCGTCGATTGGACCAACTCACGTCGGGACTTCTTACCCAAACTTTCTCCATCGGCGATGCGCTAGTAACTCGCCAGAACACGCTCATCAATAATCTGTTGACAAGACAACCACATCTCGGGAAAAATCTCTACTCAACCCTTCAAGTGTTGATCAAGGAGAAGCGACGATCCCCCATGGAGAATCGGGAACCTCTTGAACATTACGCCGCTGAGCAGCTGGTTCAGACCTCGACGGAGATTTGCTATTGCATCGAGAGGCGTACTCTTGACATTTGGGACATAAAGGACATGACAGAGAATCTTGTGCGAATGTTGGAGCGAATTCTGAAACTGGCGCCAGCCGTCGGCGCCCCGTTCGCTGTCGATATCCGGAAATTCATTTTCCTGGTGCAAGATATGGCCACCGCCCTGCAAAACGAGCAAAGAGATAAAATCTGTCCCGTCGACTGGACATCTGTTGCCGACATCCTCATGATGAGAGTGCTGACGGTGAGTTTCAACTCGGATAGAGTCGCTCGTCTACCTGGCATTCTCCGAGTGGACTGAGCTTTCAGCACTTAGTTTCTCGAAGTCGAGATCCCAGATTTTGAGTGCTAGTTTCATTCTCTGTTTTCAGGTAAAAGTTCCCGAACGGAATATCTTTGAGTACATTCCCAAGATTTGTCACATCAATGTGATCCGGCTCATAGGTGCTGGAGGTTTCGGCTCGGTGTACAAAGCTATCTATATACCATCAGCGACGGCAATCTGCATCAAGTTAGTGCCAGAAAACAAATTACCTGCAATTAATTACGCTGCGTCAGACAAGGTCTCTTTTTCAAAATCGCATTAACCCAATGTACGATCCTCTTTCCGCTAAATTTTCATACCTCGTTCGATGAATAACACTTTGATCGGATATCGTTTTTTGACGAAAAATCTGGGCAGTTTACGCGCGTTCACGGTTTTGAGACTTCATATCAAATCGGCGCAACGTTTTTCGGAGAAATCGCAATTCTGGATGTCAATATATTCTGGAATATCTGATTTCTGACAATTATCGAGTTCTTGAAAAAGAAACGTCGGGGAGAAGTCGATAGAAGAGCTTCTCGTCGCCGAAAATCAGATTTTTTCAAATTCGAGACGACTAGGGCTGCGCGTTCATCGAACCGAAGAATGCGTTTCCTCCACCGATTCCGCTTGCATGGTAAGCTCTTCTGATTGCGTGAAAAGTCAAGAGAGGTCAGAACAAAAGTTTGGGTTCCTCGATGTCGATTCGGTGATGGCGGTTTTCGAGGGATCTGAATGAGTGCAATAGGAGTCGTGGTCCTAGGACCTATGAGCAGACCTTTTTGTGAAATTTTCTGCTGTGCTGGATAGAGACGATTCTGTGTGGTTACGACTTCCCGGCACTGGCCATCAAAGGTCGTTGAATGAATGTGTTTCGCGAACAATTGTCTCACACTTGAGGCTTACAAGCTTGGAGGCAGCTGCCTCGTGAACCCGGAATAGGCTGAATGATAATCACCGAGATGTCAGCATCAATCATCTCGGGAAAACAGCCGACACCGGGCGTTGAACCCACAGCGTTCCTTTCTTCTTTTGTTTGCGAGACATCGAACGTAACCCTTGAGCCACGCGTCCTGTCAGCTTTGATGCATCGTAGCCCTAGAGACCTCCGGAAAGGAGACATTCCTCTCGGAAGGGGGAATCCTCACGGGGATAATTAGCCGAGATTTCAAGTTGGACCCATGGTCAGCGACTCATAGAGCTCACTTAAAAATTGCAGCTCGTGGCCTCGATAATCAACTCCCCCTTCCTCGTCAACTATCTATGCGTTTTCCAAGCTGAGGGAGCTTACGTCACGATGATGGAATACGTATCTGCGGTGGATCTCAACAGAATTTTGCAATTCTCCCGTGTTCTCCCCATTGATACCCTTCGGTTTACGGTTCTGCAGATGTTCTTGGGCATTGAACACCTGCACCTGAAAGGATTCGTCCATCGTGACATCAAAATTCAGAACGTTCTCATCAAGAGCACTGGTCACGTGAAAGTGATCGACTTCGATACGAACAAACTCTGCCTCTCCCACTTCGTCAAAGACCGCACGCTGACTGCCTTCTTCAAGAGAACCTCGAAAGAATTTCGCGACGGCGAAGTAGCAGGAACGCTCACCTACATGGCGCCCGAGTTATTCCGAGGCTACCCCTACGGTCGCGCTTTGGACTGGTGGTCAGTGGGTGTGACGGTGTACCGGTTGCTAATCGGACGTTTGCCCTTCCGGGCAGCTAACGAAGAGGAGCTGAGAAACAAAGTTCTGCACCAAAGACCCGATTGGACACCTCCAATGAATCAGTGCAGCGAAGCCAGCGACCTTGGCGCGCGTCTCATGCGGAAGAATCCCGTCCAACGATTGGGCTCAGGAACTTCATACCGAGAGATTCGGGTCCACCCGTTTTTTAACGGGATAGATTTACAGAGTTTCCACAAGCAACCGCAATTGTGTGAAGTTCCACATATTCGAGAAGCCATGAATCCGGACGATCCCGCGCGTGGGGCGAATTCTCCCCAAGCTTCTCGAGGAGCCAAAAATCGTGTCTGCTTGGAATTGCGTGAGTAACTAGTTCCTCTATATTTTTTTCCGACTTTCCGAATTCCAGAGTTCCGACAACTCCCTCGAGAGACGCTCGCAGAAACTGAGAGAGGGGAAAAAATACCAGAGAGGAACAGAAATTGGGAGAGGGTAAACAGAAAGCGGGAGAGGATGAACAAAAATTGGGGGGGGGGGGGGGAAAAAAAGAGTGGGAGAGGACGAACGAAAACAGAGGAAGGACTGAGAGAAGTGAGAGAGGGTGAACGAAATTTCTGGGAGAGTGAACAACATTTGGGGAGAGTGAATGAAAAAAGGGGGAGACGAACAAATTTTTGGGAAGGGCGGAGAAAAATCTGGGAGGGCGAACGAGAATGGGGAGAGCGCGAGAAACTAGATGAGGGTGAGGAGCGAAATCGGAGAGAGACATGGAGCGAAGAGAAACGATCAGAGATGAGAGATCAGGGCTTAGGGAAGACGAAATCAGAGTCTAGAATTGATGGAGGCATGGGTCCGAGAACAGAGAAGATGAGCGTTCGGGAAAAAGAGATTCCGGCGAGAGGTCAATGAACGAGTCGTAGCTTCAGGAAATTCGCGGCCCGTGAGACACCGAGATAGCTTTAGCAGCATGATTGCTTGATTGGAGGTTCTCCGATTACAGGAAACGTCAAAGACGCCAAAATCACTTCGATGAAACCGATCCTGACATACGCCTCTCCCGGCTTCATCAGACTAGTTGATCATATCACGTCGCTCAAGGGTAGAGACAACCCGGATCCGTCAGTGTGTGACGAGAGGAAATTGTACGGCTTGGGAACGTTGAGTTCCGAGCTTAACTACGAGTGGGATGCTAATGATTCTTTCACGTATACTTCGCTCGCAGCCATAGAAGCGATCTTGGGGTAAGTAGGTCAACTTTTGAGTGAATATCCTGAAATTGGTTTGAGTTTTCTAAGGAAATACCGAGTTCGATTGAGAAATCTTCAGAATCATGATGATTGTCTTTCATAACAATGACGTCAAATTCATGTAGGACACGGCGGCTGACAAAAATAACATTGAGAGCCGACGACCGTTTGTGCTTAGGTGGGTACTCGTACAAGATTGACATCAGAGAAGTCAACAGTGTTCATGGACCCTGCGGTTTCGTCTGGAGTTTGAGAGGCAAATTAGCTCGAAAGAGCGGATTGGTCGCCGGAGATATCATTTATGAAGTCGATGACATTAGAGTGAGTCAGATTCGTTAAGTCTCAGCCGACTTCCTCTCTCTTTCCCGACGTTTCGTTCATGTTCCTTTCTTCCCAGTTCAGTGAAGGGTTGAGCCGGATACGGAGCTATATGAAAGAACAGAAGCAGGTTGAGGTCAGCGTATTTTCAATCAACGCGTTCCGGCTGACGATGCAAGGTATTGATGTACCCGTGGTGTTCGGGCGCATCGGTCATAAAGACTTACTGGTAACGCGCGAAATCAGGCGAGCTATGGATATCATTCAAGCCTTCGAGGTCTTCACTATGCGAGCAAGTCGGCCCGACAATCGGCCTCTGCAAGTGCATATGATAGCGAGGTGAATCTCTAATATCTTTCACCATCCTAGTCTCACGCCTAGCCACAGAACTGAAGCAGAAAAGAGAGAGATTCCATCACTTTACGATATTCAGGTCTGAAACAGCTCATTGAATATTCCAGTCTGCATGAGAATCTCGTGGTATCGTTCCCGACTGATGAATTCCTCTACGTGGGCGATGTTTTGCTATCGATCAACGGCATCTCGGCGTCAAGTCTCACAACGCCTGACGATCTCATAGAAGCAATGCAGAAAGTCAGGGACGATGATATCATGATCACAATATTGCCGCTCTCACCGCTGAGATACCTTGATTAGTGGAGGTTTCCGAGATTGTCGCACCACATTTTTGGTTGAATTCTGTTGTAAATGTTTGCATTTTGGTTTGATGTTACGATTGTCAAGAGGGAAAAAAACGATAAACCTCACAACCGTTGTTCGAAAACTAGACGAGGCTCGAATCCTTTTTCCTTTCTACGTCCTTTTTCTGCGACAATCACTCTCCCTTGGTTCGACGGCTAGCTCCCTGGGATTCACCTCGTTAGGAAACCGTTGGATATTCTTGAATATGATTCTGTAAAAGTTCAGCGAAATCTTCGGAAGACACTCTAAGAAAATCAATGCGGCGACGTTGGTGGACCAGTTGATCCTCCACCTCCTTTTCAAAACCAAGTGTCCTCCCCTTCGAGGGCGGTCCACCGCGGAGTGGGTTACGAGATTTCATCAGCAAAGAGCCGAGAGATAACGTTCGAGTTCACTCCGATCGACGGAAGATCAGTCGATCTTCGCCTGTACAATTACGCCTTGTTCAGCCAACGCGATCGTTACCCAAATCTTTGTCTACCAACCACGGACTCCCGAATGAGATCATTGATGACAATTTGATTTGACGTAGGCGTAGAGTACGTCTCCGCCAACCTGGGCGGGGCTTCTCCGCCTCTTCCTGCAATAGTTTCCCCAACGGTCGTGTTAGTAAAGCAAGGTATGACTGCATGTGACAGGAAATTACGCTCTCCATCATGTTGAATATCCGTTGCGTGCAGTTCTGTTCCCCTTACCGATCAACTACATCGTTCCGTGTGGAATCAACCCAAGTCTCATTCAGGTTCGTGACTCGCTTCAGGGATGAGGATGCTTCGCAAATTCGGAATCGGACGGGTGTAAAGCTTGGCGAGTTTGAACATCTCGAAAGATGCTTCGATTTAAGAAATCGAACTTATGGCCTCATTCGTTCTCAATCGCTGTCAAGAACCAGCGCGAAAGTGCGTCATCTAGAGACCATGATCGAAATTTCACTTGGCCGTTGTCTTCACAAGTGTGAAGCATTGCCTGTTCACTGAGTCCACCATAGTCCTTCCTTTGTCCGCCGTCAATTTCAGCGGCCGCCGGTGATCTGGAACTAAGAGGTCTGGAAGACGATTCTACGTCGAGGGATTCAGCACGGGGAATGAAAACTTCGTGGGGAACCTACGGCTTCGGAAATCTCCAATCACTCTTCGATGAAGTCTCACATCATCAACTCAAATGAAGCTCGTCTTCGGCGCCGCTGAAAGTATGAAACCATGAAAAAACAAACAAGTGAAACTGAAAACACTCGACATTCGTTTTGTTCACAAGCGAACATTTATCTTTCTATTCTTTCTCGAATCGATGAGCAACGGAAGTCTCTTCTTCGATTTCTACACATCACTTTCCTTTTTCTAGCGAAGGACAATTCTTTGAGTGAACGAGATGTATAATAATATTAACGGATTGAATTTCACATGCGCAATTTGGATCCTTATGCAGTGGTACAACATGCCATTCTAGAGAGGCTTCTGCCGAGACTTTCACCAAACTAACGATCACCCAAATAGACACAGCCCATCCGAGATCGATTATCATCGGCCTGAGTTTCGATCCCATTCCGAGTTCCACTGCACTTTGAATCTTGTCTTTTTCTCTTGTATATCAGAGAATACATGCATCCGTTCCATTCATTTTGACTACACATTCCCAATGTACGCGTAGATCAGGAAAGAATATCGTATATCTCTATTTGTTCGGGAAGACCAATTTGTTTTGGCTTCGAAGTCAGCCGACGCTTAACGTTCGATCGACTCCTGACGGTGTTCGAAGACGCCGAACTACAACAAAGGTAAAGCATTTGGGAGAGCGTCGTTTGCCTATCTATCACAGATCTAACGTTCAGCTACCTCGTCGTGAACCTTGTTGACTGACGAAGTGTGCGAAAAGAAACTCGGGCACGACACCGTTTGCGTTCATCTGACTGAATCTTCTCACACGTATCCACTCTCTGAACTTGTTTCGCAGCGAAGGCTTATCGGAGCGTGTTTTTCTTCGAGCGGAATCGGAACGGATCAGAAGGAAGGAAGCTCTCCGAAGTAACTTTTTGCGTTCGCCTTCCGTTCCTTCCGCGTGACGGTCCAACAATCGATGAATCGCTTTGCTCATACCAGTCCCGAATCGAAGAGAATCGGAGGAAGATTCGGGCGGGATATGTTGGTGGTTTCGAAGTCCTTAAAATATCTACGATGATGTTTTCTCCAGCGCATTCAAACGAGCCGTCAACGCCTCGGAGAACAGACGCCGATACCCCGGGCTGACGCTGTCCAGCAGCGCCTGGATGGTTTCGTATGAGGCGCCGTCGTTGATGTTCTCGGTGTCCGCCTCGTCCCCGAGGATTTTAAAGCCCGACGGCGACATCAGAACGAAAAACTTTCGATTTTCTATCGTGACGATGTTCAGATGTGCTGTGATGCTGGTCACAGGCTGTTTCTCCGATAATGAGATTTCCTTGACCGCGAACTCGACGTCTTTCATCACGGACTCGACTTCTTCCGGGAAAGGCACTTCCTGAATTCCGTACGGAGGCTCTGGCGTCGAGGGCTGGAACAGAGGAAAGTTTTTCTTTAGATTGACGCTGCCAGAAGTTGGGACTTTGAAATAAATGGGTGAACAAATGAAATGCGAGTCTTCCTGTCATCATCACCCTGTCCTAGAGGTTCTTCTCACATTTTTCCCGGGCGGGATTCCAGATACGTGTACATATATCACAAGAATATAGTCGAGAAAATCGCGGGGTTGCTACTGCCGGGTCTTCTACTGTGAGAACGAGCATATGTCTAGCTTTTTCTGTCTCTTACTCGCCGTTTGTTTGATAAAAAATACTTTCGTCAACACTCCATCTCAAGCGATGTTCGGTTTTTTGTATCTTTCCGAATTCTCAGCCGTCCTCCGACCCTTGCCGGTGGATTGAGTAGCCAGAGGGATTTCCTCCATACGTTTGTGTTGCTCAGTTCTGTTTTCCCCAAAACTCTTGTCGATGGGTGATTTCCGAGGCCACAACTCACGCCGTTTCTCCACATCAAAACGGCAACATTTAGCCGCAGCTTTTTCCATGATATGCTAGAGATCGGAGTCTCGATTGGAATGCTAATTTTTCACGAGAGCGTGGAATGTCGTTATCGCTTCTTCGATGCAATCTTAGCCCCTGAGGGCTGAGCGAGAGATCGCGGTCTATAACCTGCATGATCCATCCCGAGCGAAACAATCGAATTTGCGAAGATAAACCCGTCGGTCGTTCGCTTGGATGGTTCGATTTGACGGGGCGACAGCCCGCATAACCAGAAAGTTTTTCGAGAGATGAACTTTAGTTCTTGTCCGCGATCACCAGCGAATTTCTCTTGAATCCGAAGAACTCGAGCAGCTCAGCTTTTTCTTCCGCTAATCAGGAATTTTCCCCGAGATCGATGCCCTCCTCTCCGAACGAGGAGCCGCAGCCATAATTGTTGTCGTCCTTGTCTTCGCTGAGGAGCTTATGCTCGCGCTGAGCTTTTCTGATTGGGGATGTTCCTGAACCTCGTTGTGGAGCCTGACCTTTGGAGCGACTTCTCGACGGAACCCCGGTCGCATATTCAGTCGATTCGGACCCGGGTCACTATTGTTCTTAGCGGACCTACGATTCGAGGTCCTGTAATAGATCGATACAATGAAGGGAACTCGCCGAATGGGGATCTCCGCAATTAAGTCCTAGCGCTACCTCGGTCCATCTTAACAGCTTTCCCCGCGTCCAATTAACGATAGAACAGCTGACGACTTCGGAAAACTCCAAATGGAAAGAAGGAGGTTCTCGACCGAATGTTTGTTGCATGCTCCAACGAAATCGATCGAAACGAATAAGATAATGGTACTCCGAAACTCACGCAGAGATGTTCGCCTACGTGGTGAGGCTCTCGGACACATCGGTCGCCTTGATGAATGATGAATCTTTCAGGCCAATGAATTTCAACAGATCAGCTCGAATCAAACCTCTTCAACCGAAACAGGGTCCCTCAAGGGGAAAATCAGTAAACTCGTCCGACTCGGAACGACAACAAGGAGAACGGGCTCGATTTGAAACACGAGTTCATAACGCGGAACTCAAACACCGGTTTCGAGTCAGAGGCCGCGATTTGCCCGTTATTGGAATGCGTTGCATTGAAGTGCTCGAAGCAGCGCAAAAACGCTAGCAATATTGGAACAGTTTCAGCGGCTGTTTCCCTTTTTCCTGTTCTGTTCTCGTCTCATCTCGGCCTCCAACTTCAGATTACCCTCGACAGCACTTTCTATGTTTTGGCACCTTAGAAGAAGCCAGCTAAAAACGAGCTCAATTCGGGCACTCTTTCGCGCGCGATGCAGCTGTTGCACCCGATACTGCACCGCATCGAAAGAATCGCCGCACTCGTGATGCTTTGAACGATTCGCCGGAGTTCGATTGTGAGTCAGTCATCCGATGATAGTTTCGAGGCCTCTGAACGTGATTTGACTTCCGGTGCTCGAGTTCAAATGTGAGCTTTAATCTTGTTTTCTGTCATTCTTTCGGTATTTTATTCATGAAGGAATACGGCTGACTTTGAGAGACTTCTCTCCTCCTCATCAGTCGTCTCAAACAAGCGGAACCCGAGTTCATGTGGAAGAGACAGAGAATGTCCGAGAGTTGCAGACACTTAAATGAGGCGCGACGGAAAACAATGACGTTCGAGCTTCAATTCCATCAAGTTGCTAATCTCAAAAAATCACCGACGATTCGGCCTCCAAACAAACAAGTGAAGCTAGCTCCGTTTTCAAGGACTGAATAATCAGCAAATGAGCGGAACGAACTTACTGGAGATCTCGGAATCCTTTGACTAGCCATTCACTTCTGAATTGAGTGAGTCTGCTTCGTTCGGTGCTCGCTTCCTATCGAGATATCGACGTCCGCGGCGATTGTGAGAAACAGTCGTTCCGACGAAGTCTGGAAAGACCGGTCGAACTCTGCGACAGCACTTTCATCAACTTTGTCGTTCTCTCGCATTCAATTCATCTTCCGTGGGACAAGCTGCCAGATCCGGTTTGGTCCTCCTCGGTTTGCGTGTTCGCGCACCTTTTTTCGACGAAAACCCGTCAGACTATGACCGTGAAAGGTCATAGCCCCGAAAACCCATCAGAGCCAAAAATCGTTGTTTTTTCCCGCATTTGCCACAGTTCTTTGCCAAGTGAAGTTCCTCGGCGATAGGAGAGACGGCGTTACGCACCAACATTGTTGATTTCTGACTCTTCTGACTTACAGCGTCGACAGCTCATAAGTTTCAAAGTCCTCAGAGGGACACTTCCGACGTCTGGAATGTTCAGTACGGAGCATTGATATGAATGGAATTGAAAGTCAACTCTGAAGACTGACACAGGTGTTGTTCACAGGTTGAGGCGCAGCTACGAACGAAGTTGAAGCGAACGCACTCAATCGGAATCTTTTCTATCTCGAAATAAGTTCAAAATTCTTCGTCGCGATGAATGGAAGGTAGTCCCGTTATACTCGTGACGTGGAGTGTGCAATGCTGATGGAGCTGGGAACGATCGGAAGCTCAAGCTCCGTGAGTTGAAGTTGATCACGATCACGAAATGTTTCATTGCATATTGCCGTTCGAGCGGTCTCTTCCGTCTACTCCGGGTGTCGAAGAAGCTCCATGGATGAAATGTTCTCCAACTACCCGAGACGTTCATTAGATTTCAGGAACACCATGTTCATCCAACTCGATTACCGCGCTCTGTGTGTAATGGGACATTCCCGTCGACAGCGACGCGAAAAACTACTTCATCCACAAACTGCTCTCCCTGAAATTACCTGCGGAGCTAGCGACCGCTGAACCATCTGCCAATTTGCTCAACGGAGCGCTCACACTCCGAACATCGGACACGGCTGTCGTTCTGATTTTTGAACGTTTCGCGAACGTCAACTTAGGCGCCCGAGATTCCTAAAAGTGAACAAACATGTTGGACATTTCTTGAACATGTTGGACTTGACATCGAGCCACGCTGAAGTTTGTAATTCGGGAAAATCATGAGCGATCGACAGAATTGAAGACACTTATAAAAAAAGAGTCTCAGTCAGCTGTTACTTTTGTTCGATCCGGTCGTTCTTTTCACGACTTTGTACAGTAGCTGGAACAATCAGAAAGTATCCTGTTTCCGACATTCGATCTGCGGCTAATTGAAATGCGTTCGGCCCATGTTGACAGCGATCCGTGACAGAACAAATCATCATCGCGACAACGCTTTTGGTGGTTAGATCCGTGTTTTTGACATCTTCGTACATCCTGATTCCTTATTCTACAAATCTGAACAACACAGATCGAGGGCTCCCGCATTCGGAAGTTTGAAATCCCTCAAAGTCGTTGCGCCCACGGATTGCGTACCTCGCAAAAAGCTGCTTCAGTGAAATCGCATCCAATTAGAATGCTCGAGAATCTTATTCAAGAAAACTTACGAAAACAATTCACTCCAACCCACGGCGCCGCTTTCGAACTCGATGATGACGCGAGTTGATACACGAAACTTGAACGATCAATCAGGCAGAAAATCCAGCTCTGCGAATCCTCGTTCGCGAAACGCGCATGCTCACCCTCACAAAGCGCAGGAACGGAATGAAGTTTTCTTCGGACTTTCTCGGAGGAACAAAGAGAATTCCAACTCTTTTCTTAATCATTGAACGCTCCTGAGCAGCAGCAACTACTAGAGCAATGACTGCTTCAACAGACAACAGCGGAAGTGCAGCGAACAAGCGTCGACGAAGAGAGCTCCGTCGTCGGAAAAACGCCGGCTAATGAAGCTCGGTCCATCCAACCATGATTCAAATTGAAGAACTACAAGGATGATGACGAAGGAGGATGGAAAGCAGATCAGTGTGCCAACACCACCACCACTGCCAGAGAACGGAGGAGTAAGATCATAAAAGAGAAGAAAGTCGTTTCAGGGAACAAAGCCGGCGAAATTTCAGAGGAAGCGGGAGCCAACATTTTGAATTTCGTGGAACAGCGCTTCCGAGAGGATTACAACTTCCGTGTTCTGGATCCAATTTTCCGAGAACAGAACACAGCAATTAGACTTATTGTCCGGCGCGTATCACACAGGACGAAAGCCACCGGCTGGCGACAAATCGAATCCTTCCGAATACATTTCTCGTCGAGAACAATTTGGAAATTTCAATATTCCTGGAAAACACTGAACTGGCCCGGAAAACAAAAGTCAGGAGCTGAGGAGGCTCCACAAAACATTGGGCTGGGATAGGAGCATCAGGCTGTGATTGAAGAAGAGGGATTACTAGCGAGGGATTAGGAACTGAGGTGCGAACAGTGCTGGAGAGCACCCCTAATAACGCTGACAGGCGGCTGAAGAACAGTGGAAGGATACTGACTGAGGATGAAGAGATAGCAGACATCTGAGATCGACAGGAGTTCCACGATTCGGGTCAGCAAACGAACAGCAAGACGAACGACCGCATGATTAAGAAAGCCGAGAAGCTTCCTCTGCTCAATAGCCGCTTTATCAAATCATGTTTCCCAAAGATGACCGTCTTCATGCGGCTCACGTTTCGCTGTTTCGTATAAAAGTAAACAAACTCGACTATTGAACGCTCGATCGACCTCTACTCTCCTAGCGAGTCTGAGTAAATGAGAAGCTCTCTGCTCTTCCGGCGCTCACCGATTGCTACATCGATCCCCACAGCTGGAGCTAGAAGTAGTTTGAGAGCTAAGACCAACGCTTTCGTGCTCGAGGAAGGACCCTGTGTTGTTTCGCTGCTCGGGCGTCGCAGCGATCAGGGTCCTAGACAAGAAATCTCAAAAACAGGCCCAATGATTGACTGAGTTTCACCACAATAGAGGAATGAAACATCGAGTTAAAACATTCCAAGTTAAAACTCAACTAACAGGGTTTCCTCGGAATCTCCGCATGAACGCGTCTCGATTCAAAGATAATGTGAGGAGAAAAATATCCACCTATTCGATTTCTCAGTTCAGTTCAAACTGCGAACGTAATCGTTGATGCTCAACTTGGCAACATCAATCCGGCCCACTTGATTCTGTGGACGAATTTCATGAGGCATGACGAGCAAATGTTCTCCTCCACTCTGAAAATATCGTCCTTCATTTCAAAACGGAGTTGGAAATTCATAGAAATCGAAGATGCGCGGTTTCCGATCGCAACGGTCGCGACAGTCCGCCATGTAAGCGAGTCCGACGATTAGAGGCACTCCGTTCCGTCGATTAGAGCTGTTTTGTTTTCATTCTGCTCTGATTGTGCTGTTTGCGATAGCCGGCACCCAGCAAATATTTGAAGCATTCCGTTGATTGCCGTTCAGTGTCAGTTCAGTTTGTAAATCCTACAAAAATGTCAATTGCTGACCAACTCAAGGAGATGGGCTTTGCTCCCGACAAAGTCGAACAAGCTGTCAGAGCAGCCGGAGATTCGCTCGAGCAGGCCATGGAGTGGATTCTAGCACATCAGGATGAACCTTCAACTTCGTCGGCCTCGGCCGGGGCTGTTGCGACTCCGTTCGCCGCAGAAGAGAAGGACAACAAAGAAGACGAAGCCGCTGCCGAGCCAGCGGAGACTCCGGCAGCTGACGGCAAGTAAACGAGCTTTCGATNACTTGATTCTGTGGACGAATTTCATGAGGCATGACGAGCAAATGTTCTCCTCCACTCTGAAAATATCGTCCTTCATTTCAAAACGGAGTTGGAAATTCATAGAAATCGAAGATGCGCGGTTTCCGATCGCAACGTTCGCGACAGTCCGCCATGTAAGTGAGTCCGACGATTAGAGGCACTCCGTTCCGTCGATTAGAGCTGTTTTGTTTTCATTCTGCTCTGATTGTGCTGTTTGCGATAGCCGGCACCCAGCAAATATTTGAAGCATTCCGTTGATTGCCGTTCAGTGTCAGTTCAGTTTGTAAATCCTACAAAAATGTCAATTGCTGACCAACTCAAGGAGATGGGCTTTGCTCCCGACAAAGTCGAACAAGCTGTCAGAGCAGCCGGAGATTCGCTCGAGCAGGCCATGGAGTGGATTCTAGCACATCAGGATGAACCTTCAACTTCGTCGGCCTCGGCCGGGGCTGTTGCGACTCCGTTCGCCGCAGAAGAGAATGACAACAAAGAAGACGAAGCCGCTGCCGAGCCAGCGGAGACTCCGGCAGCTGACGGCAAGTAAACGAGCTTTCGATTCACCGCATCGAAACACGGGAATTAGATTTGAGATTTTCCTCATTGTTGAGCATGACAGGATATCCGGGATTCGGACAAAGCTTCCAATAGAAGCAAGAGTTCGATCGGATCGTGTGTTCAGTGTTTGCAATCTGAGCTAATTGGTATGAAACGAATTTCCGCTGACAAAGCGCGAGCAGAGGGCTCTTGAACTTGTTTTAGTCTCGGTTCAACCCCATCAGCGGCAAAGTCATGACAATATGTGGTGATCGAGGAAACATTTCAGAAACGTCATATAGAACTTTTCCCACCGATTCGAGTCTAAGAAATTCTAGAGTTTCGGAAAAAATGCGAACTCTTGATCCGTTCTCCATCGTGACCTCAATCGGGAGGAAATTTCCGGAAATCTGAGACTTTTCAGGAACTCACTGGACACCGCCGCAATTTCCTCGAGTCGACGTGTCTTTACAATCTGAGCCCCAAGTCAACCAGAGCCCTATGTGCCGTCAGTTATCCGTGCTTATCCGAAATTACTCAGAAACCCTCCGAATTTTACTCAGTTACGACTTCTACTTTAGTTTCAACTTCCCAAGGAACATGAGAAGAAACGGAACATACTAAAGATATAGGAGACACATTTCGTCGGAGAGTTCGAGCGCTCTTCATGCTGACTGAGATATATTTTTCCGTTCCCAGTGAGATCGATGAGATGCGATGACTGCCAAAAGTTGTTCCCATCCGAAGACGCTCTCGTCTTCCACGCCTCAAAGACGGGACATTCCAATTTCTCAGAGAGCACCGAGCAAGTGAAACCAAAGTCTCCGGAGGAAGTCGTGAGTAGAAAATTGTCTTTCCTCTCGCATCCGCAAAGCGCATTCCATGCGAGTGTTTTCGTCTGAGTGAGTGTCAGTGCCGAGGAATGTCGAATCACTTGAGAAGTTTGCTGAATTCAACTCTTGCTCCTATATTATGTCAACTACGAGAGCAAGCTCGCTCCGCAGTAGTTCCCTCCACTCCTGCTGTGTGCCATCGTGCTGCACGTTCAAAGAATGCGGCCGGGCCAACCGTCTCTCTGGAACAGTGTACATGCGTCGTCCCTGAACAGAGCCTTTCCTTCAGCGAGGACACTACTTCGGAAGAGATGCCCCTGACGTGAATTCGCAATTAATACCTTCAGATACCAAACGAGTGCCATCAGAGAGGGGTCGAGAGCTTCAAAGCCTCGAACCGATTCTGAGGTTTCCGATTTCGATTCCAGAAAGCACAGCTCGCCGCCCTAGAAGCCAAAATCAAGGAAAACAGACGGATCAAAGAAGAAAAGGAAAAACAAGAATCTCTGGAACGCGAACGCTGTCGACGGACCCAAGGCAAAGAGATCGTGGAACTTCGCCAGAAATTCAAGGTTCGTTCATATTTGGCTTCACTTTCAAATTTGGCGGCACTGAATGACGTTGTGGGTCACGCTGATCGAAATTCTCACAATTCTCGTTACTCGTTATAATGCATGCAATCGATCCTCAAGAGGGAGGGTTGTCGTTCATTCAGAATGCCAATCAAAGATAACGAAGAAAAGAATCGATCGGAAACTAAGGCGATTCCTCACAGGACGATGAAATCAAGCGGGATGCCGAGGCGCGTCGTCGAGAGAAAGAAGAGGACGCAATCGCTCGTAAGCGAGTTTTGGAGCAGATTGAACGAGACCGCGAAGACCGAAGGCAACGTCAAGCCGGTATAAATCCGCGCACAGCTCCTCAGCCCACACAAACGGCTCAGCCGATCATTTCCTCAGCGCCAGCCAAGGATTATAATGAAACCCGGATTCAGATCAGGTAGATTGCAGCGTGAACTTTGGAGCAGGCCGCGGATTCGAGCTTTGGAGTCAATAGCGACAGTCGGAAGTTCATATGATATTTACGGGGAGTGTGAATGATTTGTGTCGAGGACAGCGTTCTTCTTGAAGAGTAGAACCGGATCTTGTGGAGCAGCTTTCACCGCTTGTTTCTTCTTTTCAGATTGACCAACGGTCAAATTCTGAACCAGTCCTTCAAGGCCGAGGACAGTTTGGCGGCTGTTCGCTGCTATGTCGTAACCAATCGAACAGACGGAGACGTGCCTTTCCAACTTATGACTTCCTTCCCGAAGAAGGTGAGACCCAATCCAAATATCCGCAGATTCGCCGAGTGCCCTCGGTAGAGTTTACTTATCGATGAATCGGGTACTCTGAACCAGAAGTTCGAGATCTCAATACCCGTAATTTCTCAAGAATCCAACGGGAGTGGAAAACTCTTGTTTCCTTCACTTCCCGTGTTCTGACATCGATGATCACACGGTTGCTTATCTCAAAGTAAGGGAGTAAACCGCATGAGGAATGGGAAAACTCGACTGACAGGTGTCTTTCCTCTATTCCAGGTTTATGGCGAAGAGGACATGCCTAAAACCCTTAAAGATCTCAAACTGGTTCCGTCAGCCGTTTTGATCCTCAACAAATCGGAAGCTATGCAGGCCTTCTGATTCTCCACTGGTTTATTTCTATAGTGGTTGCGATTTCTGAGCGTATTCTTCCACATCAACTCGTCACCCGTCGAGTGAAGCATATTTATTGCCAAATAAATGCGTTCTTTTTAAATATATGTGCGGCCCTTCATTGATTTCATCAACAGATTCGACGTGGTTGGCCTTTCCTGAACGATTCTTGTCGGAAAAGGAGCCTTTCTTTCAGTGAACTCTCACGACAGAGCTCTCCCAGTCCACTTTCAGCAGCTGAGCGAACCTTTCGAGAGGGTTTGAATACGAGGCCATCTCCATATTATTGGCTCCGACGTCGCGAGTCCCAAACCATTTCACTACAGGAACGGGAAGTTGCTCTTCTCTCGGAAAAACAAAACCGAGAGGGAGGACCAGGCGGTGTAGATTTCCAGGAAAGCTTTTCTGTCAGAATGACATCGAGAACAAAACTCTCCTCTTTAACATGATCGCATCAGCGGGGAAAAAGTGTCCATGCGACTTTGGGGACGGAAAAGTCGCGCCTTGTTTAACACGAAACAACAGCCGCCTGGTTGAACACCAACAACAACAGAACCTTGTGTTTCCCTCGGATGAGGAACGAGTCGCAGGGCGTTTCCGACCCAAGTTCGATATCCGGAAAGTTTCACCGGAGCGAGTTGCTCGGAGAGACTTTTAGAATCGGAAGCGGTCATCTTGGAGACCCTGCGCTGTTGGAGCGTCTCCCGGGCAAAACGAGGTTCCGGAAAAGGGATCCAAACACGGGAACGATGAAGAGGCAAGCGGTTCTAAAAAAGTTGAGAAACGTCTTTGGCTGGATATTGACCGAGCGGATCTTCGAAAAAAAAAAACAGCCCACGTTGACCAAACAGGATATTGGCTCCAAGCTTCAAACGAAGCCGTACCCGAACTCTGTTTGAGAATCTTTTGATCCGTTCTTGTTTGCGCGATGACACGAGAACGCCTCAAGAAACCGATAAGATCGTCCAATAAACGGAGTATGTATGTAAGCTATAAATAGATTCCATATCTTCGAATTATGGTTACGGAACTTGTCGACCCGAGTGAGAACTCATCAGCGGGAACGTCTCTGTCCTGTGCAGTGCACCAGGCTGTCTGCGCGGTGTTTGGCTTGATGGCAGGACGTAACGGGTGAAAATATTTGCGTTCACTTGATCAACATGAGTTTTTCGCGACCTGTTTTTATCGTCACGCTTCGACCAACTGTAAGCGAAAGCGTTTTAGCGACCGAGGAAAAACTAGGAGCGTCTCTTAGAGATGTTTCGAAAGATACCTTTGATTAGCTGAATATGTAGTGTGCAAGACGAATTCATTTGAGGAGATGGATGAAGCTTTTTGTGATACGTCGAGCCGAGCACATTGGAAGTAGGTATATGAGTACATGGTCAGAAATGAAAAATGCGAGAGCCGTGAATAGAATCATTTGACCCCGAAAAGAAGGCCAGACAAACTCAGAACCTGAGTAAATATGACCATGGCCTAAGTGAAGCAATCGCGCTTCTTGTACAGTAGAGCTATAGCGTCACTTAGCGAAGTCCAACAAGTAATGAACGTTTCCACGTTAGCGGCGGCAACGAAACTGAGTATCAAATGTCAGTGAACGGATTTCGGGTAGACGGTTAGACACAAAGTCGGTGATGACCTCTCCAAGAGTTCGTCATGTCGCCTTCAAAATGTCTGAAATGCCCTTGTTTCCATCCACCGGAACCGAATCATGGCTCTCCCAGAAAACATCGGAATCGAGCCGTGTCGAGAATGCTCAGAGGTGACCTCCACGAAACTTTGTCAGAATTTGAAACGAATTTATTCTCCTGGTTATTTGCAGTATTCGAGATCATTACAGGAAGTATCTTGAATCGATCAGAATGCATTCTATAACAACAATCTCTTGTTCCGTGCCGTCCGAATAAAGTCATCAGGTACCTGATCAAATTGACGTGATGACAACTCATCTGCGTAGAGAGACTTTCGATGCGTTACGTTCCGGATCAAGGCATCTGGACTACAGTGTCACGATCCAAGCTACAAGTTCTCGCTCTGAGCGTTCAACAGGAAAACTGGAAGACCTTCATCTCGCGCTTCCGTACTTCCCTTATGTTAAGGGGAGTGGAAAGTCCAGAAACGGTAAAATCTATGATTCCTGGCTTGGAATGAGCAATTTCAGTGCTCAATCTTCGTTTTCGCATCGAATCTCGACGAACACATGGCGCGCGCATGACTCACACCTCATCAGCTCTAGCAAGTTCTCTATGGGATCTATAGTCCAGCCTGGTCCGACGGATGTGATCCCTAAGCTGTACTCACCATTGGAGATCCCATAGCGAATCTTTGGAAAACTCCGAAAACAACTGTTGTGCGGTTTAAGATATGTCACACAAAACTTCCGTGACGGTTTATTGGGAATCTATCACCACCGTACTGTCACTCGGCTGATGATGATCGGGTCGTAGAGAGAAAGTGAAAAGCCAATATTATGGTCGGCGGTCGCTGTCGATCTCGTCGTAGTGACAGCTCTTTCTCACACACAACACATCAGCTGGGTGCGCGTTGATTCGACGGTAACTCGATCGTGCGCCCCGCGAGTGTCCGGTGCTCACTCGTAGAGTAGCGCGGAGGGCATCGCCATGTTTGTTTTGAACGGCCGGTGAAAGCGTCGTCTGCTAATGTTTACTATCGCACGCGCTGTGTGAACAATCGAACGCGTTCGTGAGAGACTCGACAGAGTGACTGCTCTGAGTGATATTTCGCGCAGTATGGTTGACCCGAAGACGAAAGGCAAGATGAAGAACAGAAAAGCGAAACCTAGACACAGTGTTCCGGCGGAGTTGCTCCAAGACGAACGTTTCAAAGATGTTGCGCTCGATCCCAAGTTCCGCTCTATCCCGAATTCAGAGGCCAAAATCAAAATCGATGAACGTTTCGCCCAAATGTTCACCGACAAGCGATTCAAGATCAAAGCCACCATGGATAAGAGGGGTCGTCCCGTGAATACGACCAGTACCGAGGACTTGAAGCGTTTCTACCATTTGGAAGAAGACCAAGAGGATTCTGACAGTGAAACCGGTGACGAAAGAGAAGTGTCAACGACCAAGTCAAGGAAAATCAAAGCCAAAACTAAGTCGAATGGGCATCGTGATGACATCAAGGACGGTGAGCTCGATAACAACAAAAGCGAGTCGGAGGGATCTTTAGCTGAGGATGCAGGGGTGTCGTCGGCGGATGAGCTGCTTGACTTTGCGAGAGGCGAAGGCAATGTGGAAACCTCGGAAGAAGACAGCACGGACTCTTCTGAAGATGAAGAAGAGAAGTTGATGCGCGAAGAGGCAGAACAGGAGATCGAATGGGACGAACTCGACAAGGACGCGCCCAGAAGCGACGACATATCGCGACGGTTTGCTTTGTGCAACATGGACTGGCAGAACCTCAAGGCCGTAGACCTTTTCGTGTTGATGAGCTCGTTCGTCCCGGCGAACGGAGTTGTCCTCTCCGTGCGGATTTTCCCCACGGAGTTCGGAAAACAGCGAATGCAGGAGGAGACGCAGCGCGGTCCGAAGCTCTATTCGAAAAACGCGCAAGCTCTCAGAAAGTACGAATTCGAACGCCTCCAGTATTACTACGCTGTCGTCGAGTGCAACAACGAGAACACCGCGAACGCGATCTACGAAAGCTGCGACGGCACGGAGTTCCAAACGTCTGGAACCAAACTCGACCTCCGCTTCATTCCGGACGATATGGAATTCGACGAAAGTGAACAAACGGACTTCTGCGACTTAAACCCGGTTGACTACGAACCAGTAGACTTCGTGAACGCTGCTCTTATGCAGTCGACGTGCGAGAGCACATTCGACAGCGAGGACCTTCGGCGCAAGAAAACCCTGGGAAAACTCTATTCAAAAGAATCGAAGAAAACTCAGAAGAAAAAGGGTCGAAAGCAGGACGACGATCAGTTAGATCACATGGCGGAGCACCTCAAAACCTACATCGCTTCCGACAGCGACGAAGCCGGAGCAGAAGCGGCAAGCAGCGCTGCTGAGAAATATCGAAAGCTACTGTTGGGCGCAGATGACCAGGAGAACGGGAATTCATCGGGAGACGGCGGTGACAAAGAGATCGTCTTCAATCCTGAGCTTAATGCCGCCGTTGAGAAGGCGCGCAAGGAGAAGGACGACCGGGAGAAATCGAAGAAAACTCCGTTCCAAGAGTATCTGGAGAAGAAGAAGCAGAAAAAACGCGAACGTCGTCTGGCCGACAAGGCAAAACGGAAGAAAGAGACAACTTTCTCGGATGACGAACTGCCTGCAGGTGTTTACGAGAATGATGAATTCTTCCAGCAGAGGTTGTCAGACTCCGAGCCGGACGAGACAAAGCGTGACGGTGAATCTGCCGAGGAGAACGACGCTCGGGAAAATCAGCGTCGAGAGCAAGAACTCGAGTTATTGCTCATGGACGAGCAGGGTGAATCTCAGAAGCATTTCTCCCTGAAGAAAATCCTCAATAACGAAAAGCAGTCCGAGAAAAACAAAAACAAAAGAGGCCGAAGCTCGAAGGTTGCCGCCGCAGACGACGAATTCAAGGTCAACGTCAAGGACCCTCGATTCAGTGCCATTTATTCTGACCATAGATTCAACATCGACCCCACGCACGCCTCTTTCAAACGAACCAAAGCCATGAACGCTGTTCTCGCCGAGAAAACCAAGAGACGAAGAAAACACTAGTTTCTGTTCGAAAATTTATAAAATAGGTTTCAAGTGGAGACATTCATCGTGGTTTTGGAGTCTCAAAGTTTTGGAGAATCAGGGTTCAATCAATAAACTATTGTACTTTAATTTTCATCCGAACTCCGAGGTTTCTCCTAAATATTCGCGTTTCAAATGCCGAGTCCCGTTTAAAATCAATTCAGCTCGCGACGTTCATCTTCTGATGCAGCCGAGATTTGCAATTCGGAACGAAAGTTTCTCTTGATCGATGGAATCAAAGTTTACCGCACAAAATGTGACTTCCTCCTTTGCTCTCACTTCCTAACCGCCTCCTGTGCCTCGGTTCAACCGACGGGATCTGTTTCTCATGTTTTTTTTCGAAAGAGTATCGTCAATGGCGACAGTTGTCCCGTCTCCCGAAAAGCCGTAAACTCTTGCATCGAATGTTTACTCGTCCGCCCTCCGTTCTCTATTCTATCATTGCCTCAGCGCCCGATATGGCTCGTGCGGAACGGAGATGTTGAAGTGGGAACAGCCTCTGATAGGTTCCATTTAGAGCAACGTTTATTGCTTGCATCGCAGAGCTCGGATCATTTGTGGAGCTCAGCGAGGAATTATCGGAGCTAAGGGAAGCGATTGCAGGGGAAACATGGAGAGCAATGTTCGCATCCATTAGCTTCAGTAATGGCATCGAGAAGAAATCCAGCGAGGAGAATCCTGTTCCGGAGGCTTATCCCTCCAGATTCGAAGCTCGGCACCTGCCTCGCATCGGATGATTCATCGATGCTCGCGAAGTCTTTCTCAGGAGAATTGGAAGGTAGTACATATCTAGAAAAAGGAGAACCCGAGACTCGATGGTTCTTCGAGATTTCATCGATTCGATCCCTTCTCTCGAAGCTTTTCGTTGATTTTCTTGAGACAGGATAGAAATTCGTTTCTCGAGCTTTTAAAGATTTTGCCCACAGGCTGCTGTTTTGCTTTCCCAGGGTCGGGAGAAGGTTGTTGCCAGGGGCGGCTCTCCCAGAAAGAAGCTTCAGCCCGTCGGAGCCCAGCAGTGTAATGTATTTCAAATAAGGAATCCATCAGAGCCGGGATAAGTGTCAAGGGGCGGTCGATCTGGGTAATGTTTTCAGGTCCAACCTTCGCAAGTGTTGATGCTTTCTCAGGCTCCTGGCTGATGGAGGGCGAGCACAGACTGAGCGTCCACGTCACGTCAAGCCGGCTACAACACGCCACGTAATGTTGCAATTTTTCTCTGAAAATTCTTTCACTCAGCGACCGTGCTCCAAACATTGATGATGCTGGTCAAGCCTGTCGCCCCTGAACTCTACTCCTCGTCCTCCTGGATTCCTTCGGCATCGAGGAGGCCGAGGTTCTGGTCGAGCTCGAACCTAAGTGCGGGGAGTCCGATGCACAGCTCGGGATGATGATCGAAGCTCCGTACAGTATTTCTCCTCCGGCTTTGAAGCCATGTTGGAAGACGTGAGCTCTTTCTTTGCTCCGGGAAGCAGCAGAAACAACAACAAAAGCAGCCTACCTTACCATGAATTGCGTTTGGAACTTGCCACCACTAAACCGTAAGGGATTCTCTCAGGACCAAACCTTTGGGTCTGCGGGAAGATCATAAATAAGGCTCACTCCTCGCGAGCTGAACCCAATACCGAATGCCTCCCCCGAGAAATCCGTTGCCGAAGCAGCCGCAACAGGAGGCACTTTTCAATGTTTAACTCAAGACCCTCGAAAGCCTCGTTCAAGGAGCCTCCTCTCTCTGTCTCTCTCTCCAAGAACTCCGTGCGTCTTGGAAGATACCTACTATAATGAGTCGACGATGAGGAACAGGATTCGACCCGATGACTTGCATGAAAATATCTCTAGTGGTCGTTTTCATTCCGTGAGCATCGAGCGAATGAGGTAGGATCTCTCCCTAAAAACTGCGGGATCCAAATGCATTAGTCCGAGCACAGTTCACCTAGACCTTCGGAGCACCTTTTCGACGTCATCCAATCACCGTGGGAGTGATTACTTCGGATCAGGTGGCGAGACCTAGAACTTCGCGCAGTTTAAGGCTGACGAGCAAAACTTGGGAGCAACCCCGGACCCAGATTAGGCATGCATTAATTAACCGGGGGCTCGGCGGGGACCTCATAGCAGGAGGCCAGCAAGGGATTCAAATCTTAGGACCGAACCAAGCTCGGGTAGTTTCAAGAGGTTGTGGACAGGTTGACGGAACGGGCTCGGATCTCACATCTCATTCTCGTAACCTCGACTGCGAACTTTTGAGCTCAGCGCAGTTTCTTTTGTTCTTCGTTCCTTCGAGCAATATTGTGACAATTCAGAACATAGTGTGAGGAAAAGTTCGGAGTTGTCGAGACCTGTTCGTATACATTCCGCATGGTTTCTCTTAGCTACACTGCTCCGCCGTGACAAGTTGAGAGGAGGTGTTCTCCTTGTTACGGGGCTTGCGCTTTATTGTGCAGAACAAGGTGCAATACGAATAGGAGGAACAAACAACGGAGGCAAGAGGTTGCCTTCGTCCCGCTCCGTCTGGCGGAGATCAGGGAGGTAAACGAACTCGGTTTCGAGAGTTTTTGAGAGAACTCCACGCAGCCTCGAAACGTTGATCTCAAGAAATGTAGAATTATGACACCTCTGTATATTTGAAGATTCATCGTATAATCAGCGCTGAACTCGGAAGTTTTGTCGGAAAGGGAACTTGTGGAGCTCCGAACCGGTGAGTGTTAATACTTGACGCTGAAGAACGAAAAGCTAGGCTTTGGAGTGGCACTCATGGGGCACAACACATCCCGTGCATCTAGTAAGTGTTTTAGTTATAGTTATGAAATTCGCGTGTCTCCCTGGTGCTTCTCGAGCACGGCTAGGTTTGCGATCGCACCTGAATATGTTAGCATTTTCGCGATTATTTAGATTCACGTTTCCTTGCTTTCTGATCTTGGCAGCGTGCTATTTTGTCTGGTATGCGTACAAACGACCTTCCTCGTTGTTTCTCGTAGTAGCCCCAAACTGTTTTTGTTGAGTTTCACGGAGTCGGATCACTCGGAGAAGTCTAACTCGACGTCAACATGAAGGCGATCATAAACTGTAGTTGCTATAAATCTCATCGGGATAATATTCGAATACAGTGAGGTCTCCACTCAGTAAACACAATCCAGACATTGAGAAATGTATATTACCGCGAGCTGTTTACCAAATCGAGGAGTTTCAACATGGAGATGCATGAGGAAGCAACACGGTTCTTTCAGGTTTCGGAATATCCACTGAACCATGTGTTCACTGAATAGAGCTTGCTCAGAATAAACTTTTCTTCCATGCAGTCGATGTTTTGCCCTCCTAGAAGTTGCCCTTCCGAGATGATTTTCGGGAATCCCGCAAGTCGATAGAATCTCGCAGCTGAAGCAGAGCAAGAGAAGGGAAACCGAGACGTTTTTCTCCAATGCGCTCAAGGGGATCTGAATGACGAGAACGGCATGACCTCTCCGATTGCTGCCACATCTGGCTGCAAATTGCTCCAACCAGCGTGATGAGATTCCGATGAAGATTGATTGAATACAATATTGCAGCGTTCCACATCCGAATGATCTATGTTTCTTCTCAGCTGTTGGAAGCAGCTGAATATTTCCCGGTGAAGCCGAGCCCCGCTGTTCTACTTGCGAGGTCAGCGGGGTCGGATTTCGAGAATGAAGCACTGAATGTTCCTCAAACTCTTCTGGCCAACCTCCTGGGTTGCGCCTCGCTGGCCCTCGTTATAGTTGAATGACGCGTATCGATCTTGCGTTTCAGATGTCAGACTTCCGGTGTGTTATCATTGGAGCTTGGAAGTTTAGGCATCATTCATTAATCAGCCTCCATCAATCCATTGATAAATTGATCGGAGTTTGATTACTTCGATGATATTTACCCAACAAAGTCATGGGCTAGAATAATCAGGCACTATTTCACTAACTATCCATCAATCCGTATTGATTGATGGAATTTCAAAAATGATTGATGACTGAACATCCAAGCTCTAGTTATCAGCCTGTAAAGAATGGGCATGATGGAAACGAATCTCGATGCGAAAGCGCATAAAAGGTAACGAGCACGCGTAAAGCAGCCTGTGCTGACCGATCCCGTCGGGTCATTGAACTGACGAGGGCCGAGGCTCAAAAAGACCTCTATTTCTTCAGAATATCAAGGGCCCTCCAAAGAACCGGAAGGTTCCCCCCGAGAAATTTTGTGTCCTCATCCCCTGACAGCGTGATTATCACAGATGGAACACCCTCTTAGCGGTCCCAAGCTTCCTAAAACGCCGAAAGTCTCGTTTCTCACTGATGTAAATAAGTGTATTCGCCGGAATTCGAGGTCTTTGCCGCCAAGAGAGATCCGAAGCAACATCGCTCTTGGAACTGAGTATCCTTCAGACGTTGTGACAAGCGGCTCCACGTGCATAAGATTTTGCTTCAAAGAACGTTGAGAAGGGCAGGCACTTGAGTACGACAGCTGCCTAAGCATCGCCTCGTTGAACTGTTGCGCCTTAGTCGAGCTGTTCAGGCATGAAGTTTATTCATGAAATTTCGAATCGGAGCACCGATTCAGATCCAGATTCGGGGGTGTTAATCGGGAGTAGTCGAAGTCGAATTCGGTTCTTCTCGGCGCAGATTGAAGTCGTTGGAATGGTTTCGAGCCGTGACGGAGGAATACGATCGTGTGGAGCGATGGAAACATCGATTTGTGACAAGAACTCCAGGGCAGCTTCATTATTCGATTTATTTTCCAATTTGTCAATTTGCTCATGAGTTCATGAATGGTGAATAATGAATTTTTCTGCGATTTCAAGCTTCACTCATCACGAAAAGTAGCTCCATCAATTCCGTCGGAGAAGTAAATACGAGAATCGTCTGCTCAATAATAAAACTGACGTTGGTAATAGGTATTTGAGTATATCTCGTGACATCTGGAGACAGCTCCCTAGGTTTTCATTCTTCAAATTTCAAATCGTGGGCCGAGACGCTTCGTTGCGAAAAAAATTCCGACGGTTCCCAAAGAATGTCAACGGATTCGTCAAACAATGTTCTCAGAGAACTCGGGATGTCGGTGACTGTCGTTGTTCTCCTCGTAGCTTCGTTCCCGAGCAGCTTTTCTGTCGCGCAGCTGTGAGGGCTCATTAAATTGGTGACGGTTTGGAGTCGATTTTTTTCCTTTTCGATTCCGGAAGCTCCCGAGCAGGAACTCCGTCAGTTTTATTTGAACCGTTCGAAGTTGACCTCTCAAAGTCGCTCAGGATCCGGAACGGAGAAGTTCCGTTGAATAGACAGGGAACCAGGTCAGAAGCAGAGCCAGCGAGGAACGAGTGAACGGCGCGCGATCTGAGAAGAAAACTTAGCGCTAAAAAATGGTTTCTCTGCTCAAAGACTTGCAACGGGTGGGGTCTATGAAGGTAAGCGGCCTCGCTGAGGAAGGAACGGCGGCCATTGTTGCGTCTTCTTCGCGAAATAATGAGCTCGGGATAATTAAGGGACGATCATTTTTTAAGATATGTATAGGAATATTCTGCCCTCGCGATCCGTCCCGGGTGCGCGGACTCCACTGCGTGTCAGTGAAAAGGAAGTTTATAAAAGCGCTAAAAGTGAGACAAATACAGAGTTCGTAAAGAAACGACGGCCGTCTGGACCTCGGCTTCTCGGATCGAAAACGACGTCATGCGTCAGGGACGTCATGCTAGTTGTTCTTTCATTTCGTTTGCTCGACCTTTCTGGTATTTGCGTTGAGCATTTTGCTAGCCGGTGTTCCGATAGGGGAAGGAAATGTCCTGATGACTTTGAAAAATCTCCGATCTCGCCCTTCGACCTCGTCAGAGTATTTTATTATTTCTCATAAGAAGGTTCCGCTGGGTCTCCATAAAAAAACTATCGAGAACTCAAACCCTTTGATAGCGTCCAGCCACAAAGCAGTCCCGGCGTGACATTGAGGATCGTTTCTTGAATTTCTTTGTTCGCTTCGACGAACGCTTCGGTCAGACCAAGCGAATCGGGCTTCATCTTGATTGTGTCGTAAACTCTTCTTTGCGACGGAGCAGATTATTATTAGACAAATGGACGCTCTACATGGACCGACGGGTACATGGCTAGATATTGAAACCCTCATTGCTGGAACAAAAATTGATGCGGTAGTGTCAGAGAACTTCCATGCTGACGCGCAAGGGGTCCTGATCAGGTGTGTTTGGATATTGGAAGCATGAAACGTAATCCACCTGAGGCTGGATTGATGGAATAAGGTGACACATGACGATGCCCACATGTACATTTACTAGCACTACTCTCCCCTCCGAAAAAACTGACCCTCCTGCCACAGAACTTGACATAACAAAGTTCTCTGGATCAACGCTTCTCTTCGGATAGCCATAATTAGCTGTGCCTCAACAAAATAGATGGGGTGCAGTTTCCTGAGATCAGGTAATCCATTCCTTGTCTGTGAAATGAGTGCGTTTCGCATTAGATTGCTATGCAAACTATTTCAGACTCGCGTACTAGGCTACTTGCTCCCCCGAAAGGAAAGGAACATCAACATACCTAGCCATCCAAGCGATCGGCGACGGTCAACATTGTTAGATTCTCAGCTGTTCTGCTTTAGGATATATACTTCATGTTCACAGGTATGCTCCATGTCACAGTGATGTGCACCAGCAGTTCGAATAGTTCTCAAGATTTATTCTTGTATTTACCTCGCCTGGTCTGACAAGGCCCTTAGATCCGCTTGAAGTTTAAATACTGTTTGGAGTCTACGTCACATTTGAATCTGCTTTCTTCCACCTAGGAATGATCGAATCGAATCATCGCTTGACACGCACTCACGAAAACCGTGAAAGTATCTTGTTTATTGAGCCAGATTTCAGGTCCGTTTATTATATATTTGACACATGGGTATTAGACGCATGGGTCACGCTTAGTGGGAGAGCGTAACACAAAACGGGTGATCACTGGTGCTGCGCAAAATGTGCATGAAGTTATCGGGACTACATGGCGGTCGGTGTTCTGAATACCGAGGTAGATCCTCGTTATGCTTGACTCCTGAACCCGCGATTTCGACTGAATTCATCACTCAATTAAGAAGGCTTCTGTTTCCCTTCCCGAAGCCATCCTCGTCCGCAGGCTTTCAAGAAGAGACAGAAATGACTGACGATGGTCGCGGAGCATCAACTTGCACATACTTTCACAAAGCATGTGTGTCGGAGGCGTTTATTCTTCAGTATTGCGGAGTAGGAGGTCTCTCCTTGAGAAACAGTTTCTCGCGCCGCCGATTGCATTTGTGGCGACAAGAACGCGGCGCGACAGATGAGTTGACAAACTTTTCTTTTCATGGGATGCTCAGCTTTCGGTTTTCAAACAACTCATGCCATCCTGACCAGGCGATCGTACTGAGGAACCTCGATGCCTCTCACCAGGTGGCTTCGTTCTTCCAAGTTCCGTTTGATTCCTCCTGGCCAGGCCGGTGATGCTCACCTTCCACAGCGGCTGGAAGAGCGACATCCAAGTAGTTAGGAGGTTCAGACTCCAGGTTCGAATACCTCTCGTTCTCCATACGTGGAGAGGATGGTGCGAGTTCTGAACACGAATATTGTTCTGCTTCTCTTTGTTAACGCGTCGGAAGTGAACATCGCGAATCGCTTCTCTGGAGCCGTCCTTTCAGTCCTTGCAGAGGTTCGAGATTCCCAGATCCTGTCGAGATCGTTCGTGCGAATGTTTTCGCCACCAGACCGTTCAACGAATTAGGAATCAAGAGAATGATCAACTTTGCCACAAAGCACAAAGTTCCGTCCCTTGCCATCTATCCAATCGACGAATTTGCGTGTCGGTTCCATCTCATCGCTTTCGCCTTCCTGTTGAAAAATGGAAGCATGATCCTCCCGGAAAAACTACCAATCAAAACTATTCTGAACATCGTCGATCGCTTCATCGCTGCCTACAGCAAAGCCGCAGCCGCCTGGACGTGTCGGCACCGCAAAAAGGAAATCGTTCTGCCATGGGCCCTCTTCGGTGATTTAGTAAGGACAATGCTGCCAGTGTTTCTCAAAGTCGGGACGTGAACGTCGCATTGCGCACCGTGGATTATTTTCGTAGAAAGGAATCGCTGCGGCGGTGTTAGTATTATTTCCAGAATTTTGATGAATTTCCAAGAGGTGGTTTGCACCATTGATGACTGACATCGACGGAATGGGGAGGCGTTTCAGAACTAGCTCGTAAATGCAAATCACGAACAACTTTTCGAGAACCAGAACCACACCAAAATTGGTCCGGAATTCGCGAACATGACCGATCGACAACTGTCATCGAAATTTCGTTACACAGAGGTCGATGTCCGATCAGACTGCATCTCTGGCTTCAAGAAAGACGTTTTCAAGGCTTCACCGAGTATCGAATCTAAGAAACCCTACCGACGTTTCGCTCCGAGACCGAGTGTTCTGGAAAGCGACGCTCTCTTCAGATGGCTCGAGTTCACGATCAGAAGCAGACAGCCCAAAAATAACAAGACTGCTCAAAGTCCTCACTTTTAATCGGCTTATATGAGCGCTGACGCGTGCGTTATGGCGTCCACGTCTCTAGATCATGTTTTAAGCGCGTATTAGTCGACTCTTGCTCGCTTTCGCTAACGGAACTTGGGCCGTGCAGCGCCGGTATCTACGTGGGAAAAACTTCTGTCCGCGACGTTGATCGGCTTCCTGAAGCGTTTCGTCAAGCCTCCATGTTGTCTCACTTTCATCCGCAATCATTAGTGCTCCAATGAACCGCGTAAACATCTCAGTGAGCAATTCCTCGACCGTGCTAGAGATTTGGGAATTTCCAGGATATGTGGGACATTCTGTCTCGTTTCCGCGAGTTTCATTCCGGGGGAGGTCGCATTTGAAACATGACCTCTGAGATTGGATCAAGAGCTGGGTTCAAAGTTCTCAATCGATGTTCATTCAGCTGCAAAGAGTATGAGAGACGTCGTTCGTTGAACGGAGTCGTAACGAACTGAGAACGCAGCATGCTGTTGGAAACAGCTCTCATAACAGGAGCCTTACATCATCTGATTACAGCGCAGCTGTCATGCCAATTTACGAAATCGGAAAAAGTTGCATTCCACGAGTTCGTTGGCGTATGTCGTACGGCGCGGCGCCCGGAGTACATCGGCGGAAATAGGCCCCGCCTCTATTTGAGTCGCAATCGAGAAGCGCTTTTTTCAAAAATTTGCTGTCGGACATTAGTGTAGGCCTTCAATTGTGTCTTGATCGGCGAAGGCGACATGTTCTTTAGTGCTTAATAATTTCAATCCGCATTCGTGACGATACTGATTGTTCCGAATCAACTTCAGTGACTGCTTTTCGAACAGAATTTGATCGAATTTCCCAGATATCCAATATTAGCGGCGATGAACAACTTTCGATTCTTTATTTTTCAGTTTCCGGAAACGCGATCGAATGAAGATGTCCGAGAACCTTTTCCACCTGACATTCAAGAAAGCAGACAACTCTGAGAATATCCGACTGCAAGTATCAGATTCCGCCTATTTTGAGCTCTTTGAAGCTGACCGAAGGCGATCGCGATCGATATAGTTTCCAACAGACCTCTGGAAGTTGACATCCGCGACGGACGTCATAGAGATTCTTGTGAAGGTCAGTTAGCTAGTACAGAATATGATTACTCCCAGATATACCTCTACCCTCCATAGCGGCGAGAAGTTCCTACGCTGCCCCTTGAGAGCCGCTAAATTACTCTCGGCGCGCGTAGCGAAACGACTCGACGAGTCTATTCCTGACAGACGGTGTTTTTTCTGCTTCTTGGTTTGGTTCTGTAAAGCCGAGCTGCTCGATCAAACCTCATGGGTGTCTTCGGAGAAACTTTTCGCATCCTGAGCCAGGAGCATTTTCGAACAAAGAAGCTCATCACATCGGACTTCGTATTCATAGGCTTCAGGGCTCCTCTTCTTGATTCGCATCTGAATCTTGTTCCTGCGGTCCTCCTCCGAGAACTGAGTGCCGGGGGCAGAATTTTCGATGCTGTCGCGAAACTTTGAATTCCGTGAGTGAATGCCGCTGCGGAGGCACTTGATTTGTTGCTTTCCTTCTAATTGGATGGACTGATACAATTATCTTCTTTCTCGCTAAATTTGGCACAATCAAAGACTAGAAGCTACAAAGACAAACGGAAAGGAAAACTATTCAATCTCTATGAACAAAGTGGCTGCCCTCCTCGTTCCATTGTCTCCTCCTGCACAGAATCCACTCAAGGATCACATAAACATTAGCAAGCACACAAACGACAACGCGCTTGCTCTTCTGTCTTCAGAACAAGAGGACAACGACTTGTAAACAGAATGCTCACGACTGACTGAGTGTTCGTCTTTCTTCGCGCGTCGAGGGGGATTTTTCCCTGTCGGACAGTACAGAGAAAAAAATCCAAGAACTTTCACTCAAAGTGGAAAGAAGCGATTTTATTCAGGGCGGAGTTGCTTCGCTTCGGCAGCTTGGGCGAGCAGCTGCGAGCGCAGAGCAGTTGGCAACGTTGTGTCGCGAGCGAATGTCCTCGAAGCCCGTGAGGAGCCTTACAGCACCAGGAGCTAATCCTCACTGTAATCTCATAAGTCGGTAGACCACAAGTGTGAAAAACGAAGACACACAAAGAGAACACGACTCCTTCATCCTCGGTGTTGTCGCTGCTCAAACGACGACAACAGGAGCGGCAGCAAATGGAAGTGGTTCTGCTTCACACGTGGACACTCGAGGGAACATTTACCAAGAAACGGAAAACATCGGCTAAGCGAACAAACCACAGAGATAACTCGCTAAAGCCATCCGGAACAATATGGGAAAAGCGGATTCCGCGTAGGTGCTCCTTGTCAACAAAGAACAAACACCTCTAAACGGCGCCGCTTCTCTGATGATTCCGATGTTCCGAGCGACACCATTTGAAGACTGAAACTCTTGAATTATGTCACGTCCATGTTGTGCAATTCCTGACGATCTAATCGGATAACTTGTCGATTTGCTTGATGCAAAGTTGTATTCCCACGAGCTCATTAAACAAGGATATTGGAACTATAGAGATTTATCATTCGGAAGTTTCAAAGATTGAAATCGGCTCTGTTTCTCCTCAGACTCTCATTCCAGACGCACCGTTTTCAAAGTTTCATGAACTCATGATCTCCGAGTTATCGTTCTCATGTCACTCGATTCATATCTCCGGAAGTCTTCGATTAGCGTGCTCGGAAGCTGATTGAACTCCAGCGTAGCTCAACTGCGGCAAGCGTCGGAAAACAGGACGAGGGCTAAATTATTCCAAAAAGTGGTCCTGATCGACCTCTGCCACATGGAACGCGTACTTCAAAGCGAAAGGGAGATGCCTGACTGGAGTTTCAGATGTTCTACAAGATGTTCGACTAGTCACTTGAATCGCAAAAATTTCCATCGTCGCCAACTGAGCACGAGCCTTCTGTGATAATTCACTCTACGTCGACGACGCCCTTCCGTCTTGAAGCAGGACGATCACGATACCTTCCGAGGAAAATGATCTGACACGAAACAGGATTTGTTGCCTCCCAACTGTTCACTGGGTCTCCAACAACCTTCCGGTAAGGAGTCTTCGAAGCGGCAGTGACACCGCTCCATTGTGAGAGTTATACTGAAAAGGCGTGACGAAGGAGAATGAATCATGGCACACTACACAGGAGAGCCATCCTCTCACTCTAGCGTGGTGGGATTAATTTATTTCCCGCGACAAAAAGCAACATAATCGGTGCAGGGCGAGCTGTCACCCTTTGTTTCTCAACTGCTGTTGATCAGCGTCACAAAGACCGCATCGTTAGCTTAATTGAAAACATGCCCGGCGCTCGTGAAACTCAACACGTCAGTCAGTTTCTATGCCCTGCACTTGACCACCGAGGACCCCTTTCTGGGACATCATAAACTTTTAATCGCTAGTCCCTTCAGTTTCGAGTCCTCGCATTTTCTGTCTGGGTCTAGCAGATTCCTTACTTCGCTCAAAATCGCAATCGAATCGAGCTCTAAATCAAAGAGTATCACTGGCGTTTTAGTTGAAGTCGAGGAAGTATAAAAGAGTATAGGGTGCGGTGCAAAGAATCGAGTTCTCTGACGAATTTTCCTTTCCGAAGATATTTCGAATCCGAGGAGAGATGGTCGTCTTGCACCTTATGTGCTAGAGAAGACCGTTGCACGCTCTGTTCAACTAAAAACTAACTTCTCAGTTTTCTCTCAAAGGTACTTTTGGAAATCATTGAAAGCTATGATTCCAGAATCGTCATTACCGCGGAAGGTCTGGAAAACAGCTGATCCAATGTGAGAGGCGGTATTTCGGCCGTCCAGAGTATGTTTTCTGATTGCGAGCTTTCTCCGATTCTATCAATATGTTGCACTCCATCTTCCGACAGGGTGGAAGACGCGCCGACAGAAACATTGTCAATCAGAGTCCGCAGAGCGTTCGTGGGCAGAACACTCGATCAAGTTCTCGTATCGTCTATCGCAGAACAGACTACTCGACCGAGAACTGAGATGCCGTTGACTTGATGGCTGATCGTGCGACTCGCTTCTCCGAGTCAACTTGTTGATAACTCGGTGACAGTTCTGATGTTGCGAAAGCGAGGTCTAATGCGTATAAGTCGGAAGCGTGAACTGAACTCTTTTCGAGCTTTGGTAAGACCAATGTACGGCTCTCCGGAGGTTGCTTTCCTTCTTTTCCATACGAGATGCGTTCTGGAGGACACTTTCGCTCGTTCATTCCGGTCTCGATCACTCAGGGGGAACAGTCAAAGACATTCGAGCAGGGTTCCTTCCTTCCTTAAAGTCAATCACGTCCGTTTCTAGAAACTCGATCCACAGGGTTCAGAGTGCCTGAGTGTTAGAGGAGCCGGCGCTTTCCATTGTGACTCACGGTGAGCAGAAATATGGACGACGAAAATGGAGTGTTCCCAGATTGTGATGCTCCTGAGCATCTCTGGAAAGCAGCCACCCCTCTGCACAATCGCGACACTTCTTTCGGGAGAAAAGATGAGATGTTCGACGGAGAAAGCGTGATGTCGGGTTCGGTTTCCTAGCCACTGTTCGTTTTACTCCGGTTTCAAAGTGTCTTACTGAGTTTTCACTCGTTGAGTTTGATAGTTCGTAAGACCCGAGTTCAACTAATGAGGAGCTCCGTAGGCGCCGATTTCCTCCATCGATCGCTCATGCAAAACTACGGTCGCTGCCCCGCTGCACAGCAATTTCGTGGAGCTTCTCAAGACCATCGACCGGGTTACAGAAGGCCAAAGGAAACTACGTGTTCGACATCCCCTGAAGTCGGTCACTCACAGCGAGTTCACACTTTACGCTCCCACGATGCGGTCGTGCTCCGAAATAACTCTGTGAAAACGATTCCGGTGATCTTGAGCTGAGATTGTGAGAATTCGAGTGAGCAAAAATGGGTACGACCCTTATTTTGTCGCTTCTGTCTTTCCTTGAACTCCATATCAGTGTGTTTTCAAATCTCGAGCAACCATCATGGCTCGCGAACTCCAAACAACGAGCTGGAGACCCGAGGGCCCTGATAGCTGCAGCTGAGAGCATGGCTTTGCAGCTTGGGATAGAGCCCAAGGCTCTCCTTTTCGTCGATCTCGGGAAGATTCTCAGTCTGGGCAGCCTGAACTCGGAATCGAATTTCCTCTCGCTGAATCCGATGGTTTTGAAACGTGTGCCTCAGCTGAACGTTCACACTGCCCTTTGGGAGGCCTTGGCAGCACCTCAAGAGATCATTATTCTGTTGTCGCAAGCCGACTGTGTGAGAGGAGCCTTGTATCAGACCGATTTCATTCAAAACATTCGCCACAAGTTCGCCTTCGTCATCATCGTCAGAACGAAATACGAGGATCAGTTAGCAAGGCTGAGTACTTCGGTGTGTTACCCCACTCGTGCGCTCGTCTGGTCTGAGGAGAGAATCACGCGGTTCTACTGCGTTGAAAATTTCGACAACATATACATTGAGAAGTCCTCAAAACCGATGAGCGTTTGCAAAATATCGATCGTCGCTCCGTGCAAAGTGGCCTTCGTGAGTGATTCCGCTGCGAGCAGCAGTAAAAGTTATGAAATTTCTCTAAACTTCAAGTGCAACTCTTCTGGAGTGGTGGAAGCTCGCTTCGTATCCATACCGACAACGACCACGATTGAGGAGCGGCTGTTCCACACGCGTGCACGCTGGAGTCTGCACGAAGGATTCGAAGCGGAATGCTACTCTTTGATCGCGGTAGGCCCTATCGACGCCACGGCACTTCTGAAATCCTTCAAACAGGAAGTCTGGTGTCTCATTCTGCTCGCTTTCTCCTTCCTCGGCTTCTTTTGGTCCACGATGACTCGGACTTCAGGTCTCGTGATCTCGAGCGAGCTCTTACTGAGCACCGTAGCGGTCGTAGAAGTCGGCGCCTCGCCCCGAAGCTGCTCCGTTCTCCTCGTCGGGTGCTCGGCGCTTGCGTTCAGTTTCTTGATCGGACGGATCTTCTCGAATGACTTCATGACGGCATTCCTGGACCCGACTTTCAAACTACCATCGAACACAGTGCCCGCAGATTGTGAGATCTCGTTGTGCAACAGTGCCAGTGTTCTAGAGAAGCAGCTGGAGGTCGCACCTGTGTGCAGCTTCCCCCGGCATTTGCAGGCAGTTATCAACAAGCCCCTAAGGCGCTATAGTCCCTCAAAACAAATCGCCGCAATTCATGGACGGGTGTCTCTCAACCTCGAAGCTGACCGGCTCCGTACTCTCTCATTGAAACCGATCACTCAGTGTCCCCTGATATCGACTCAAATCAGTAAAACCCTGGACAGGATGCTGCAACATGGCGTCATTTCTTTGCGAAGAATGAAAACAGCCGAAGTTCAGGCACTCAAACCATCTGGTAGGATCAGATCGTTAGTGAAACAAGAGGCGTTGGGACGTTTGGTCAGTTTACAAAACAATCTTTTGAAAAGAGTCCTCCCCGACCACATGGAGTATGCAACGTACAACACGACTCAGCAAACACTTAATATAAACGGCTTCATGAAAATCTTCCCCCCTCTGATCGCTGTCTGCTTCATGCTCACAATTATTATTATTTCCCTCGAAGTCTTCAAAAATCTCATTTTTAAATGCAGGCGTTACGCGGAAGTACATTGAACATGTCAATAAAGCAAGAGCTGTGTATTCTGGCTTGATTGGAGCTTCTCTCGTGGATAATATTTTGAGAATATCGACGATTTCCTCTTGTTCCATTCTCTCCATCTAAACTCACATCTGGGATTTCTTTTCGATTATTATTCACCGCACCGTGGAAAAGCCTAAGAAAAACTTGCTAATGAGCCCCGACAGACCAATATCACCAAGAGTCCAGTGGGAACCAAAGATTCAAGGATACATGCTGACTGAGTGCGTGGGAAAACTGCTATGGCGTCACGCGTATTCGATATGATTCCGTGAGATACTTGCGCTAGAAGTGCGCTGGAAACTCAGAAGCGGACTTCCTGCAAGCATCTCAAAAGCAGTTATCAATGTAAGTAGCGTCGTTTCAACTCCTCCGACGAGGACGTTACTGACAAATGGTCATCGACCCTTTTCCCGCCGTGGCAGAACTCCGTGGCACCCCTCGCGAATTTCTGAAAATAGGACGCGACGCTCGTATGCAGCACATAGAAAATTATTCAAAATACTATTAGTGGTGGCTTCGATGTTATTCTGTCTTATATAACGGAAGCATCTACGGTTATTTTAGTCTTATTGTGAACTTTGAGCTTGCAAAAAACGCGAACCACAACAATGGACGGAAATACCCCGGAAAGCTTCCCGTGTCCCCTCTGCGATGCCGCCATGGGCCCCTCGAGGCGCAGGGTCCCCCGGTTGAGGATCACTAATATAGACGAATTAGGTACCGAGGCGCAAAACAGCATAAATGGAGCCGCATGGCAGCTGGTTCTAAGGAAGATCACAAACTTTGAGACGAAAATCGAGAAGAAACCTCACTAAGTGAAGGCTTTGGCTAAAATGTTTTCGGCGTAGACTGATGCTGTGACAGAATACCAACTTATTAAAGCCAGACAAATGTATCAGTCCCACCTGAAGCCTGAGAATCAGAATTAAACAGAAATCGGTCACCACCGTGCACCGGACATGATAGTGCTAGCCGAAACCTGGTCACTAGAGGGGTCGGAAACAATGTATGATATAGAAGGAAACAATAGGATCAGCTTCGGCTAAATAAATGAGGGAATATTTATTATTATTTTTTTGACACGTTGCTTAACACCTAGCTGTATTTGGAAGCCAACTAACAATAAGTGTGGCCGAGGACATTGTCATTAACGCCACAAATACTGTTTCAAGAATCAAGTTATCAGCGATTAACAGATCGCCTGATAGAAGCCTGGGAGAGGTTGAGGAGCATCTGCTCCGAGAACGAAACCACAGAACTTCGAATGGTGGTGGGAGACATCGATATTAACTGTTTGACAGAAACGTCGGTCGGCATAAAGGAAATTCAAAACAGCCAAGGTTGGGTGAATAATGCGAATCATATCACGAGACTTCGAAAAAAAACTAGAATTGAACATCTCTGAACCAACATACCGGTCGAGAGAACAGTGACGTTAGATGGGCCTTCCTAGGCGACAATGGGTCTCTATGGACAGATTGCGGCGAGAACAAGCCCCGTCCCCAAATGCATCAAGGTGATAGGAGTTTATTAAGGTTCGCATCATATACAAAATCCTCCTTTTTGCCGCGGTGCTGGGGCCGGCATCACTTTGTTTTCATCAGCCCCAGTCCGGGCTGATGAACGGATCAAAGTTCTGATCCGTTCATTCTGAGGATCTGTCGAAGAGCAAGTCGACCTGAGCAACTGAATCGATGGCCATCTCGACTATTCGTGGACCGAGCCTCCTGGCGATAGTATGATTGGGGATTCGAGCATTTCCTGTGCGAAAATTAAGTGGTTCAATCATTCAACGATCCCTTCCTCTGGTCTATCGAGAATGGTTTTGTCGGTACCGTGGGTTTCAAAATACCGATGAGGATGTTAATTACAAAGTGACCTTCAGAGGCCGTCGTGTCGTCTACAGCTACCCAGATGCGACTGTTTCTGACTGAGCTGCGAAGGTCCTGGATAGTTTCGTCATATACTTCAGATAGGTCCGGAGTATTGTATGGACTGGAAGGTCTCTATATGGCTGCATGCCATCTTTCACTACGTCGGGAACTTCGACGATATCGCTCGTGATGCAGCTGAGGTTGAAGCCGCTGAAGTGGCGTCGATTCGCGTGTCACGAGAACTGCTAATCGGCCTCAATATTAAGAGTCGGATAGCCTGTCTTGCGTCAAGCTATGCGATTTGATGATTTGATGAGAAACGAAAGTTTCAAACGATGATGGCGGTTTTATCAGTCAAATCTCACCATCCTCGACCAAAGAACATGGAACGTCCCGCATTTTTTGCGCATAGGAAGGTTCTGGGCCTGGATTCGAGGATTCGTAGCTGAATAAACTATCTCTCGGGAAAGAGAAGAAGTTTTTGAAAATCGGACATAACGTGGATGAGTTATGGCCTCCGCAAGATGGGCAAAAATTAGCCCCACTACAGACTGACCATACTGTGAAGCAGTTCGAAAACACCTCGGCTTCCTGATTCTCCGCATCGGGGCCGTAGGATGAAATTTTCTCTCTGAAAACTTGACATTTCTTGTTGAAACGCCGAGTTATTGTGCTATAAGGCAAAGATGGAGGTTTCAAAACCTTTTAACTGAATGAAATTCATTTTGATCCAACAATGCTAGCGTGGTTGATAAAGGGCAAAGGCAGTGTGGAAGGGGGAGGGAGAGAGGATTCAGCTTCATCAAAAAAAAAGTCTGGCGCCGCCTCTGTTGACAGTGAGATTGTATTTCTCCTGTCATGTTCTACCTCATCAACATCTGAGACTTCTCGTTGTGTTCGTTCTTCAGTGCTTTCGCATTCGATTCCTCCATCAAAGTCCACAGCTTCCTATTACAACAACATGATATTGATTCGAAATTGATACAATTGGCTTTGCTCTTCTGGTGGATGTTTCTGACACTTGTGAGGTTTTCTCAGCTTTCGACCGACTCGGACCTTCTCGGATATCGGACACGTTCTACGACCAGATCCCGCTGTCCGAGGATTCTTATTCCTCGGGAGCGATTGATCTTGCTCCATGATCGATATTGCTTTCAGCAATGATCTCAAGGCTTAATCGTTCCGTCGATTTCATCTTAGGTCTCGAAGAATAGCGAAAACAGGATAGTTGCAGACCTCATATGTGCACATATGCAGCAGCAGAACGTGTATCCATGCTCCGCCACATATTAGCTGAATCGGCTATCTTGTGGTGAAAGACGAAAGTCAACGCTGAAAGAGTTTTCCGAAAATGTTCACCAAAGCACACGGGTCTCCCTCTGGTGCAAATACAGAGACATTGGTGAACATCCCTGAACAAAATGAGTTCTGAAAAGCCAAGTTCTTATGATGTAGGACATCAACACAACCCGATCTCCTTCCCTGAGCCGTGAGAAAAGCGGAGGCGAACCTTCAACTTGAATTCCTCAACTTGCAAGTTTAGGAATTCGATGGTGTAGTTCACTGCATTCCCAGCTTCCAGACAGGTTCCATTCAAGAAACTGTTATGGATGGCGTCCACATCCTCTTTTCGTGGTGCCGGAATGTTTCTTCGGCGTAAACACTCCAAACTGAGAAAGATGATTGAATCTACTCCCATCGATAAGGTCCGAAACTGAGTTCACCAGGATTCCGCCTAAATCTCAGAAAATGATGACTTGAGTGGGAGGATGACGCCTGCATCTTGCACAGCGACCTCGGAAACCCCCAACGAGACATCAAACCCTTCCGTTTTCTCTCTTTTCAGGCCTTTTTGGTCGCTGAATATGATTATAATCAAAACACGATCATATTCGAAAATTTTTTGTTCCCATTCATATTCATAATCATGATCAAGATCGTGCCCGTTTCCGCTGATTTGTTTAAACGTCCAAGGTTTCCTGATCGAGTCGCATCGTCGCATCTATGAGCAGCGACTCGAGGCCTTCATATCATCGGGGTTTCGATTGCTCGTGAGGTAACGTCTTCTCAGTTCTCGTTACGCGGATTTTATTGCGAGCTTCGATTGTCTCTTGCGAGTTCAGCAGCTTGGAATACATCCTCTTGTGCACTTTTCTGCTTGCCGAAAGCTCCCAACAGAGAAGCTCACCAATCAAATGACCTCGGAAGACTTCCAGGAGCCCACTTAAAAAGTTTCGATGGAAGCGGAAAGTTTATAATTGGTAGCAGCCATGTCGAGGGGTGGAAGTATCGAAGATCAAGTTCAACAACCTCGATGCTCCTGCTTCGCGCAAATTGGGAGTGAAATATAGGTCCAATGCTAAAGGCTACAGAAGCGAAAATACGTAAATTGAGAACTGACGGGAGCACTCAAAAGTTCAACAGACCGAGTGGTGGAATCCTGTCTTGTACAACGGATGAAGTTGTTCGTCAACACAAAGCAGGGGCCCGTATTCGTTGGCCCTCTACGGGGCCCGTTGGGCCCCTCATATATAGCGGCAAGATCCTGCCAAAATCTCAATTGTTCTATGATTTCATTCTCGTTTGTTCCAATACGGAAGGGAATGAGAAAGTGAGATCTTGAGACGGATCCTAATCAGGTGGAGAAGTAGTCAGCACAGCTCTCGACGAGATGAAAGGGGAAAGTATGCTTCAGAATGCGCCCAGGAACTGGAGGAATCAGGGAATCTGATTCGGTTCTCAGTCTTTGCAAGAATCCACTGGAACTCTTGATCAGGTGAACGCGGTACATCTAATCCAACGCGATTGGAACAGGAATGAAATCCGCTGCTATGAGAAGCCGAGATTCTATAGTGCGCTCTTAGGTTTGGACGTTCGACTCCGCTCTTTGCGGACATATTTGTACGCACCCGACTCAATCACGTGAAAGGGTCGGCCTTGAGCAATCGCGTCCAGGCTCAAGACAAATGAGTTTGATTCCGTCTCGCGTTCCAGAGCGGATCGTCCCACTGTGATGACGAATTCTATAAAATATGATCGTCACTGTCTGCCATGCTATGGAGTACAGATAGCTAAAAGCTGGTAACGACATGCGCCGACTTGTACGAGGCGAGCGATTCATTTCTGGTCATGACAGCGCTTTCGAATGCTCGGAGAAATTCGGACGCACAGACATTCATCAAGATCCGGTTGTCGCAAACTGTTTGTCGGTTTTAATCAAAGACTTTCGTCGATCGGGGAATCGATCGCGTCGAGTTCATACAGTTAATACGAGAACGATCATTCCGACGAGTTTCTTTCCTATGCTTATCAATGAAGCACTTGTGAATGCGGAGAATGAAGATCGGAAAGCCTTGAAGAACGGTGGACGCTCGAATACTAAGGAGCGATCGATTTGTTCCGGCTTGGCTCGAACGAAGTTTCCTCGTTGTTCGAAGCCTAGTTCCGATGGAATTGTGTCTTAGGCGTTACAAGCTCTAATTCTCTTCTGTCAACGCTCGTTCCTTCAAGAACTCAACGGATTCAAGAGACAATCCTCTCTCTTCCAATCAACTCCAATCATTGTGCTAGACTTCTGCCGGTCTACCAGGTTTCTGAGGTTTTCGCTGAAACTTTCCGCCTCGATTTTCCTCTTCACAGCGGATTATTGAGTGGAGAGCTTCGAGAAGGAAAAGCTTCAAGATCCTCCCGTTCCCACATTCTGCCGTCGCTACTGTCGGACTTCAGCGCCAGATCCACGCGTGGACCCTAAAAAGTTGATTGAAGAATTTCGTCGAGTCATTAGCTAACGCACTTTGAATAGAGTCTAAAAAAGGCGCTTCCTCTGCTCGAACAATACGCCGCGCCGTTTTGATGTGCCTTTGATATGAGCTTCTACGGTCAACGACTTCTACGCCGAGGACAGAAAAACGCTCCGGAATTCTTGCGGCCGTGCCGGGGCAAGGTTGCCGGCCTGAATGTGACGTTGACAATAACAGAACCCGCCCGCCCCATTTTGCCCCAGTTAACCTCATTAGGCGACGTGACATAACGGAACGTGCTTTCCAGGTCGAGGTGATCCACAATGTCGCATCGCACGGAATCTGACACCTCTGTTTGGAATGATTTGTAATTTGACGAATCATCTCGGATCGTGTTCCTAGATGGATCAACCTTGAAATGCAGAAATGATGAAGTCTGCCGGCAACACAATCAAGGCAAGAATCGATGGCAAACTTTACGGAGGGAGCAGAAGTTTGTTGTTAGCAGCGTGCGCTATCTGATACGATCCGCAGTGAATTTTAGTGGAAGTAAGCTCGATTATCGAGAACGCGATCGCTCGCTCGACCAACCTGCAGCGCACTGATGAAGTCATTGTTTCCAATTATTTCATGACCACAAGGTCGCGTATGATGCTGTTTTCGAAAATCTCGGCGGAAACGAGAGGAAATGGGTTTTTTTCGTTGATGCAGTCAGCCAATCGGAGCTCTGATGGAGGAACGTTGCATCGATCCGGTGATTATTTCCTCATAAAAAAGTCTATTAGCAGCGATAAGATGGAACAATATAGTCTTATTCGGTCTCTGTGTTGAAACAGCCGACGGGAGAATTGAGCCTTTTCCGGGTGGTCTTCTGATCAGATCGATTCTGGAAGTGCTCGTAAAAGCACTGACAGCTCGCGCGACGACTGAACATCGGTCAGAACCTCCTTCGTTCTTGGAGTTGCGGCAGTGGCCAAACTGGCTGCGAGCGGATGGCGACGAACCGAGAATCGCCAACTCGAGCTAGATGCGATGATTTCCAAGAGAAAAATCAAGATCAGGAACTCATTCTCAGTTTCCAGAAAGAATCCGTTCTAGTCATTGGATTCTGCGTAAAAATAAGAGGCATAAGCGATGGCGGCGTTAAGCCTCAGAGTCTAAGGTGATTTGCACCATATTGGAGAAATATGTATGTCAGTATAACAGAATATGCGATTTCCCAACAGGAACAATACCCAGACAGAAAACATTATAGAGGATAAGTTCGGACGAATTCTAGATTTTTACATTCCCCGGAAGAGGGAACAGAGGAGAAAACAAGGAGATGCCCGATCCCGGGCTAGAGTTTCTCTAGTTTTTCTGCTTTTTCTCCGATTCTTCACGAGACTTGTTGCTGCCAAGTTCAGAGCTTTGCTTGACATTGAAGCTGATAGTTGTCCAGGGACAATAATCCAGATTGAGGTTGCTCCTGCAGGCGACCAGGATAGCATCGATACTTTCGTCAAGGATTTCGAGGTCAGTTGAGTATTCGTTTCTCGACCGGCGAAGTGGTTGCAATCCTTCGGAGACGAACTCTGCACACGTGCTGGGGAAACAATCATGATTTCTATCAAAGTCCCAAGATTCTGAAGATTCCATCAAAGTCGAGCATTGGGAACGCTGCGCTGTGGCCAGAGGCAAGGTATGGAAGAGAGCCAACACTCGAGTTGGCAATTACTTTTCGTTTCGTATCTCAGGCAGCCGCTCGGCCCATGCAGCAAGGCTGAAGATTACCCGGGTGTGGATCACATCCGGACAGCAAAGCAACGGAAACCTCTCTTTCTTCATAAGAAAAAAACTCTGGAGGAGGATAAAAACAAAACCCTTATTCCGGGGAAAACGTTTCATTATTTATTCGCTTCTCGCAGACCTCGGTTCTAGGGGAATTCTATTGCTTCTGTGAGCGAGTGTATGTCTAATAGAGAAAGGAACTGTCGGTTGGAGTGGTTGTTGACCAACGTTGTCTGTGAGGAGCTCTTCTATTCGGTGAAGCCGAGGTCGAGATCGAGTTTTTTGTAGTTTGCTCATTCCCGTTCCAGTGAGAGGAGACGGCGCGAGGGAAAAACGAAAGAAGCTTTTAATGTTTTGACGTCAGAGCGGCAGCCATGTGTCCGTAACCTCTTAATGCGATGCTGCACTTTCCCGCGTTTCTTTTCATTGCCTTAACTCAATTGAAATGGTTATATCCATCATGGAGGCGCCGACCCGAGCTATCTTCCGAGGGGAACTTGATCCGACGCAATTTCGGGACAGATCATTACCCGCTCGAGCCCGTGGATGTAAAACTACCACCGTCCTTCGGATATCGCTGCCGGTTATTTGTTCCGGACCCTTCCGCAGATTTCGAATCTTCGCGCGTCCAGAGATTCCTTCGTCAGAGCGTGCTGTGTTGGCGTTGTGGACCCTTCCGCGTCGTTTCAAAGATGATCTGCATCATTGATAATGGATCGAGAGAACTCGAAACGAATCTCGAAACCTGATTGGTGGCCGGACAAAGAACGGATTTTCTGTGCGGAATATCCTGAAAATACATCTCGAACGGGAAATTGTGGATGTCGGGAGGGAGATTCCATCATTTGAATCTCACTCAGAGGTCTTCGGGCTCCATTTCGAGGCCAACGCATTCCGCGTGGCCGTCACTGAAGGAGTCAGAAAGAACTCTAAAGCTCCTCTCTCAAAGAAGCCATCGTGTCAGAATCATTCTGGACCGATTCCATAAGAATGCTTCCCGAGATGCTCTGACTCGTTTCTCCATCTTTCTTCCTGAATCAGCCTCATGAGTCCATGCTCAGACGTGCATCAAAGCGGCGCTTGTTATGAGCCGCAACCCGGAGACACATTCCATGAGGGAAAAACTATTCGGATGTCTCGAAAGCACTCGAAATGCTCGACTGACATCCAAGCCGAACTTCAGATTTCCAGACAGATATCATACGTACGCCATCACACAAATCTCTCGATTCATGTGAACTCGCCTAATGCTGATCATATCATTAAGAGTGGACATGGATATCGTCCGAACTTCCAGTGAAACGTCTTCCACCGTAAGTCGCATATTTTCCGTATCTTGTGAGATTTTTTGAATGCTTCAAACAAACCTGCTCCCGGAGATGGGATCTCTTGGGTCTCGTCGATTCGTTTCCATCAGCTGTAGAGCCTGTAGTTCAAATCTTCAGAGGTCGTGACCGGCGAGTGGAGGGTTCGAGGATGGTAAAAACGTTTGAAGAGTTTTTATGACACTCTCTTTTCAAGTGGTCAAAAGTGGAAATTCCAGACTTATGGAGAAGCGTCCAAGGAAAACTTTCCAGGCAGTAATTTGCAACTTCGTATTAGCCACATGCCTTCTCTGGATCATTTCGAGGGGAAAAGATCAATGTTTCGGGGGTTTAGGCCGCCAGTCTTGACCGATATCAGACACGTCGTCGATCCGGAGAGATAATTAACCAACGAACTTCCAATTCCGAGTCGGTTGTGCTCTTTGTGACGAACGAGCTTTGGTGTGTTATTTTGGAAAGATATGGCTTTCTTTAACTATTGTCGGTATACAATTTTCGTCTTTGAAGTCTTGAGTGAAAAATGAAATGAAATCCGAGTAGAATTCCGTGGAATGGAATCGAATGCAAAAAAGAAGTCTGAATCGCGTTCGCAGTCTTCGATTTTAGTTCTCCGTTCCAAGAACTTGCGCAAACCTCCGCTACTGCTGCGCCTTGTCAAGATTTGCGACCGAAGTGTTCAAGTTCCCGATGATCTATTTGAAGCGAAGAGTGGGATCAAGGCATCGACGTCATCCGACGATCGGGATAGCTCTTGGAAATTGCGGGCCATCACCATAATTTTGCCATTGCTCCCTCCATCTCTACCAATAGACGGAGTTCTAGGACGAGACTGAGTTCCTTCGGCTATCATGCTGAGGAATACCCTCGTTGTCTCAACCATTGATTGCTATCATCGACGAACGAACAAAGCCGCCGACTCGGCTCGTCTGCTCGCATTATGTTGCTCATGTAGTTGTAGTTAATAGCTTTTACGAATAGGATCGCTGCAACGCTAGTTGCAGATGTTACGTCCTCCCAGATCAACTTTTCGTGGAGCTCCATCCGCGAGCCGTGAACGAGAACGAATATTCGCGTTTTTCCCAGAGCGTCCATGCAAAGCCTTCGCCATATACTGTTCGGCAACGTCTAATTTTCTAGTCTATGGTTTTTGCATCAACCGTTGCGTTATTGGATTCTTGCAACTTGTTCGTTGATCGTTTTTCCTTCGTCCTGGTCCTTGAGAACGAGAAGATCCACCTCTGTCCTGTTCTCGAGGCTCTTGAAGTGAATATCTGGTGATTTTTTTGAAAGCTCATCAAAAATGTGGTACTCGATCATAAAAATACCTTTTTTGGTGGAGAAGTCGACTCAGAAAACCCCAGGCCGACCGAGGAGAACATCCGCCATGCATCGTAGTTCTTCCCCCGTCTGCTCTGAATGGCTCCTACTCGTCTAACGATGACATTATTCTCCGCCGAGCGAATTAAATCAGCTCGAGACAGAAATTATGCGAGAGTAATGGATCCTCGTCAAGCATTTGAATAATTTGTAATGCGGCTGTCTTTATTTATTGAAAATTACTCCGTTTTGAAACCGTCAACGGTCTTTCTCTGCTGAATCAACGCGTTCTGCCGATTGCTGCATAGAGTTCGGGATTCCAGTCGTTGATGGGATGACGTCATCATTTTCAACTTCGTCCGCATGTCAACCTTCAACACCAAGGATCCGAGAATCGAAGGATCGCGCAGGGTAGAAAACAAAAACTTGCAAATCGCCTCAAGGCCATCGTCGGCCGCCGATTTACATAAATGAGCAGAAGCCGTACATCTCGACTCGTTTTTTCCTCCAATGAACAAAGAATTTGTGTTCCATTTATCTGAAGTACAAGACAGGAAAACTTTCAGAAAATCATTAGCGACTTCACCTCAGAGATTCTCGACGTTGTCTGTCCAACGCAGCGATTGATGAAACGGCGGAACCATTCCACGACGAGAAATGCGGAGCACTGTTCGGTCGAAGAACGATTTGCCTTCATCAACGAACATTCTCGGAATGTAACGACTCTTCCTTTTGTCGCGAATCGATGAATTCATGCGCCTCGAGCGACAGCAAGAAGCTCCCGGTTCGAACCGGTTCCGCAGTCGTTCGAGCAGGACGCCTAATTGAAAGGACACCGAAATCTCGGTAGGACATTATTATTTGCATAAACTGTGAGATATTTGCACCTCGTTGTCACTAATCCCCGTGATCTGACTGGTGACGAGTCGCGAGCAGAAATGCGTGATGTAACACAAGCATGAGCCGAACCGATACGGCGCAAAGTATCGAAAAGGGAACGCGTCGGTTGGGCGCCGCGGATGTTTCACCGGAGCATAGCGCGAAAGCCGGAATAAACTCACGTAGGTGTCGTCAACGGCCGCGCTTCTCAAAGTCATCGCACGGCGACACAATTCTTCATCCTTTCACTTCGGTAGGAGACATTTTTAGCCAAACGCGGTTTTGTAATCATAGTCAACGCATTTACAACAAGTCCGATTCGGCAGCGATCATCCACTTTCTTCAGGTCGCTGGGTATTTTTTCATTTTTTTTCGCGGGGAATCTGAAAAATTCTGATAAAATCATCGATTCCCTCATAAGCATCTGCAAGTTCGTCTGGAAAGGTGTCGATTCGAAAAATACTTCTCAAAAATCGGGTGCTCGGGGTGGAAGCGACTCAGATACCGATATCTCCATCGTATCGCAACTGATTCGGAATTTACCCTCTTGAACCGACTCCGCTTTAGACTACACGACATTCGTAATTCTGATGAGGAGACTGGAGGTTTCAAACCGAGTTTCTTGCGAAAACGGAATGTCGAGAATCGAGAGCGTCATCGTTTCCGCTCCTGGTCGCGCATGGAATGTGCGATCTCAATCCCGCTGTGAGTCCACTTTTCGTAGATGACGACAACACCTGGAATGTTGAGTGGTCATATCTTGAAAGCGATATCCTTGAGTTCGCATTCAAGTTTTCAAGTTCAAATTTGAAGGTGAATTTGCCTTTCAAATCACGAGTCTGAGAACAAAGTAAATCCAGCGAAGCGGACAAGCCACATTGAGAAAATACGCGAGCTTCACGATAGAATGGGAAAAACAGCGCCCACTGTCGCAACGATTACTTGAGCGTCGATCGAGCTGGAACTAGGCTTTAGTATGCTAATATGGGTCTGAACCCCGTTCGCCTCTGGCATTGAATGATCATCATTCACAGATCAGGAATGAATTCATCTCGGGGTCCAGTCAAACACTTCTGCTTCGTCAAACATGTCAACGTCAAGCTCCTAGATTTCGACACTCATGCACAGAAGATACATTCTCGGGAAGGGCTCCGAACTTTACTTTGATAAGATATCACTCATTTCCGATCAATTTCAATGTCGACTGCTCGCAGATAAAGAAGCCGTTCCAAGCATCAGGTTCAATCAGGAGAATCATAGAACCATGAGAGAGGTTTGTGAAAGCTCGCTTGTTTGAGATAGCAATGACTTAAGTCAAACAATATCTCAGTTCGCAGACATTGTTGCCTCGAAGGGCAGTTTTCTCCACAAAATCACTCGATGCTGATGCCGTGTTTGTCATGGAATCTCGATATTCTTTTCTCCCTCCAGGAATGAGACCTAGACTTGGACAACAATCGACAGTGATTCCGTGTGTCATGCTCGCTAAGGTTCTCTAATAGCGCTCTCTCCCCGTCACTCCCTACCTCGATCACAATCGAACAAAGGGCGATCTCTATTCCGAATATTTATGTTTCCACTGGCATTCCGATAACGTAGTCCCAGCCGAAGTGTTATGCTGCTCGACGCGGCTCACTCCAAGTAGCTTAGACTTTAGGCTTGATTATCATCCGGATCTGTGAGATAAACAGTGATCTTAAAAACAGATATTCTCGAAAAATTCCTTGAGACTCGAGAGTCCCATAGACGAACTCGCTATCGCCTGCAATTTCTCGTCACGAAACGTAACGCTTATCGTAGGAATGAGCATAAGGCTTTATCGCTTTCAAGGGTGGTCCAATACTTGTTGACGACCTGACTCTCCCTACATTCACCGAACCGGAGGCGGCTTTCCACCTGTGCTCGTTGGTCTTTCAGGAGCGATTTTGACGTGAATCGAAGAATTGACGAGAGAATTGAAACAGAAGAATAGAGGAGATAACAAATGAGAGAAACCCGACGAGCGGTCTTTACAAAGACTGCTGGTTTACGATCCGTTTCCTGTGATCGCGATTCACCGCTGGTCTGTCTGTGTTCGGGAAACTCTGGTATTGTTCCCTAGCGTCGGCAAGACCCGCTATTTCAATGCCTGTTCCAAAAAACAAGAAGACGAACGATTTGAACGAGAATCTTGAAGATTTCATGAAATTTTTTCCATTCAGTTTGCTCTCCATTCTGGAAACCATTGGATTGTTTCCGATCGGAGAGCTTCTAAAATCATGGAAAATTTCGATGAAATAAAATTTTGAGGAAACGCAAAGTGATATTGCGAAACAAAATAATTTATTGTTTCTCTTTCGACAAATTTTGGTACTTTTCTCATCGAGGCAGATCCTGTGTAAAAGATGGCACTTTGTGAACGTTTGTTGAATTGATACAAGTTCAATAAATACAAAGAGAATCGCTTCAACGAACTGTTTGTGCCGGCCAATTTTGTTCGTTTCCGCGAAGGCAGCTATAACGAGGACAAACAAAAACACTCAATTAAATGCGTTGATTTTACAGTGAAAGCTCCTGACAGCTTGGGACGCTGTCATCAACTCAGTTTTCTTCGTTGCGTCGATGAACAGCGAGCTGTTTCGATTTGTTCACCTCAGTCTCACAAGACTGTGACCTGCGGCTGCTCAGGGGTCGTTCTGGGAAACTTTTTGAAAATGAACCGACGAAGACATCGGTGACGAGGCCGATCTCTTCGCTCTCCAAAGCAGCGCCCCGAGACAGATACAAACAACGACCAAGAGCGCCAACGGGATGGAAGTTCCGAGCGTCGTGTTTTTGTACAACTTCGAGGTCTCATGGCGAGTCCTCGAGGTCTGGCTGATGTCGTCGAGGATTGTTCCGATGGTGGGGACGAATTTCGACCAGAAAATTCTGTTGGGCTCGCGGTACTTCGTCGTGTAAGGCTCGATCGAACCTTTGCCTCTTAATGCCGTGATGTAATAGACCTGCGGGACGTTCGGCTTGTAGTCCTGGATTCCTCCGTAGTCCCGAACCTCGGTGTCAACCTTTCCGAAGAGACCCGAGACGATCGTCGACCAAACACGAACCAAACGACCCTCCGAACCCGAGTCCAAGGGAGATATCCCGTTCACACCTACGAATTGAAGCAGGTCGTCCATGGAGGTTCCGTATTTCACGAGCGCACCTGCCATTATTTGGAGTTTCGAGCTGAACGTCGAGAGCTCCGGCTCGGCATCCCTGTAGTAGATGTAGACGCCGGACTGTCTTTGATTCAATTTCTTGGTGGCGTGGATATGGGCCGCACTGATCACCGGTGCAACACTCAGGTAATCCGTGAGGGCGTCGATCATGAGCGAATCGAAGAGCGTTTGATTCCTCGAGACTTCGTCCTCGGTGTAGTTCCTGAAGTAGAGGAACTTCAGTGACGCGGCCAAAGCCCTCGAAGTGTCACCGTGCGACTGGAACGGTGTGAGGTAGTACTTGATCCGTTCGTCGAGAGAATTGTCAACCACGGGCGCCGATGTACGACCATTGTGCGGCGCCGTTCTCGCCTGAGTCTGGGTGTAGTAGCGGAGGCTAGCCGCGTTCTTTGGGAAACCGTAGATGATACCTCGGACGTTGTCGAAAGTCTCTCGTTCCAAGAGTTTTTGGGGGTGGTCGGTGATATAGGCCCTGTTGATGTCTCGCGTGTGGTTTGCGTCCACGACCGGGCCGAAAAGGAAGTGGCCTCCGTCACCGATCTCGACGATTTTCTGGATGTCGGCGTTTCGCAGGCAGTTGATGAGCTTCCTGGTGCTGCCCGAGCTGCAACCGACGTGTTGGCCGAAATCGAAAGCTCGGTCACGAGCGTCGCGAATATTCGCATCCGGACTAAGGGCGCTGCCTCCGGAGATCAGCGCCGCAGAGAACATCGGTTTGTTAATCGGGTTCAGCGAATGGTACGAGACCGCAATTCCTCCCGAACCGAATCCTAGCAAACTGATTCTCTGTTGATCCACTTGAGGAATCGCTCCGTTCACAACTTGCTCCTTGAGGAACTTCAGCGCCTCGCTCTGATCCCAGAGTCCGAGGTTGGCGGGACCCTCATCGTCCTCGGTTGTCAAGAATCCAAGCGCACCCAAGCGATAGTGAACCACAGCCAGGACACCGACGTCTTTCTGATCCTTGAATGCTCCCACCGCGGGGTCCAGGTGCTGGGCCACGCCGGACTTGAAATCGAAACCTTCGAGAAGGATGCTCATTCCGTATTTCCTGCTTGATGTCACTTGGTCGTTGAACAAATCTTCAAGGATGTAAAGATCGACACGGAGACAGTCTTCGGTGCTGAGGTCGGGGTCGAATCGGTTCCTGAACGGGTCGACTTGAGGGCACGATTTCGATTTCATCGGAGGAGTTTTGTAGTATTTCTGGTGTTCGTCTTCCCTGAGGTTCCATTCACGAAGTTTCGTCAAAGGCTCGGGTCGTGTGAAACGGAAACGACCGACGGGCTGGCGAGCGTAGGGGATGCCGTAGAACGCGAGAACTTTCGCATTGTTGTCAATTCTCAGGTCATGGCTACTGTACTCGACTCCACCGATCATCAGCTTCCGCGTCTGGCCAGAAGCAAGCGCCAGGACGGCGAAGAGCACCGCCGACACCACAACAACGACACTGGGAGACATTCCCGTTAGGATCTCGGCGTCGAATGGAACGACGCTCGCGGCGCCGTCGGCCTATATAGGCGAGTGGTTTGCTATGTACAGAAGACGAGGGTGACGATTCGTCAACTCTCAATGGGCGCTGGCCGCCGTAAGACAATTGACAGTGAATCATACGACACACACACACACACTTACACACGCAAGCACGCATACGATCGACGGACTAAATGAACGAGTAGGTCGCTCAAAAGCGATAAGCCCTGTAAAGATTCACCTGACAGATCCATATCTAGATTGAATCTTCCACCACTTCCAACAGGCGACCCGGTCTAGATTGGATTCAGTGGAAGCATTCCAGGTCGCCTATTAGGATCGGGAACGATGAAGAATGTTACTCCGTGACGCATGGATTAGGAGCCAGGACAACGAACTCACAGAGAGATTTTCAGGAGTACGTAATTACTAATTAGGACATGTGTTTCATCCACAATTTGAGATTCCTATTTCTCCCAGATCGATAATTTTTCGTTCTTTCCGGTCGTCCAGCGTTGATGATACTTAGGAAAGGAGAAAACGGAGCACGACTTACAATAATGTACTCGATTGAAATTTTATCCTAATGATCGATCTCAAATATTCTTAATCGATCATAATATCAATGAGGTATGTCATCATATATTACACACACCATCAAATAATTGTCAAATCATCAAATTATTGTATTCAAATAATTATCATCATAATATCAATAAGGAATCTCATCATATATGGCACATAGGTTAATGATATTGACTAATGAGATGGATTGATGTGATCAATTTTTCAAATAATTATCAAAATTATAACATTGATTATTATTGCGAACTATGATAATAGCGAAATTCGACAAGGATCAAATTTTCCACGTTCCTGAAGCCTCTACTCCAAATATAGATTGTAATCGAACCAAGCGAGTGACGGCACGATTGGCATCGGAAAGGACTCGGCTTGATCCCTGAATCAATGTTCAAGTTCATTAAACTCATCGTTCGTTGTGTAAATGTTGAACAGGAGGCTCGGGTTGATATTGAGCAAATTCAGGTGTTGAATAATAATCGATGTATTTTGCTTTCCGCACCTAAGAATGTCATCATATCCGAACATTGGAACGAGCAGGCAAGTGTGACGCCTGCGTTCGTCCCTATTATCTGTCTCAATGGTCATGTTATTTGTTCAGAAATTACGAAACTTTTTCCACGAATTGAAAAATCGGTGTGCTTTACAATCTGTTGAACCTGACTGCTCCAAACCGATGGAATTCATTACGATCTCATTCACCGGTGAGCGCAGTGACGTGGAATCGAGTTGGAGCTCCGGAAATTTATTATGCTAAACTCTCGCTTGCTGATCAGGATACAGGATATAACGCAAGATTAATAGTTGAACCCGAGGTAGTATCTTCGTCTCTCATCGAGTCGCCCTGAGGATATCATTCCATGAATTGATGGGGTCTTTGAGGATCGCGGACCGATAGAACTCAATTCCGAGCGCAATATTCAGATCTCATTGCGGCATGTTGGGCAGCGGAAGCTTGATCCATGAATCACTTCTCTGCGATTGATCATTGACTCATCGACTTCTTGTGCAGCCACCTCCAACATGAACTGGATCCTTACAATATGCGTTCCAAAATTTCTAACAGAAATGAGCTTTCACTTCATTTCAATGTTCTGGCTGGGGAATCGTGACGTCATCGGCGCAGCGAGAAAAATTCGAGATGTTGACGGATCCTCACGTTTTCTCACTTTCCGAGCTCGTGAACGCGCGTTGAATGTGACAGAAACTGTGAGGCCCGAGCGATTCGGCTGCAGCTTTTCGTTCGATTCTCTCACAGCTGATCGACTAGTTTCTTCCTATGCTTCGTCGATGGAACTCATTCTCGACATTCTCGTTTGGGTTCTTCTTCCATTATTAAATTCAGTCGTATAGATTTAAAAAACGTCTTAAGAAGAGTATCGATGAACTTCGAAGTGGCGGATTCGGTTTCCCACTACGGACTTGTAGATTGAAAAATCGTTGGCGGGAAATCATGAAGAAACCGTCGAATTGGAGCTCTGAAAGGAGAGGGGAGGGACCCGATTCGTGAATTTCTCCGACATCTTGAGGAAATCGTCCACATTTTTCTACTTTTGACTTTGAAAGAGCATTTTGTCCCGGATTCGATATCTACATATATTCTTAGTTCGGCCTGTGTCATCGGTAACTTCCGCTGATATCTCAATGTGAGGCATCGAAAGCGGCGCTGGGAGAACTCGAGATTCTCAGGAAAATCCAACTGGAAATAAGGTAGAATAATACTGACGATGAGTGTGAGAGTCTCGTTATTCGACGTTGACTTATCGAAGCGGATGTTTTGAGCCTGAGGTGAGAACAGCAAACAAGTCTTTGTAATTGATGCATGGACTGGATCCAATTCCGCGAGCTATTGGTCCGTCAATGTCTCGGTAAGTCCGTTGGTTCGCCTGCAAAAAAAACGTCATCCGTTAGGCACGCCCTGAATGACACATGGCACAGTTTACGATTGCGGTAGGAACCTGACGCACTCCGCTATGCGAGCAACTATGCGGATTGCGTCATCAGCGTCGTTGATATCGGCCAGCTATCGCTGAAAGGGAAAACTTCTGGCCAGTGCCGCGGATCGAATCTCGGTACAATGAGATCGTGGGCCGAACTTGGACCACGGTAAGCTGAACGGGTCGGAGTTTTTCCCTGCCTGACGCGGTAGTTTCCCAATGCTGTCTCGATCGCAATTCTAAGCGGATGCTTCAACTCATGCCACCGCATAGCAAGTGAATCCTTGAATCCCCCGAGAACTCTTCGATTCTTCACATGATCGAAGGCACGGATCGAGTCATCTTGGAGTTTGATAACTAGAGCTCGAAAGTTCAGGAATTAATAATTTTTGAGCCTTCATCAATAATTATGAATTGATGGATATTTCGTGGAATAGTGCCCGATTGTTCCAGCCCATAACTTTGTTGGGCTAATATCATCGAAATGATCGACCTCCGGTCAATTTATCCATGAATTGATGGAGGCTGATTGATGAATAATGCTTGAACTTCCAAGTTCCATTGATAACCTTGATTAAGGTCTCTCACATTCTACAAGCAATCGTCGAATGTCACCAGATATCTATTTTTTCCCGGGAAACGATCTATTTTCGAGCAAAGACGGTTCTCAATCGTCGATGAATCTTTTCTTTTCTGAAAATCGGATTGATCTGGTCAATAAACACATGCAGAGGAATGTAGTCACACGGGGTTTGGGGACCAGTGATGATGAGAACAAAGCACATCGCTATTCCCATCATCCTACTGTACAGAAATAACTGTGCTTCTCCAATCGAGTGGAAGTAGTTCGGCGTCTACTGCTCGCAGTCAGTCAAGTCACAACATATTCATGCGAATTGCGAATCTCGCGGCTCTCCCTCTCTGTGCTTTCAGCGAGTAAGCTCAAGAAGCCAGCGAAGATAGAATGTCGGCTGCTCCGTTCATCGGGTTGAGTAAGAGAAAAGCACTTTGAGTTCTTAGAGCATGTATATAGTTGCTCTTCTCGTGGTGCAAAATCGCATAAATGACACTCAGTTTGTCCTTTCGGATCATCTTCATAACAATCAAGTTGAGAGGCCTCGAATCCTATCAGAACGCAGGGCGTGAACTGATGTACTTTGTAGCCTGGAACACGATTAGGACTTCGAGAGAGTTCTTATTAACAACACCAAGTGCCGTGGGAGTTTGGAATAGGTATAAACTGCTATCTCTCATTTACATTTTAAGTGTTTGAAGAAAATAAACGCATTATTTACAAACAAACAAACCAACACCTCTGGGTTTCCAGGATTTAGTATTTTCTAAATCTCATTGCTTTGAACTCTATAAGTCAGAATCTGGACAACAAGAAGCACAGGGTACATCGTCGTCTCAAATTGATTTCAACTTGACCTCGGGATCCCCGAGCGAGGATCATTCGTTATAGCTGAGTCGAGAGTTTGATAAGTTATGTGGAGCCCCATTGCAAAGTTGCTCTAAACGTGAAAATTTTTACGACGATGATTTGAAGTACCCGAATGTCGAAGAGTGAGAATAAAATCGAGAGCTCTGCGTGCTCCCAATAGATCGCTCGCTTGAACTTAGATTTTATAATGTTTTGAGTCTCGCGTCTTCCTCTAGAGCCCGGCTCTCCTGTCGGTGCTCCTGCACATTGAGAATATGGAGTACATCCTTCATTCGAGTAGCTGGGCCTTAGCTCATACTGCGCAGCGGCGACCAATGAATCATGACATTTCTCTTCGGTGATTGAATCATGGTTCCATCCGAGCGTGGAACCGCTAGTCGGTGCTTACCGCGAAACTTTCCTAGAATAACAAGAATTGGCGACACGAGGCAACGGGCTGACTTTCGGTTCGAGAGGAGGCGGGCCTTAGGCTACGGACGGACGGTCGGTCGGAAAGTTTTCCCACGGCCATTTTCCCATCAGAATTAGTTTTTACAATCGGTTCCCTATATAAAGACGTTACGCCAAGTTCCGAGGACGTTGTGGTTCGCCAGAAGTAGCGATGTTGCTCCTTGCGCTTGTGATCGGAGTGAGCTTTCCGAGCTTTTCGTGGACCCAGGATTCCTCGTTGACAATCGACGGGGTCAAGTACGATCCTGACTGTTCCATACAACGGATGCCTTTGTCGAGGAACGGTTGCCCACTAGCGTGCGCGGCTGAGACGAGCAAGACCTGCGTTATCAGAGGAATCCCCTACGCCAATGCGTCCCGATTCGGAAGACCCCAGCCCTTCAATGATACAACGAGGAAAGAGCTCAAGTGGAAGAACGAAGCTGTTCATTGTGCTCAGATCGATCCGTTCACCGGACAACACAACGGAGTGGAAAACTGCTTGGTGGTAGATCTCTATTATCCTTCGGACTGGAACAACGACAACAACAACAATCCTCGGAACCTCATTGTTCTGATGGAGGGCATCGATTTCGAAAGTTCTCTGGCGGGTTACCTGAATTATGACGTCACTTCGGATACACAGCTTGCGAAGCACATGTTGGCGGTTGTTCATTACCGTACCGGACTTTTCGGTTTCATGACGCTCCAGAACCAGCTCATGCCCGCCAACTTGGGCTTATGGGATCAGCAGATGGCGCTCACGTTCTTGAAGAACCAGACGAAGGCCCTCAAGGTCAACAACGACTTCGTTCTCCTCGGTTTCGGCTCCGGCGCGGTGGCGCTCCACTTGCACATGCTCAATCCTGTATCGCGAGTTCTGTTCAAAAGGGTACTCCTATCCGGCGGAAACGCTCTCACCCCAGGAGCCGTGCAGTCAGATGCTGTGAACACCACACTGACGTTGGCGACTCGATTCAACTGCGACGTTTCATCGATGGAGGCCGTGACGAAGTGTTTGCTCGAGAAACCCACGGCCGATCTTCTGACTCAGGCGAAGGTCGAACCCGCTCTTCGCTTCGCAACTTCGGTGGATGCGAGCAGTTCTGATACGGAGCTGGAGAACGTTTTCATCAGTGCCCCTCTCGAGGATCTCGTTCGAGAGCAGAAAATCGATCAGATGGAGGTTGTCATCCACGGCTATCCAGCTCTGGCGGGGCTGAGCCAGTTCGCCCGGAACAAAGACAAGAAGTCCGAGAACGACGTCGAGTACCTCGCAAACTTCTTCAACATGTACAGCAAAACGACCGCGGAAAGCGTTGCGAAAACCGTCCTCGATCAATACTTCCAAACGAGCGACGTCAAAACGGAGATCGATGGAAATCCGATGAAATTCATCAACATTCTCACCGATTTCACTGTCGGCTACCCCATTCAGAGCTTGGTGTCGCGTCAAGTGAAGCAAATTCCATCAAATGGAGACGAGAAGAGAGTCAAACTCGACTCCTTCGTCGTTATCGACATCCGAAAAGAAATCAAGGAGGGCGAGGTTGTCCCAAGTTTGGCTTCACAACTCATCCAGACGAAGGGGACGAAAGTTGAGCGAAGATTCGGTTCCACTCTTGATGACATGCTCCTGTTTGTTGGCTGCAAAGACGTCCGGATGCATACGACGAATGAAAACGGATTGTCATCGGTGGCGAAAACAGTCTCCGATAATGCCGGAACTATTTCGGTGATGATGACTTGTCTTCTCGACCCAATCCAGTGCGATTCAACCGTCACCTACGATGAGGTTCAAGGCACCTACGTCGGACAGCAATTTCCGAAGAACAAGGAAGGAAGCGATCCTCATCGTTTTGAGGATATCTCTCGATGGAGTTCTGTTTTGATGTTGGCCTCGGCGATGGACAGAATCGAAGTTGAAAATCGAGCTCTCGAACGAGAGAGAGAAAAGAACGAAGGAGTGAAATCTGCGGGGGCGTCGTTCTGGGGCATGCTCGTCGGTTTGATCGTCTTGGCCGTGCTGAGCGTTCTCCTGATCGGAATTCTTGTGAAGATGGTGATGGACAAGCGTCGAGCGACTTCTTTGACACCCATCGAGAAACCTGCCAGATCAGGAGCTCAGTACAACGTCGGAATGGACAGCGTGACGGTGGAGGAAGGCAATCGGATGTGAACCCACAATTTCCTGTCAGCAGAGTCGGGAGTATGGATCACGAATTGTAGATTCAGTTCGATTTATTTGAAATTGTTGTGAGAGAATGGAATAAAAGGTTTTTCGAGTACAATACCGATCTAAATCGATACCCTCTCGATGTTTCCGGAATACGCCACATTTCAGTCACTGGAGACACACTTTTTTCAAGAAATTCTTCGTGAAAAGTTGCAGAATCCCCGAAGTCTTCGAGGGAGTTCGATATTCCGGACAGGAAACGTCACCATGGGACCTTTTTCTCGACTATGGCGCCCGTGGCGAAGGAGTCGCAGATCAAACGAAGTCGATTCATCGAGGAGAATTCAAGTCGAAAACCTCTGTGTTGTTCGGTTAATGTGGGGTTTCAGCTCTTGAGAATATGCGTTCACCGAAATCTTTAGCACGGATGCGCGCGACTGAGTTTTCTCATCTCTGCTTGGGTCCGTGTGCCTGAAGGCCGCTCGAATTCACCCGAACCAAGAACCGTACGCCTGACCGTCGTAGTTTGACGAACCGTGAGCGAGAGTTTTCCGCGAAAACACAACGGCAGCCCGACCGGAAGCGGAAACGGTTCCAATCATGACATTTCTGCATCAGCGACGACACTCGCTTTCACTTCGGCTCGAACCCAATAGTCTGCATCCACGGTGCGAATTTTCCCAGACCAGGGATGTTGAATCGATGAGTCTCATGCTCCAGTGTCGAATTCAGCTCTCGAAGTATAGCTTCTGACTTCTACTCGCGCGTTGTGTTCTTCCTGAGAACTGAGCTGACAGGGTCTGTCATAGTTTGAGGAGGCGGTTCTGGAATCGCCGCCGATGGAATACGTTGCGATAACATTAACGACCTCGGCGCCCCATGTTTTCCGCTGAGATTGCACCCGCGAGTTTCAAAACATAGAACTCAAAACGATTCATTACAGAGAAATGTAGTTGACTCGGGAGCAGCGACCTCTGTGAAATCAGTCGTTCTCTTTTGGGGGAATGAATCCGATTCCGAAAGTTCCCCGAAAAGTACATCAAGTGCAAAACCAGCAGAACAATTTTAGATTCTGCTTTCATTTTCCCGGCATAGGCCTGGCGGCCCTTTTTCACCAGTCATTCTTGATTCGAGATTGTAGCTCGCAATTTTGCTTCTTTTCTCTGAATCTTTCTGTAAAACGGAGATAATCTTCATCGAGCAAACCAACGCCAACCGTCGATGCGAGACACGAAAACTTCATCCAGAATCGAAACGCGAGAATTGGTCTCTCTCGACAAAACGAGATTCAGTGAGTCTCGAGGAACTACGCCAAGTGGCCCCTAGCCAACAGCAACTTTCTTTTGGTCCCGACGCACTCGTACCAGCTCCTCTGTCTGCAGTTTCGTCGCTCCATGGTCGAATTCTCCTGTCACAGAGCTCTGACTTTGCGCGTCGCCGTTGGAGTACTCGAGCTCTCATATCATCGGTAAAACTAAAATCGACAAAATAAGCGTCTAGGCCGTGGTAGCATTTTACATGTTGCATTTTAATTCAAAACATCACAAAAGTCATATTGCATTATCATTCGCGAGATGCCGGCATTCCGTGTTTGGGAAAGGTCGAGTTCTAACCCGGATTCGCGTTGTTAACTTCGTCCCGAACGGAAAGGGTTAGAATTTCGTGTTTCCTCTCATTAATATTGAGGGATAGAACGTCAAACAGAAAACGAGCTCCGGTTCATTTCGACGGGGTGCATCGAAGCCGGTCAACATGAAATCCGAACCTCCGTTGAAAGATGGAGCAGAGTATCGAATCACCGTCGGAGAAAGATGGTTTCGCTCTTCTGGCTTCGAACGCTCGATGATTGAGTGACTTGTTCGTGTTAAGGTTGGCAACGAAGCTCCTTGAAGACGCGCTGATCCTTCATCCATCTCGCGAGCTCTGCCGCTGGCTGAGTGTAACGACTAGAATCATCATCAGGAGCATCGTTTCAAAATCTCAAAACGAGTGGCGACCACGGAGGAACACGGTCGAAGTCAGAGCTGGGTGTCTTTTATGAAGCGATTCCCTTCGGAGTGGTTTCCCAGATAGCGTTATTTCCTTGTCCCGTAAGCGGGCTTGCCGTGACCTTCTCGTTCGGTGTTCGGGAGGGGACTCAGACCCCTCGGTAGCTCTCCTTCGCTTGGAGCTCTGTACGGGCCCAGGCGAGGCGTGGCGGCCTGAAACAAAATCGAGTTCTCTCAAAGTTTCTCTCCGGACCGGCGGCTCATTATGAAGTCGAGTTGGAATTCACGATTTTGTCATTTTCGAAGGAGATCAAGTCCTCAGAACTCACCACTTGGAATTTCCCGATCTGTCTGGCACGATTACGTTCTTTTGGGGTGATTTCTCTGCTGTCTAAGAAGTCCAGGTACGAGAGCTGAGAAATGACATACAATCGATAGCAAGTGTAATCTTCTTGGTCCTGATCCCGAGTCTGGGTTAGTTGATCGGGGCAGCATGGATTCCCTACGAGAAATCAGCAAATCATTGATTTGGTCACTCTGACTTAGAGAAGTTGTTGAATGTCTCCACCAAAAAAAGAAGATGGATGCCCGAAACTCGGGGATTGAGAGAACGCTCGGCAAGCTTACCAAGCAAACTGAGGTGTTTCACTCTCGGGAACGCCTGGCTGATGGCTGAGATGAGTTTTTTGATGTCAGAGAACTTATTCTTGTTGAGAGACAAAGTCTGGAGGAATCCACAGAACGTGCTATCGAAAATCGAAGCATTTTCCATCCCGTTGTTATCCAAGATGAGGTGCCGTAACCTGCAAGGGCGGAGGAAGGTCGACAGGATTATGGTCAGATGGAGGAAGACATCAGTTTGCAAAGCGCGATTACATCAAGGCCAGTATTTCCGCATATGGCATGGCAAAACGTTCGTCACGTAGGTGCTTCAAACAAAGCACAAATCAGGGAATCTAAATTTCATGTAGGATCAGCTTATACCCGGTGGAAATTCACTTGAAAGCTGAAAACTGTATAAGATAATTATGAAAGTATCTCTTCTTTTAAATGTGTGAAATATTCATGACCGAAATGCACGAGAAACGCAATCGAACGCAGATGTTACGTAATCGCTTGGATGCGGTGGTCGAATTGTAAGCAAAAGCTATCTTATACATATCTGCGACTCGCATAATGTTGAAGGCTTTGGAGTCGACGTTTCCGACTTAATTCTTCGGTTAATCGGTTATTGAAACGTTTTTCTTCATTCTCGTGTTTCTCGGGTTTATTCGCTGGATCATGTCATGTTGGACTAGAGTGTGCCTCTATCGCTTCCTATTTCTCCGGGATTTTCGCGATAAAAGAATTATCGAGTAAGAATTCATCATCCATCAACCCGGAAACGCTTTTTTCCGTCCACGAAGCTGCGGAAACTTCGTTCAAGGAATTGACGCAGCCTTGATGGGGTTCGTTCGGAATTTTCAACTTACCTCACGAGATTATCGAGTCCAGTTAAGGTGGTGAGGCTGTTCCATGACAGGTCAACGGTTTCCGCCGTGAGGGCGTATTTGTGGAGAATCCAGTCCGGGATCCTTTGTGCATCTTTGTCTACGTAGAAAACTTCAACACCGTCGTTTGAAGCAGAAGCGCTAGCCAATGTGGCATGTTCGATATTCATCTCATGAACTTGAGAACTTGTGCCTTCTCAGAAAAGTTCGGTTCTTCGAGTACGAAAGGTTCAACTCGAGGGCCTCGATCGAATTCGGTCTGCTCTAACAATCCAACAACTCAACCAAAAAACTGCCGAAACGTCACGGATGACTATAACTGTATCACAAAGAAACAGAACTTGAGCGAGGATTGCCGAGATTTGAGGCAATTGTTTCGAAATAACCACCACTCGTATAAGACAACATCAATTCTAGCGACAACAACAACACCGGGGAGTGGAACGTTCGTCGCACTGTTGGGTGTGAGTGATTTGTTGACGTGCTTTCTCAGCGTCTGCTAGAGAAGAGACACCGCGTTATCTCGTCGTCTGTCGTAATCGCCGGCACCGCTGCATTTTGATCCCAAACAAGACTCCCTCCAAACAGAGCTGTGATTTTGATTCCAGAGAAGATTTCACGATCCTCTATTCGGACTTGGAGAGACCTGGTTAGAAGAGGTGTCTTTCTTCGATGACTTCCCGAACTTGGGACCTCACGCTGACAGGCGAGGCGGTGGGGATTTTCATGAGGATACCGTTCAGCACGTCCGCACTGCCCGACAACGAAAGGACTTGAAGATCTCCATCACAAAATACCCAAAATCTCTGTTAACACTAAACATTCGACACCCGTGTCCGAAGCCGCGTTGGCGCTCTTTACTTCGGTTAGATACTCCCCCCATTTGTTCACTTGAAGCAAACGTGAGGAATGAGATTCTAGAAGTACGAATAAACCATCCGGCCGACTTCCTCTGAGACACGATTCAACAACCAACGAGATCGATGTCGGAGTCCAATTCTAACAACTTGCTCCGATTCTTGAGTTGATTCGGCGGCCCTTGGTTATCTCACAACGCAGAACAAATCCGTGCCAGTAGCGTTTCCGCTCGAATCATAGAATCGAGCATCGATATTCACAAAGAGCGGAGGACGGATCGTCGTGCGGCTGCAGAAACCTCGGAACGTTCAGCCGTTTGAGAGGAATTCAAAGAATCTCTGACTGAATGGCAAGGGCGAAAACCGTAACAGGGTATTTACCGTCGAGAAAATTCAGTTCAGCAAAGCAAAAGTTTTCGGAGATCTCTCGGCCCCTTCCCTTCCGTTCGAGTTAGTTTCAGTTTGTGGCGACTGTTGCTTTGAGCTTCACGAGTCAAAAACACTGTTCGTTCAATCGTGAGTTCATCCGGACATTGAAGTAGGTTCTCTTTTCAGAAGTCTCGAACACAAACTATCTTCTGGCAACTAACTTGGAGGTTTCTGAGCGAAACGAGCCGTGTTTCTCGTGCACCATTGGCGGAAAAAACTTTGGAGTCAAGGAGGAGATAAGTTGACATGGCAGCTTTGCAGTTACTGCGATCGTTACCAAATTGCTTGCGATTCCTGAAAACACGACATTGGAATCAAAGAATCCACTGATCGGAGCTGTAACTTTTGAAATTACCCCGAAATCGAGGACGGGAAGTTCTTTCCCTTCCAGTGCTTCAAATAAGTCACACAATGTGTTGTCTTGTAGTGTAGACGTTCCAGCTTTGACAAGTTCACCTGATTACAATGACAATTCTGAGAAACTAGGACTTCGCGCGGTGTTCAAAACTCTTTGAGCACGTGTTCCGGAAAAACTGAAGTGTCCGATGACCACCATTCATGCTCTGTTACGTGTTCTTGGTCGTCGGGGATGTTATTTGGACCATTGAGAGCACTCTGTCTCTTGAGATAGAGCAAACCGTGTTCGCACTCATCATACAAGCGAAGCGAGAAAAAAACTCAGGTCGGCAACGTTTCTTTCACTTTGAGTGAGTGACAGCTTTTCTTCAAAGGTCCGGACACCTCGCTTCCGTCGTAACACCGTGACGAAATTTCCTTTGATTGGAATCTTTGTCGTCGTCGTCGCGATTGCTTTGTCGTCAAAAAGTTCGATGTCCTCCAAGACTCCGCCAGTCGTTCCGATGCTCTGACGAAGAGTAAACAGAGTTATCCTCTCAGGACTCACCGACCGACGTCTCGCGAACTCCGTAACACTCACAATCAGCTGAAGGACTCATCTACAAAATTCCCGCTCGGACGAGAGAGGCTCCATTCCCAGGAAGGAACATCAAGGTAAGTGAACGTTTCAGCCAAATTATTCCGAAAGTCAGGATCGCCCTCCTCTGGAGAGGTTTGAGGCGTCAAATTGGCTCAACATATTCGCAGGTATTTATGTATGATTTCGAACTGCTTACGATCAGAGGGCGTTCCGTTGCTTTCTCAGGGAAAAAATGTCCCCGGCTAGTCTGCCGCTCTTTCCACTTCAGGACACTTCGTCAATACCGGATGACGTCGAAATTCTCTAACATATCAGTGAGCCCCTGAACTTCTCTGAGAATTTCAGAAACAGACAAGCGTACAGCCTGGCCGTCGAGTCTTACTCCCGCCGGACTTCTCTCTTCTCTGAAGATCACAGCATCGATTCTGAGCCCGGCTGTCAGAGAGGAGATCTCGTGCTCAGATTTGCTTGAATGCAGAGTTGTCCGCCTCGGATGTTGCACTGCCTTGTTTCTTGGCGTCCACTTCTTCCTGCACAGATACCTCGCGGTTGCTGTTGGGCGAAGACTCTGAGGTTGCATTACGGTCCGCGTCGTCGCCCAACGAACGCCTCTGTCGTCTGTCGGCGCAGTCGTTCGGGATTATCGAGCTCAGGGAGCTTACTTTTAAAACATGCTCTAAACGAGTGCAAAGGTCACACGACAAACGGGTGTATCTTTGAGAATGCTGTCTTTCCACTCAACGCTCTCATCACGCCTCAATGAGAAAGGGAGAAGATGTCCCGCTCATTGTCAACAAAGCTTTCGCAGCGAATTAGCGGAGCATTTTCAAAAACGTTTTGTGTCGCCGTGTGGAAGTTGAAAGCTCTTTCATGAGGGTTTGTGTGATCGGAGCCGGAGCGGCCGGTTTAGGTTGTGCTTACCATTTGCTCAATTCGAACATCGATCACCTCGTACTCGAACAAACGAGCCGCGTCGGTGGAACATGGGTTTATTCGGACGAGACCAACGTGCACTCCAGTATGTACCGTGATCTGAGAACGAATTTGCCGATCGAAATTATGGGATTTCCCGGTTTCCCGTTCCCAAAGACTAACGAATCTTTCGCTCATCACTCCGTCGTTCTTGAGTATTTCCAGAACTTCTACGAAGAGCAGATTGCTCCTCGGGGAAACGTTTCGTTCAATTCGAAAGTCACGAAAATCAATCACGACGACAACGGGATCTGGACCGTGAACTACGTCATCGACGGAAAAGAAAACCGTACCGAACTATTCACTCATGTCATGGTTTGCATCGGCATATACTCTGTTCCTCGTATTCCCGCCATCGAAGGAGTTGACACTTTCCCCGGTATGATAGAACACAGCCACAACTATCGAGCGGCTGACGCCTACGCGGGGAAACGAGTGCTAATCGTTGGATCTGGCTTTTCGGGGATCGACATCGCTCTCGAAATATCAAGGGTAACCGACTCTTGTTTTCTCTCGCGTCGGTCCGGTGATCCACTGGCGCTTCCGGCACAAATCGCCCAAAAGAAAAGCATCGTTCGAATATCCGGCAGCGAAGTCGATTTCGGAGAGGATTCCATCGAAGTGGATTGTATCATTTACTGCACGGGATACGAGATCTCTATTCCGTTCTTGAGCGATATCGTTTCTGTGAACCAAGGCTACGAGGTGTGCGACATCTACAGGCACTGCTTGTCCATAGCTCGACCGACATTGGCGTTTATAGGACTGCCTTCTTTCATCGTTCCGTGCACGGTGTTCGACTTCCAGATACGATGGGTTCTTGAGGTTTTCTCAGGCAGATTAACTCTGCCCAGTGTCGACGCAATGAGGAAACAGTACGGCGAGGATCTGGCGAGGAGGAAGCTCCGTGGACGAGGTGATTTGAAGTTTGCCCACAACCTCCGGGGGGAGTACATGTGGGAGTATCTCGACTTGTTGGCTGCGGACGGCCTTGAAAACGTGGATCGGACGATGATTCGAAGAGGTTACGAAGCTTCACATGAAGCGCGAAGTCGAAGCTTGGCGAATTACAGGGACTGCCCTTTGACTTTCTGAGTGAAATAAACTCTTTCCACTCATCTCCAGGAGTGTCTCATGAAACACACGAGGACTCGAGCGAGGGAAACTGTAGCATGATGCGCTCCGAGCATCGAACACAATGGAGAGAAAAGTCGAAAAAAGTCTCAGGGCAATATGGCTACCCGAATCTACACGTGACTTACAAACCGCTCAAACCGCTTGGCAATCGCATCTGTCAGATTTTATTGAAAGTGCAGAGTGTGGATTGGATAACGCGAGATGCAACCGATGAAATGGAGTCGTTCGGAGGATATTCTGCCAAAAGCGTTGGTTGGGAGGGAGCTTGACTGTTTGAAGGACTCGTTACACGGAAGGTTCGTTATCCGAGGCGTTCGTTGTACGAGGTATTTTAGGGCTTTATCATCGACTACTTTACTAATTTCATCACTCTGTGATTATGATCAAGGCTTGACGTTCGTTTGTTCCCGCGAAATTTCGTGGCGGTTCTATGGGAGGTTCAAATGCCGCGACTCTCCGGCTGGATTGTCGCGACGAGTGTCCAGCCCTAATTATGACTTTCCACAGCCCGACCCGTTGTGATCTGCAATACACATGATCATCCTTTTCATCCATGGCGTCATCATCACCATTCGTGACGTCATCCTTATAATCAGAAGACACCACCCCACTTTGAGCAAAGAATTTCCATTATACTTTTTCCTGAGTCGACATCTTTTCGGACGTGCTCGGAAAACCACGGATTTCTTGCCGATTCTCTTGATATTTTTTGTGAGAAACGGATCAAACCAACTCAATTAAAACTCACAACAAACTTTATTCTGCGATGCAAGAGTATCGACAACGAGCTCCGGCGAGCCGTCGAAATTCGTTCACCGTTTTGAAATGATTTGTGCGTGTGTGAGTTATAACTCCGAAGAACGATGATCTCGTAACGATAAGTTGAATCTTGAAGTTTCAATAAATCATTCCCTCTTCCAGAAAGGGCGAGATTGAGAAAATAAGTTGTTTGAAAACATCCAAGTCTTTCGTTTCGCATCCCGAGTGATTTCTGCATGACATCCGAATTCTGAACATATTTTGGCTATAACTGAATTCAGTAACTGTTATAATATTATAAATATGTAGGTTTACAAATATGTATATTTACCGAGGATCTGTTTGTTTGTTTGCTCGTTTGTCCCCAAGAGACTCCCAAACGAAGAGTCCGATCGGGATGAAACCTTCTGCATCGTGTAGAGCAGCGGTGGCCAACCGGTGGGCCGCGGACCCCTAGGGGGCCGTAGCGAAGTTCTGGGGGTTCGTGAGCCAATCGTGTCGAACATGAATTTTATAGTAGTTTCCCATTGGAGACTGCGGCCCGTGCTTTCGAAGAGCCGTCAGCCTTCAAAATGATAATTTCGACGTTCTCTGTCGCCGCTGCTTCTCTGGGCGGAGGTTTCGGAACGAGCCCCGAACATTGCGAATTCGCATCACAGCGCAATTTGCGTCGTAACTCAAGTGGTACAGGATCGGGGAAAATTGATGGAGAGGGAAACCCAACGGGAACGGGAATAAAACTGACATGAGACTTGGCCTTGAATTTCACCCTGCCGTTACGGAGATTTTATTTTTCGTCCGATCAGTTGGCGGTCTGATCAGAACTGGATCGTTGGCGGACGGCTCGGAAAGGTGATGCGCAGTATTCGAGGTTTTCAGATTCCTCATCTTCCGCATATGCTTCTTATTTGCAAACAAATGTGTGTTCATCGTGTACACTGTGAAATGTACATAATCGTCTTTTCTTTTTCTCTCTTTTTCGAAGGTTAAGCCTGAAAAAACGCGAGAAACGTGCAGGGGGTCCGCGAGGGTTTGAGCCTGCGACAAGGGGTCCGCGGAGGGAAAAAGGTTGGCCACCGTTGGTGTAGAGTGAGCTTCTGGGACGGACATAGGCCACCCACCCCCTCCCTCATCCCTATCTTCCCCCTGTCCCCACTGATTTCCCTTAAAAACGGCCGAAAAGAGGCTTATAGATAGACTTATATTATACATAGATCAAAGAGTACTATGATGAAGCAAGATGAAATCGCAAATCATCCCACTGAGTTTTCAATTGGTTCGGATCTACCAGGATTTCTACAAATGCGGGCTTGCTTCCGAGTCGGGAAGCACTCTGATCTGCACGTCTACGCACCAAGAAACAGGACCAAAAATATCGTACATCTTCAGGCATTGCAAAAAACGAATTCCACTCTGTGATGACTGATGACTTTTCATATATTCGGCGCTCAGAATCAGTTTCTCAGGATTAGCAGGCTCATGCAATGTTCCCTTAGTTCAACGTTGGGCCAGCGTGGTCGGCCGAAGGCCGGCTAGTATATACAGTAAAAGCTCGTTACAACGAAGTAGTTGGGAACTCGAAAATCTCTTCGTTGAAACGAGGTTCGAGAACAAAACGTAAATTTTGAGCCGGAGAGACGAAAGGCGTATCATGCAGGTCAGGAAAAGGAAAAATTAGGCAGCTTGTTCCCTTAAAGTTACCTCACAGGCATCACGAACCGACCGGGGTGGTATTAGGATGCTGGAGTTTTTTATTTTATGAAATCCGTAAGTTTCGACTGCACCAAGTTTCCAGTCCGACTCTTCAATGGGAACGATTCTACTTTCGCGAGATTCCGGAAAACGGTGTCTGGCACGTCTTTCACGGCAGCCACTGATATTCCGATTTACGGTACGTTTGACCACGGTGGCGACGTCATTCGTTACTTGAATTTGAGGTAGCCGGCATGCATGGGTCACCCCGAGGTGAAGAACGCGAAAATCACTCCATTGAGAGCGATTTCGTTGTCGCGAGAGCGCTTCAACATAGCCTCTACGAAGCGCTGGACCAAAAAGAGAGGAAAAAAGCTTCGTTGCAACGAAATTTTCGTTGTATCGAATTCCGTTATTAAGACGGTTTCTTAACCTTGACACTACGGGGAGCCAAATTAAAATCAAAGTATCCTCCGTTCTAACGAAATTTCGTTATAACGAGTTTCGTTGTAACAAACTTTTACTGTATAAGGAGTGTTATAGGAGGAGAAAAACCTACGAAATCGGTCGTACGTAGGTATGATGTCGCATTCAATCGTCAAGGAAGAGGACCGAGATAAGATGCGTATCCTGAATCGTTTTCGGTCGGAGGCCCTAACATCGTGGACTGGCTGATCTCGAGATTGGCCTGGCGACCTTCTTTTTTTCGCGAAGAATAACATCGAGGCCCGGAAATGCAGTTCAGCTTACGCGAAGAGGTTCGAACTCCTCTTGCGGTACACGAGACTGAATGAAAAGTCCGAGAATTCAAAGGAACTGCATTGTAGGCTAGTTTTCTTCATGACAGTGAGCCACGCGACAGTGATATTGAATAGGAGTCATCTGGCTCTGATACAAATTCGACGATCGGTTTCTCGGGCTACTGATTGCTGGTTTCACATTCCTCGCGCAGTATTACGTTCAAGGTGGAAGCCTGTCAAGTGGGAACCGCATCGAATCCATGGAAACCGTCACCGGAGTACATCTCTGACGAGATCGAATCTAAACCTATAAAAGCCAACGTGCGTCTGTCTGTCTGTGTGTCTGTCTGTATGTTCTTCATGATCTCCGCGAAGCGGTCACAGCTAAGAACGAAAGAACGTTATCGAATCTACCAATAACGCTCTGACATCCGGTTCGAGACGGATTCCGTGAGGCTGTCCGACTCTACACGTGCAAACCACAATTCACTCAACTACTCTGCTTGTTTGGCTCTCCTCTAGATATTGTCCGGCTCCACGTATCACAAGTTTCCAATTCTCGAATAAAGGAATTTGTGTACCTTGATCACTTTGTGTGTGGTTTTCTCAATCTCATTAGCATGGAATCTAGATATCATCTTTGTTCTCAAGAACAATCCCGAGTCGCGCCACGACCGACGATGAATAAAGTGCCTTCTCGTCGCGGAGAGGAGCACTAACATTCATAAGTGTCGTCAACCTTTGCTGGGTTTGATTGCGTCCCAATGAAGGAAAGGATTCACGACTGCGGAGTTCCGGCAGTTACGACATAAAATGAGGTAACAGAGATTTGAGCGAAGAGCATGACCCTCTACGACCTTGATGGCATTACAACTCGAACGAGCGATTTGGTGGAGAGGTCCTCTTCTCCGTACATAATCCAACCAGAATCAGAGCCAGAGACGCAATCAAAGTCGAGTTAGCACGGAGATCTATTCATGTCACAATGCTCAGGACTAACAATGCGTAAGCGAAGCCGCCTGTTGTGCGTAATGTCACGAGTGAGCGAAACCGAATCATCATTGACGCTGCTCTTAGGGAAAGATGTTTTCTTCTCCCTTAGAATCCTCCGCACCCTAAAAGTTTTCTCTCAATTTGGCGACATGGCATGGAACTCTTGCAGAACAGGATGCATGATGAAATATGGCGAGTCTCCGGATGGTACGACAATTCAATCTTTATCGAGCCAATCGTAGCGTTCGCTGCTCTCCGTTTCGACGTGTTGCTAATCACGTGTCCCAACAATGCCGGTGCTTCCTGTGAAGTGTAGTCGTTTGCGTTCGATGCAAGCGGCTCTACTAATTGAGTCATGAACTGCACGCGACAGATCTGTTGTCGCCAACGGTCACCTCAATAGGAAAACAATTACCTATCTCTGATTGCTTCTTAATAAAGTGGAAACAGCCGGCACTTCTCACCGGCTGAAAATGTTCACCGATCCGCCGCGTTTGGAACTTATGGCCTGTTGACATTGGATTTTGAAATCGGAAATTCCAGGACGGGTCAAAACAACAATGGGCTCCGTAAACCGAGGCGACATCGAGATCTATGTCCGCTGAATTCGATGCTCCAGATGTTCTTTGTTAATGACAGTATCCCTCTAGACTTTCAGAACGCCACAAGCTGTGGCACATGAGCATCTCGTCGTGTCTGTGAATTTTCAACTCAGAGACCACTTTCAAAGACGGAACGTTTGAGCTTTGATCCGATTTGAACTTGGCGTGTTTGTTTGCTGCTCCTGTTTGAAGTTGTCAGAGAAGTTTCCAGAGCTGTAACGTTTCTTCCCGTGCTGCATCACTGAACTGTCGATGATAAACAAATCGGATTCCGCTCAGGGACTTCATCGTTCCATCACCGTTTTGATACAAGCTAGAGTCTCACACGACGCAGCTCGTTTACCTTCAGAAACTCACAATCAAATTTCGGATCGAGAAACTTCTCAAACCTTCCGGCTACTTACAGTGCCCCTCTTGCCGGATTCCACAGTCCACATCGCGGCAAAACTTCTTCAGAGACATTTTTTCCGCGACGAATTCGCGATCAACCAGCCGACCACGGGATGACCGGAGCAGAACACGCTACGCTGGAAAACTCCCGCATGATCCCTGATGATGATGATGATGCTGAATTACATCATGGATAGTTTCGCGGGTTTTCGGGAAGTTTTCTTCAGTTTGCAAACAACCGGACCGATCCAACCCGAGAACACACAGACGAGCGCGTTTGACGGTCTCATTTGAAAGTCCGAAATGTCCTCATTGTTCTATCTATTGGCGTAGTTCGTTCCAGTTAGGTCTTCTAGTTCTAGCTTAGTGGGAGCTGGAAGAGATTGTTGAGTTTTATCGAAGTTTGAGCCATCGAATGGCTATTTTGCGTAAAAGCTGTGGGCCGCAAACATGAATGGGGAAATCCCCTCATTCAGCGCACTTTTGTTAAGCCTCTCGAGCCGAAATTGGCGGTGGCGGACCTTGCAAAGCTCGTGCGAAAGAGATGAACTGCCTCGGCATCTCAGGTATTATTCCGACCGGAGGACGGGGCTCGCTGAACTTTAAAGTTCTCAGCGATAGGGAGTCCAGCGATTGGTCGAGATGAAAGACGCGCCACGTGTCTCCACTCGTTCTCAGGATCCAGACAGAGTTCCGATGACCTACCTTCTTTCCGGATCTGTAGAGCTGAACAGTTTTCATGGGTTAACTGGGCGTTTGACAGCCGGGCTCTGATTGTTCGGAAACTTCTGCTCAAGCGGAAGGACGCAGTCTGTTTCAGATGACACGACGCAGTATGGTCCGCTTGGGATTGATTGATTGTTTGTTTTTCTCTTTTTTCAGCCTCCAGAAACATCATGCGATGGACTCGCATCGGATTTCTCGAGACTGCGTGGGTGATGGATGTCACACAACAGCCGCGCTCAAAGAGGACAAACTGCATATATAATGAGTGGCTTCCATCAAAGTTTCCTGCGCACTTATCCCGAGCAAGCCGCGGGATGTGTGCTCGCGTTTCAGTTGCTTTTGAATCGTCGAAAATTTCAACTGATGTGTTTTCCCTCAAGAGAAACATGTTCGGAATCCTCTCATGTCCTCCCAGGGAACACATGGTATGTTCCCCCTCGGGAAAAAGCTCGATGTCACGGAAGGAGGCCAAGGAGAACTTTTGCATTTCCAAAGCTTCCTCGGTGACGGTCCCCGACGACTTCTTCGTATGTTCACGTCAGAGTTCATCTTATGAAGCCTGTAATGATGATTAAAATTTGAAGTATTAGTTTGGAACTTTCTACCGTCTTCGACCTCCCCAGCATGAGTAATAACAATTCATATTCGGGAATTTGGATAATAATTCATCCTTGACCCCGAAGAACCAAAGTTTCAGGGAAGTATTCCGCTCTCGTATCCTTGACAAAATTTTCCGCATCTCCCTCTCGCCTGTGTATTTGGTCGATCTCTACTTTTGAAGGTTCGAAGCATGCTCTCCTGAATCAGCTCAAGATGATGTGGACGGACATATCTCTTGAAGTAAGACTCATCAGGCCGGAGGGCTCGGAAATCGGAAGACGTATGACTCGATGGCGTCGCGATAAAACGAAAAATGTGGCCCCTGGCACTGTCGTAGCTCCCAGAGTAAGGTTTCTTGTTTTTCTCTTGTGAAAATCAGCAGCTGTGATGTGAGAATCAGAATTCAGTTGGGTCAGATGGCAGTATCACGGGTTTCTACATGGATAGCTCTGTTCTGTCTCTCGAACTTTATCATCAGCTGACAATGAGACTTTGGATCTTGCCGACGGAGCCTTATGCCTCACATTTCGGCGATTGCACTCTAACTCAAATTGTTCCCGTGTGACAGATGTTCCTGTTGGGTTTCGACCAGAGAGATTCCGGAGAGTTAAGAATTAGATTTTCTCTTCCAGTTCCAGCATTTGAGAATTTCCCCAGAAAGATCGCTAGGAACCTTTTTTGCCCGTACTCAAAGCTTCTTCCACGAGCGTCCTAGCGTTCTACGCGAATTTCCGAGCGGCTTGGTTTCCGTTGAGAGACCGGAAGTAGTGAAGATGAGCTCAATAGGAACTTCCTCGACCTAGAATTCGAGTGATGCGTTTTTGAGAAGACTGTACACTTGAGTAACCATTACTCACGTACTCAGTTTGCTCGAAGCTGCATACAAGATGGGCTCGTTCTCGGTTCGCCGCTCGATCTGTGAGCTCGTTTCATCTGGGTTCCGGAAGTCTTGGTGAATATCCGTCACAGAAGCTGTGTATCATACGAGCTAAGGACGGAGTTGCAAGTTCGTTGCATTCCGAAATCAAAGTCGAGATTCAAACGGTGATAATTCAAGAAAGATGGCGGAGTTTCCAAGGTTCCTATCTCGTGCATGCGTTTCTCACAAGAGAAGCTCGGCGTGCCTTGATTTACCAACTCGTCTTTGTGATGTTCGGTTTCGCGAGAGCGAAGGTCATCGCTTATACTGTTTGTTCATGTTTCAATTTGAAAAATATCGCTGGAAGTGTAGCTGTGCTGCTTGCGGAGAAGGACTCTGGAGCTTCATGTTCTTCATGGTTCTCGAAAGAAGACGTGGAGTCGAACATTGGAGACATCATCGATGGTTGGTCATTTCTAAGAGAACAAGGACGCTTCTGAGCAGACGGAATCATCACACACTCCAAAAAATCACATAAGCCGCTCTGCTGTTCGGCCCTTTTCCCTTCCAGGAACGTCAAGGTCAGCCAGCTGACTCCCGTGGAAGCTGCTCTGGACGGAGGAAATTAGCTTCCTGGACAGTTTGTCCCGGTTATCAACATCCTTTGTCTCCAGATTCGTTTTCCGTTCCGCATCCGTGATGGATTCACCTAAAGATAAATGATTCGCGTTCCGGAAAACATCGCTGATTGGAGGAAAGTTTCAAATCGAGAATTCCGTAGTGGCCGACGGTCCAAGTTGCGGTTTGGATTGGAACAAAGAGTAAAGTGGCTTGTGTTCCAATTTTCTTGTTTTTCATTTAGTGTGTGAGCCACATGTGGGTTGTTTCCCATTCTCTCACTGAGATTCCTCCGGACCCAACTCCGCACAGTCAATCGGCGAACAAACATTGCATTCATTTAATCCGGGTGGCACGCGGATATTGCCAACTCGAGAAACCTGCAAGCGCCCTCCGTCCCGCAACTTTGGAGTTTTGTTCGAACCGAATCAATCTCCGGACAGGTGACTCAACATTCAAGACATCAAGAAATGGATCAGTTTGATTCTTCTCTTCATTTATTCGAATGAATCATCAGCCGTTACTGCGCAGTCTCAACAACTAGATAGAATTCCGTACACATTTCAGTTTTTCAGGAAATTCTGAGTGTAATTTAAGCAAGTTGTGCCCGAATGAAGTATTTTTATAACGGGGATGCCGACTGCGAGATGTATCGACCAGAAAGGCGTGGCTTGATGGAGTTTGCAGCGGGTATTCGGTGGTGTCAGATAGCTTTGGTTGCATGGAGCGAACATGTGGGTGATGAAGCACGAACTGCTGCACTCACATTCACCGGAGGTTGTATTGCAGAGATTCCATCCAGTTGTGAAAGGGTTCTTACCTTCGGTGCATGGATGGAGATTGAGAGTCACCGCTGCAACAGAAAAGCGGATTTCGTCCTGTTTACCAGGAGAAAGACCGGATGGAAGCAAATTACTCTCCGTTGGGTTTTCCCAAATGGAAAAAAAGTAAACTCCAAGCATACTTACGGCTGTAGACTTCTTCAAAACTGCCCCATCCTAGAACCGTTGCGAGAACGACGATTGCTATCGCTGCTTTCATCTTGCCGAGTGTCGTCTTTTGCGAATGTTGCCACAGGACGTGCGATGACCCAACATATATGGGGATAATACGCGACGAGGGTTAACTGTTCACACCAGCTGTCTCGTAAAAAGTGTTTCAAGTCGTCACTGACACAGCTGGCTCATACATTCTCGAGTTAGACGACCTAGAAGAGAAATTCAGTTAATTCGAAATCACAATTGGTAGGTGATCCCGCCGCTCAGAGTTCGGGCTTCTGCTGAGACATCACATCGTGCAGTTCGTCAAATCACATGTTTCAATTGAAAGAGGGGAAAACGAGGAGAAGCCAACAAGCGAGTCGAACCCTCTTCAATCGAAAATCAACGAATGTGTTCACCTTGCGTGACTCTGCGCTCCTAAAGAGAAGAAACAATTCTTGTGACCCGTTCACCCTGGACGAGATCAAGAATTCGCAACACATAAACACTCGCACATAACACGTTCACCAGATACAATACATCAGCACACGTTCAGCACGAACAACGACACCATGGAAGCAGTACAATGCAAGAGCTTGTGATGGGGTGGAAAGTGGAACATGGGAAGGCAGATCATAGAGTTGGGAGGCAGTATGTGAAACGGAATTCTTCCAAGAATTGAAGGAACAATCTGTGAGAGTTAGATGCTGATCATCGCAAACGCCCCGTGCTCACGTCTCTGTGAGGACAGCGACGTGAGGACGTTGACTCTTACTCTGTGACGCTCGCAGGAACGTGTTGAAAGTTCTCTCCTCGTTGAGACGATGCATACATGGAAAGCTCCCTCACAAGCCCCCTCCCCCCACGTCCCCTCCCCCAGAAGTGATGTCCTCACTTGTGAGCAAATATGAGAGCTGAAATCCGTATCTTTGTGAATATAAAAAGAAAAACTAGATTCTTCGACGATAATTGAGAATGATGTAGTCGGTAGAAAGGGCAAGATGCAACTCCAGGACGGGGTTAGAATAGAATACAGGAAAGTTCTGATTCCAATAATGTACAGCTTTAATATTTCAGCAGCGATAATCTTACAGAATGTCGGTCAGCAACATGAAAAGGAATTTTTGACATTTTTCACACAAAGCATCGTATCAGAGACTCTTTTAAGGATCTAGAATGTATCCTTCACTCTTTCAAGAAATCGACCGTATGGTTGAGGCAAGTCTGGCCCAGGGCACTGTGGACAAATTTGATCGTCGGAACTCCGATGGTCGGATGCAGAGGCCAGAACGGTGACGAGTTGTGAAGCTTGCAGCGGGTGTTTTCCTCGGTCAAAAAGCTGTCGTTGCATGGACCAGCCATGTGGGTGAAGAAGCACTGCCTGTTGCATTCACACTTGCCTGTGGTGACGTCGCAAAGATTCCAACCTTGTTCCAGGAAAGTACCGGACGGACATGGGTGCAGTTTCAGTATCACCGCTGGAATAAAGAGTGAAGTCTTATGCTGAGAATTCAGTACATCCGGCTTAGCGTGGCAGATTCAAAAATAAAAGAGAGCTGAAAACAGAAGACCTTCCTGGGAACTTACAGCTATTATAGACCTCTTTCTGGTGGCACGATCCGATAATCGCAGCGATGGCTGCAAGAAGAATCGTCGGTTTCATCTCAAAACTTCAAAGTGAGATGCTGTACTGCGAATAGACCGACTCAGATAAAGGAATATATTGTGGTGAGAGTACCGGTACCGAATGGTACTTGAAGATGTTAGAATCCGGCCCGCCGAGATAACAGCTGGCCTTGCACATTTTGTGTTTATTTTACGAGTTCAGGAATTCCGCGAATACTGTTTTCGTCAGAGCTTTGTGACGATCAATGATGTCACATCAGTCTCCTTCAGTGGATACAGCGGGCGATCTTGACGGGACGACCGAAGTCGAAATATATTTCGGAACACTATCGAGCACTCCAAGTCTGAGAAGAGCAGCATTTCCTTCAGTGAGGTTCCGCAAATCTTGAACTTTCATTGTAGGTTCTTCGTTGAGCTTGAAATGAGATGGAATTAAAGATGAGACAAGTCCCAATAGATGACTATCGTTATGGCTGGAGTTGCCTCGTGTCCGTTCGTTGTTGGAGATTTCTATTAGGTCATCGCAAAAGTTCTCGACCTCTCCTTTCAATCGATCGAATTTCGGTGTGGAAAGATGCTCGTGGGAAACGATCCTCCTAGAATCGGTTGTTCTGCTTTCTCGCCGGCATTTGCAGATGTCGACTCCTACTTCTAATCTGTCAGCGTCGCCTGGAAGCTGACAAAATTTTGCGTCGTATAATATGTTGATAATTTCCAGCAACTCTTCCATGCCGAGATATCGTCAATTTGAAGGAGGGGCGTGGGAAAACTCTCAAATGATTGATTTGGGCGTGAATCAGTCAAAGTGCCCGAATCGTATCTTCTCTAAAAATGAGATGACGGCTCACAGTGACTTAGAATGTCACGCAGTATCACCGCAAACTTGGAGTCTTGTCGGTGGAAAGGTTTCTACTTCCTTATGAGGTCGACTCACTATCAAAATGCGCAGAGAGTGGGCGTATTCGGAAAAAGTGCTCACGTGAAAAGTTTTTCTTAAGACTCCGAGAGGGGAGGGGAGACAGAGGGCCACGCTGCGGCCCCCAAATCAACTATTTTGATATTTTTCCGTAACCTTTTGTTCTCAATGATTGAGCAGTGTCCGAGAATCATCCAGTGGCGTTCAATTGTGATTCCACACCGCGGAACCAACCCAAGACTGCCTTTTCCTAGAAATCTGAAAAACGCGACCCAGGCACATTTTTCTAATCACTCTTGAGGATACTTAGTTTGTTGTTTCCACTCACTGTTGACAATGACGGGGTCTGAAGCGAGATGGTCGAGTGCTGGTGACGAAACTCTTGGTGTCTGTGACGTCTATCAACTTTTTGCCGACACGTCACCAGTGTCTAGACTGACCATGAGGAATTCAACCGACAGCGACTGTTGGAACTCGATATGTGGTTTACACACCTTGCGGAGCTCAGACGGAACTCATATTCAAAACAACTAAATCAGTTCCAAACGGGTTCGCAACGAATGACGAACTAGGATCAAGGCCTTGAGTGTTACATCCTGTTGCTTCGGAACTTGGCTCCGCTCGCATTTCATTTGACTCAGGCGGCACTTAGAGTGATCTGAAATCAAGGCAAGAAGTCGCAGCCACTCTTTGTCCAAGACGCCGATGCTTTCACTTCGAAAGTGGGAACCCTCAATGCTTTGAGGAATCGATTCAATGCTGTCGCATTTCTAACGAATCAATCAAAAGAACTGAACCTTGAGTGCTTAGGTTGGTGTTTGGCGTGATTAATTTNGGTCTAGACTGACCATGAGGAATTCAACCGACAGCGACTGTTGGAACTCGATATGTGGTTTACACACCTTGCGGAGCTCAGACGGAACTCATATTCAAAACAACTAAATCAGTTCCAAACGGGTTCGCAACGAATGACGAACTAGGATCAAGGCCTTGAGTGTTACATCCTGTTGCTTCGGAACTTGGCTCCGCTCGCATTTCATTTGACTCAGGCGGCACTTAGAGTGATCTGAAATCAAGGCAAGAAGTCGCAGCCACTCTTTGTCCAAGACGCCGATGCTTTCACTTCGAAAGTGGGAACCCTCAATGCTTTGAGGAATCGATTCAATGTTGTCGCATTTCTAACGAATCAATCAAAAGAACTGAACCTTGAGTGCTTAGGTTGGTGTTTGGCGTGATTAATTTTGAACGGGACGATGATGGACTTGCACAGCTCGGCCAAGGTCAACTCGGATATTTGTATCGAATTAGACACTCTAGTGCATTTTGTTTAATCTGATCGGCGAACGAGAGCTCGGATGCAAACACCTCATACCAAAAGCTCAGGACGTGCCCTGCGGAGTTGTCGACACGATGTTAGACCATGTTCGCGTTGTTTTCAACCTCGTGAGTGATTCAAGAGATTCCGATGCTTCTCTTTTTCTCGCTATTCGAATGCTGTGATCGTGCGTCACCAAATCCGATACTGCTGTAATTAACCGCATGGTCCTCTGAGCGGCAGCAATCACTTAAGTCCGGGATTCGGACCCGAAGAGTCCGCTCCCAATCCTGGCAATTCAGACCAATGGCCCCTCCTAATCTTTATTGGCGATAGAGGTCTGTAATGAGTTTGATAACGCGAACGGAGCTGGCGTTGTTCCGATATCCATCGCCTCAGGATGGCGGCACTAATCTTCGGCAGGGTTCTCAACTCAGTTCACTTCGGCTAGGCGTTCCTCTGTCGTACGCTCAGAAGAGCTCGAAATATCCGCAGCGAACTCGTCTCATGTTTCGGTGTTTGGTGCAATTGTAGTTTCGGAATTGCGAAACACACGAATTGAACTCTAGAAGGCAATCGAAGATTTCAGGACTCGGTATGAGAGTCGATTGCAGAAAATGTCTCGCCCTCCAATGGACCGAACACTCATTCCGTTTGAGGAGAATGTCGTAAGACTGCTTGTGAGATGTTCTTCTCACTCTCACCGTCGGTGGAGGTTTCGAGCTGACTTCAAAGGTCACGAGTTCTCGTCGATCAGCTCAATTTTTCCGAGAGTTTTGGAAACTCGCCCAGAGTTCAAACTGAGCAGCCTCTCCATTGGAAGCCGGAGGTGGATTCGTGTGCTTTGTTCAAAGGTTGACTCCGGAGCGATTTTCCTCACGGGATCATGGGGTCGCCGCTTCCCTAACGGACACGCCAGAAATGCTCACCCTGATACCGCTGTTCTGCATTTTCCGATTCACGAGACGCGCATCAGTGGTGAAATATTGATGGAGCACGCTTTATAGCTGAGGCCAAAAGTTGGAAATTTTTCCCTCGCGAAGTCAGTGTCTAAGGAGAACCCCTTCGGGGGATCCTATGACTTGGTGCCTTTAGTTCCTCCTGACTTTTCCGAGCTGAGGTCTCACTCACAAAATAGAAACCTTCCATTCCACATCGATTCATTCTATCAATTTATGAGATTTTGAGACGAGAAGTACTGGCTCGAGCTGATCTATTAGCAAAACCTCAGATTCAAGGGGAAAGTTCCAAAGCAGTTCCAAAATAATACTGGGCCAGATCTATTCCCCGCGAAAGAAATCAAGTTCGATCGCAAGTCCGCTGCTGGAACTTTGAAAACAGCGAATTTCATCGTCTCGAATCATTTGATAGCTCACCGATTTGTGAGAACAGATCTAACCCTTGAGAGAGGGTCTTCATTTCACTTTCGTTTCAGTTTCCACCCTGGGTCTTCCCAACGCAGCTCCCGGATGGCCGGATGAAATTGGAAGGGATGTTCGGAGCGCTGGTCGACAACATAACTTCTTCTCTGAATCAGACGTACAATGCATGGATTCCTTCCGACGGCCTTTACGGCCACAAATTCGGGAACAACACCTGGTCCGGGATGCTTGGTGAACTCCAGAGGCAAGAAGCCGACCTCGCCGTCGGACCGTTCACCCTCGACTACGATTTATTCATGGAGTTCGATACTATGCCAAGTTGCGAGTACACATTCATAACAGCGTTGACGGGAATGAAGAAAGCATTCGAGACAAAACCCACGCCGTACACGAGAGCTTTCGAGCCGATCACTTGGGCTTGCATTGCCGCATCGATCATTTCCCTCTCGGTGCTGATTATTAGCGAACGATTGATCAAAGGAGCGAACGTAACGTTTTGGAATGCGACGGAGGACATCTTCACCATGATGCAGACCCTGCTCCAGGAATCAACCAAAGACAGATTCAACCACCATTTCGCTCGAATCAACGGTGGGTCGCAGAGCCTCTCAATCATCCCGATCTCTAGGAATTTATAGTAAAGGGGTTATTCCCGATTTCAGGCGGAATGTGGATCCTGGGAAGCTTCATCCTGATGCAGTTATTCACACAGGATTTAAAAGCTAACATGGTGGTCAAGGCTCCAACGATGCGGATCAATTCTCTCGACGACATCGTGGAAAAAACTTGGTTACAGATTGCGTATCCCATCCAGTCTCCTATACATTCGATTTTGGAAACGACTCCCGGCGACTTCGGGGACAAGTGAGTCCAGAGTTTGGTATTCGGGAAACTCAAGCTCAGCGAAAACGTGAAACCTGATCCAGAAGAAATAAATAATTGAAAATCTCCCCTAGCGAGTCCTTCGCCATTGATGTATAACCCTGCACCGCGTTCCCATCGAGAAACCAAAGTACCTACGAGTAGTTATGACTGTACTTTCAGGGTCCGTTCGGCTTTGAGAACTCGGGGCATAGAAAGGTTCTCGAGAGACATGTACTACGACGAAATTGTTTCTGAAATGGTCAAAAGTAAGCTCGTCATTATCATGGAGGACGTTTCGGTGATGTATCAAACCAGTTTGTGGTGCAAAACCACCCCTTACTTCTACTACATGGGATTCGAGAACTTCCGACAGATGCCGGCATTCATCGTTTTGGGTGAGCGAAAACTTTTGAACTCGTGAAGCAGAAACCCCACAATAGGATAGAGAATGGAGAATGAACAGACCTGATGATGAAACTCCACTCAGAACGAAGGTTTACTTCTACATAGTATGCATATTTTCAGGAAAACATGTCGACATGGACGTACGAGAGCGCATCAGATCTAAAATTTATCAAATCGCAGCGCAGAAAGTACCGTTTGTGCGGACGATGGAACGTTTTCCCGGGCATTTCGAATGCGTGCCAAGTAAAGGAAACCAGCGAGCCGAAACGACGGAGGCGCTAACCATCAGCGACCTTGAGTTCCCTTTCATTTCGCACGCTATAGCTTCGAGTTGTTGTATAGCTCTTCTCATTGTTGAGATTCTTTGGGAGAGAACACGACAGAGGTACAGGAGGCTCCAAAAACATGATTAGAGCCACGAATTTGGGAGATACAATGTCCCCGAATCGAAACAATTCTCACGCAAAGAGTAAGGCTATTCGTTAGGTTTATGATTGATCAATACTCATGATTTTTGAAAGAATAAAATAGTTGCTGTGAGTGATTCTTCTTGGGATATTGAGATATTCGATGAGCCCCGTCCTCTGGTCGGAGATCAGGAGGCGGTGGGCTCTAGAGTCGACTCACGTAAGCGATCAGAAGTCAATGTTGTCGTCGACTCGTGTTGCAGACAGAGTTTCCAGTTGCAGGTGCTCGAGCAAGTCCCTTTTGTCTTGCTGAGTCATCCTGAACAGCAGAGAGTTTAACTCTTCGACTGTAGCAACGTCGTCTATCTAACTGACTAAGTGTCTATCGTTTCTCTGTGTTTGTACTGTGACAGGGCCTAAGGAGATGTGCTCTCGGATACGATGGCTGTTCCGACAACAGGCGGAGCAAGCTACATCGCGTCGTTACAGATCATTGCGAAAGCGGCAGTCAAGCGAGATCTTTTTCTCGGTAATCATCGCTGCCGATGACGACGTTGATTGCACCGAGCGCCCTCGATGAATCCACAGCCCTAGATAGGCAGCTCATACTCCTTTTCCATCATTTCCTCGAACAGAATGCCGTACCGGGAACGAATTTCATGCTCAGCCGGTGGTTTCCTGACTCTTAACCCGAAAAATCAAGCCGAAATCCATTTTCGCTTCCACTCAGAGTCAATTCCATTCGAGTTCTCTGCATTCGATGCGTACACACAAACAGAAAACTTTCAATGAACCGGAAATTCGGTATCCGGGTAGAATGTAGGAATGCAAATTGACTGGGCAGATTTGTGAAATCTTCCGAAAATTTCGAGAACCAAGAATAACGGTGTTTAAAAGGTTTCTTCTGGAGAATTTCCAGATAATATTCTACGAAAATGGTTAAGAAGTTCGGTCATATTTTTTTGGGAGAATCTACTTGCGTTTTTTCTCCAGACTATTGCAGGAGTGTCCACAACTAGGCTGTATTGAAGTCAAAAATTTTTCAAGTCATCGGAAAAAGATGGAAGAATGCGGCCACTTGGCGGCGGTGGTTGAGTTGTTCAAAGGAGTGATCTTAAACCGCATTATTATTGATATGAAATGATCGTCAAAACGCTGTTAGTCAATTCACTTGCATAAGGCATATCACACGGCTGGGGATTAGACATCAATTTCCGAAGTTCGGAAATCTGGAGGTTCGGAATTCGACCTCGCCTTGGACATTTTCGTCTGATCTCCATTGTCGTACATGAAAAAAACAATGTCACCTAAAAGTTCTTGCCTAATTTCGAACATCGAGACAGCGATAAATTCTCCCTGGTCGTCGTGATTTCGTCTCATTTGAACTTGAGTTCGAGAACCGGTGCGGTGTCGGCTGATCTTTCGGATTGTTCGACATGTAACATCTTGAAATGATAACAACCCGTCCGATCCAAGGGTGTTCTTGGGAACAGGAGGAATCGATGAGGAAATATTCTTGAGATCGTTTCAGATAAAAAAAACACGAGATCTTCTCGCTACGCTTCGATGATCGACTAGATGATTCGTTCGATCGTTTTCTCGATCAAGTCCGAGGGCATTATGGATATTCTGAGCATATCCCTCAATGTCCTCGAAGTTCCCCAGCAGCCGTGGATGGATAAACATCGTTGCGTCGCATTCTTCGCAATCACTCACAGAGAGCCTTGAAAATGTGTCATTGGACGCTATGTGAGAGTCGACCTTGGAGCCAGATGATTCTATACAGCTGCTCAGCTGAATAATCGAGGAGGCGAAGTCGCATACTCCGAGCGAAAGAGTCCGTCGCCCACTCGTTGACTGAGAGCTTGAGACAATGCGTCGGATGCTACAAACTCTTTTCGGGGCCCTCCTCTGCACAATGGCACTTCTCGAAGCGACCGATGGCGCGAGAACCAATATGGACCAGTACAGTGAGTAGCAATAATTGAAACTCTTACGTGGATCGAATGCCGGGAACTTCCGTTCATCGATTCGCTCCCCTTCTTCCCCAGAATTCCACATGTCGAAAGTTCTGGCGTTGTACACGAACGGTCTCAATGTTCACAAACTTGGGAACCTCATGGTGTCGATCGCCTACTCGTTCTCCCCGGTCGAAGACAGACCTCTCATCGAAGAATGCCTCGGAAAGCACGACAACGAAACCGCGATGGTAAACTTTACCTTGGAACTGTGTCGAACGAGCCGCCAATATCTTTTATCGAGCTGTATCTCTTCATAACTAATTACATCTAAAATTTCTCTCTCAAGGAACTAATCAAATGCTACATGGAGAAGATGAAAGTGGTAAGACGACTTTCGCGGTTTTCGAACATTGCTCCCTTCCCGTTCGAACGCATAGTCGGGAAACACAAAAATATTGCTCTTGTTTAGAGTATCGGAGAGTGGAAAACAAATTATTCTTGCTTGGATGAATTAGGCTTGATTTGGAATCCATCTCAGCCATGGTTAGACGCAGGGGCGACTCTCCGGATAGCACATGAAACGTATCTAACCGAAAATGCTTCAACAGCTGGATTCCACCAACAAATGCGAACTGAAGAAACTCAAGGACCTCCTTCAAAAGAAAATGGCGGCTGCCCCTCCCGTTGCGACGGCCGTTCTGCTGAAGTACGCTGAATGTATGTGTCAAGCTTCCGGTGCCGAAAGCATGATTTGTGTTCAGCAGAAGACCATGGATGTGAGTTTTTGCCTCATTTACTTCATCATTTGAAAGCTTGACAACTTATGACAACCGGTGAAAGAAGACATTCTCCCCCCCCCCCCTCGACAAGTCCAGGTTTCTGATCGAACTTTCCGTCGATTTCCACTTCGCGATTACGAATCTGCTCTTTTCAGTATGCCAAGACGTTCTGCAGCGCTATCGTAGGCGACGAATAGAAGCATGGACATCGAACGGTCTTACGACAAGTCGAGACGAGAATCTCGGCTCGATTCAGAAGTTTTCATCTCCGCATCCGGCTGGAACTGCGACCGGGTTAAGATAGAACCGTCCTCAAGTGTTTGCTTGCATAAATTTCCTCTCGATGTTCCACAGACTTCGTTTCTTCAATTCCGCTAAAACAATCCGCCAACGATCTATTTAGTCAGTTTGTGGCGAAAAGAACTTTACTTTGAAGCTTCCCCATCTGTGTCACTAAAATTGTCAGAAGTTCATTCTGGAAAAGAAACTCTGGGCGCGAGCGCCGCTAGAAGTGGTCTGTTCCATTATGATCTCCTGGGAGTGATTGAGATTTTCTTGCGAACTCGGATCTAGGGAGCATGGGAAGAATTCTATTTAAAGATACATTGATTATCCAATTCTATTCCCTGGATCTCAGCGGGCGGGCCCACTGAGAGGAAGTGAACGCCGAAACAGAGTGAAATTCGTTAGATTAGCACAAGAGCAGCAAATATACTTGCTTAATTGATTCACTCACTGCGAACGGCTATTCTCAGAAAAGTTCACCTCAAGGTGATCGGTTCGAACAAAAGCAAACTCCGCTGTCAATTCACACATATTATGTACATCTGCTGCATTTGCGTAGGGTCAATGTGGAATTCCATTTCTTGGACCGAATCGTTGATCATTATTCGAAAGTCCGAGCGGATGGCGGCCTCCCAAAATTTCTCACCCGAATAAGTGTTTTCGAGAACAGTCGCCTTGTCATTGATGGCACTTCCCTCAAGGAGCACTTGGTGATTAGCATACGAACGTGCCTGGTAAAACATTTGGAAGATTTTCCGGGCGAGTCCTCTTTATCGCTTCGAGTCTCAAGAAGTCAAGTCCATTCCATTTATTTGCTCTGATTCGCCAGGAGCTCAGCGGCCGCGGCGTTTTGGCATTTGTCACCGTCGCCTCTCTCCCCGTCTGATTCCTCGTCGTTCGAGCGAGCGAGCTCCAGAAAGTCCAAATAAGAACTTTAGCCTCAGCGCTAACAAGCCCCGATCGAGCGAGGCAACGGAAAATTCCCCTGATTTCTTCGATACATCATCGGACAAAACCCCGAGACGTTGACTGCTCTTGTCGTCAATGGCTGATCCTTCCGCTCACCTTGAGAGCTGCAAATCACAAGAGTGAGGCTACTTTCGCCGTTTCGCATTCAATACGAACGACACGACTCTCTATTCGGTCAAATGGATCCTCAAGGTCAGGTTCGCCTCTCCAACCGTATATTGATCAGAACATGGCATTGATTGAATCAACAGCTCGTCGAACTTGAGATGAAGCTCGGCGGAAAGCTTCGGGAGAATCCGGATAAATTTTTCACCGCGTGTCGCCGATTCCAAAACAAGCCTCGATGTCTGGAGAACCATGAGGAATATTTCATTACGATGAATGTACTTTTCAGACTTGTGCGAACTGCCATATATGTAAGAGCGCAACTCCCGCGAGGTTTCGTGTCTTGCCGGGAGTTTTCTCTGTGTAGGCAAAGGAAGAGAACAGAATATCATACGAAATTCCACAAGTTTCTAGACAGATATCGAGTCGAGTTTTGAACCGCCTCCGTCTCCCACGTTCGCAGTCACTCGAAAATTTCAGGATGCCGGAGCTGTTGAATGTTTTCGTCAAAAGAACTCATGCCAGGGTGAAACAGATTCTTGTAAAACTATTTATTGACTTGTTGCTTATTAATGCTGACGCGGATGAGAGTCGCTAGTACATATTTAAAAGTTGAAGTATTTTATAATACAGCTTGCATGACTCGTGTTTTCTGCGGCTTTCGCATCGAGCCGGCACCCAGCCTTCGTCGCGGTGGAGGCTTTCCATAATCCAGTCATAATAAGCCGACACTCGTACGAACACGCCACCGTACTTCGTGAGGCATTTTGTCGAGCTGCGTCCTTTGACGTAAGACGTGATTCCGATGACGTACATCCTGTACGAGCGGCCTGACCGGTGCATCAGAGGGCCTCCGGAGTCTCCCTGGAACGACGACCCATAAATCAATAAAAGTTCCCTCCCGACAGCGACGTGTTGCTCCAAAAATAAGGTATCATGTTTTCCACGAGATGTTCTTCTTCTTTTCGCGTGGCAAAACATCTCTTCTGCTTTCTATGGCGGCAGAAAACTATTCTTCAAGATGTCGGCAACAAGACAGTCGAGCCCCCATCCCTTCCCTTCGATAACTTTCCCGCAGTTTTCGCACTTCGCGACGTGCGGTCTTAGGGAAAAGCGAAGAAATTCTCGGGTGCCAACTTCCTCACAAAAGACGGAGCCCTGGCATGTCGGAGAAGGACGAGCACCTGCGGTGGACTTGAAAACGAAGAAAAAACCTCAAAAATGTCACAAGCCTGAGAAAATCACTTTCTGATAGGCGGGTAAGGGCGGAGACTGACGCTCCCTCGCGAAACTCCGGACATACACCTGACAGAGATTGTCAATTTATTCAGTCCACTCGAACGCGCTTAGTAAAGTCATGCATTCGCGACTCTCTCTAGGGTCGTCCCTTAATTAAGAGGTGTTCGTTCCAATTTCGAGTCTGGAAGAACCTGTCGGCTCTTCCAGAGCACACTGAGGTCTCAACACAACGTTGGGTGCTGTTTGGGAGCAGATCCACAACGTTGGGTGCCGAGGGAATGACAAGCATGTCGGAGAGAGTCTCATTTAATCTCCACAGATTTGCCTTGTGCGCGATTCTCGGCTTCCCCAGGAACATGAATTGAAACGTTCTACAATATATTTCCAAACTATACTGACATTGAAGCTTATTCATACACTCGAATCAAGAAAACTCGCAAAGAAAAACAATGTAGAGTCGAAACTTCCGTAGTCCATCTGCTTCAATCGATCATAAGTCAGCCAAGACTGAGGGGGTGAGGACTCACGGTTCTCATTCTGCCGGAAGCCTTCGATTTTGTACTCTACAATATGTCACAGAGGTCAGAGAGATGGGAGCGTTGGAAAGGCCACGTGGTACTCGATTTTCGGGTGACAAAAGCGAGTCAAGTGGATTTGAGACGTTTTGATTTTCCACGATTCGTTTGTTCCCGGAAAGTTTGCGGGCTGGCGCCCCGTGGTATTGACGAGACGGGAAGAAAAATTTGCGCTGGAAACTTCTTGAGAGCTCGGCGGAAACGATCGCTTCTGCCTGACCAAGTTTCGCGCTTCGTACTCTCGTCTTTCGCATACAACTTGTAACGCTTCTGAAGCTGACCTCTCTTGTGGAATGCAGCTCTTTGAGCCACTGGTTTCGCCGAAAAAAATTCTTGGGGATGAGTGTCTTTCCTGTCTTCCTCTCATTTTTTAGGAGAGTAAACGAAACTTACCCCGCACGGTCCTTGGTATCCTTTCCGAGCACAAATCTGATAGTCCGAATTGAACTGACCGTACCTTGCCCACATCAGTGAGCAACGGAGCTCACTTTGCACTTCCACTTCTGTGTATTGTAGCGTGTTTGGGAACTCTTGGAATATAAATCGATCGTGTCCGGTTATCGATGGATGAATTCGCAAAACTCAGATTGAACTCTCTGGATATCATGAATCTTGAACTCCAGGGATGAAATTTCTCACTTGGCTTCTTGGACTTCCCGTGGCCTTTGTACCCGGCGACGCCATGCCCGGCTACGACCGCCTGTTCCCACGCGTAATCGCCCATCCGAGGCTCTGGAAGGCACACCGGCCTCAATGAAGGTCCGTAACGCACGGGTTTTGACAGAGTGAGTAGAGCGATGTCTCGAACCAATCCTTCCCGAGTGTAGCCGTCGTGCCTGATACGTAAGTAGAGCACTTTTCGCTGATCCGCCGAGTATCTTTCTGATATCTCAACATGGATTTATGCTTTGATGGACTTCACTTCTTCAATCACATGAGATGAAGTCCCGTCTTACATTCTTATGGCCGTGACTGTTCTCTTGACCGTGTCATGTGAGCGAGGATGCGGACTTGCTGAGCCTAGCAGGACGACAATCCCACTGACGTAGTCTTTCCTGACAGCGGAAATCGTTAGATCGTGAGTAACTCAACTTTGTTAATGTGAAGGTGGAACTTGGTCTCTGGAGTGCGTTTTTCTTCGATTGATTTCAGTCTCACCCGTAGACACAGTGCGCTGCGGTCAGCACGTGTCTGTCAGAGATCAAGCTCCCGGTACAGAGCCCGAGCTTGCCTTTCTCGTCTACCCTGTACAGTTTGACAGTCCACGGAAACATGTGGTCGGCTGCAGAGCTCCCGTTCAAAACTCGTTTCGTAATCGCGCTGTTTCCGTCGACACCACAATCCCCTGAAACAGGAACATTTGACTACATTTATCAGTTTCTGATTCATTCCCCGACGGTGGAGGTTATCAAACATCGAGCTCCAAAGCCCTGCCACGTGTCGGCAAACATATAGGTAAAACCGCTCGTGAGTGACATTCCAGCTGTTTTGAGGAGAAAGATGGAGGAGCACTAAACTTCCAGGACATCGGATAACTCGCTAGCGGAGCGAAACCCATTCAGAGGATCCGAGTTTGAGTCTTACAAGGGAAGAACCTCTAATCCTCATCCTGATACCCATGTTCGTTCGGAGCACGTCGGATGTAAACACTGGAAGTTGGTGGCCGATGTTCAAAGCCTCAGAAATTCAGGGGAACTATAATCGTGTTACGTTGGGAACTCCGAAAAACTTTGTGGATGTTGAACCATATCGAGTATGGCTTGAGGGAATGCCTGAGAAGAGAACTTTCGGGATTTTCGGAAATTTCAAAACTGCTCGAGGTAACTTCGAACGCCCGTGATTCGAATGGTTTGCAGCACAACATCAGGGCAGACTTGGAAATACCTGGCACGATTCACGTATGTACATACATCGGAGTGGCTCGTCTAGAATACAGCATGCAAGAAGAGATTCTGATGAAACTACTTTCAGAATGCGGAAGGCTTACGGATGTAGAAAGTGTGTAATCCAGGAGATCTTCGAAGTACACGAGCGAACCTCGCCGAAGATGGTATTCAAGTCGAGATGAACTTGGAGTTCACGCTGAAACCGCTGATCGAGGCCCCGGAACGGCAGAGAACCCTCAATTGGTCACTTTAGCGCGACCTGACTTTCGGAATACGGATCTGAGTACAAAGAGTGACTTTCCAGCGGTACAAATTAGGGGCACGTCCGGGCCCTTGACGGTGATTTCTGTTTGATTCCTCAGGTTGTGTTTTGGCCACTCGACCGGAGAGTACAGTTCGTTTTTTGTCTCGTAACAAAGAGAAACGCACCGTGATTTATGACTCTCCTCGCAACCCCCCCTATAACCACTGTCATCCCTGATCGGTTCATCGTCAGACTCTCCACCAAAGAGATGTTCTCCGCTGCCACATCATTCCTCAAATGATTAATTTACCCCTGTACAGATTACGTCGAAGTGGGATAATGATTTCGCGGTCGCTTCTCTACTCACGGACAAAAATGACTTCGAAAAGTTCTCGTTCAGCCGAAAGTCGGTTCCGAAAGGATCCCACTTTACATAGAAATGAGCCCTCGGGAAGGGAGAGGAGGCGTTTTGGGTGACACTTATTCATCGAACAGATTATTATCGCAGCTAATATAGTTTTCCTCCTGATTTACTGACTCAACCGTGTGTGAGTCTATATTCTCGTTCTTTTACTCTTCCCTCTCACACGGATTATGTCGAGTCGGTGAAGAATCTGCGCGCGAGCATCGAGAGTTTCTTACGCGTGAAGTTTATTTCGTGCCGAATTCGCTATTTACCGAGTTTTTCATCTCGCAGGTTGTTGGATGAATTCAACTTTTTCAGCTACGTTTTCTTTCCGGTGATTATTTGTGAGATTGCTTGAAGATGAAAAGGCTAGAACCTTCCCCAAGGTCCCTGACCTTTGTTTTTTTTTTCGCTGATTGGATCGACGGATCATGAACTTTTCCGCATTGCGTGTACATCCATCTAGACATCAAACACTCGGGAATCCCTATGTGGGAGATTTGATGTATGTAGATGATGATGCATACGGTGCAGGCTCCAGCGATCCGCGATCATTCTCAAAATTATTCATCATCTTCGCCTACGCAAGGCTCTCGATTGAATGAATGAATACTTGGCGTATCCGTTGATCGCGCGGAAAACACTCTGGATCTGTCGAGGCACTCTCGGCTTTTCGGTTCAGAGTTCACTCACCATCGTTGATCGACGCTTTCTGAGGATAATTGTCTTCTTCGTCGGACGAGATGTCGTTGTAGTAGTCATCGCCGTCCACGGCAAAACTCCGCTGTGCATTTGAGATTTCCGCCAGGCCGATCGAGAGACATGCATACAGAGAAAAGGAGACAAGAACGCGCATCACAACCGAACGACAACATACAGGAGCACGACACAGGAAATCAGATGGAGCACAAAAATCCTCTCAACGATCCGATCAGGTCATTCCGATGCTTTGCACACTGGAAGACAGACTACACTGAATCCACTCGGACAGTTCGATCTGCGGCCGGGGTCCGGTGGCAAATGCCGCCATTCAGCTGTGACCTGTGGTGAGTGAAGTGCAGCTTTGACATTTTTGTTTATTAGATTATTACCTCACTTGCCACCGGTGTCGTCGTCGTCGTCGTCGTTGTGGTTGGGCTGTCGATTGTTCCCGTTGGGCTTGTTGGTATTGTCCGAAAGAGAAAGCCTGGACCCCGAGGAGTTTTTAGTCAGCGGTTGACGTTCGAGTTTTTTGGTGACGTTTTGTTGTTCGCCAGCTACAGGCTGACTCCGATTGAGTGACTGATGACTCCATAGTCTGACGGAACCGGGAAAGAGTCGGTAAATTTTTTTAACATGAATTTCTCGCCGGCGATTCCGCACCTCAAGGTTACAGCTGGCTCGAGCTTGAGCTGAGCTTTTGACGAAAGCTGTCTTCAAAGACAACGGGACCTGGCTGATGCATTTCCAAAGCGACCGTTCCTGTATCAGGGTCGATGAGGTTGGTTTACAATGCGTTTTCGCACCGCTTACGCCAAGGTTTTCGATCATGCGATCAGTAGTTCGCTCGCATGGAGCTTTGAGATAATTCTCCCGGATGGTCGATCTTCAATATTCGACGAGGAATTCATTCAATATCGGCTTCAAAGTGAAATCTCTCCGGGGATTGCTTTGAATCGAGGGAACGAGATCAGAGATGGTTTCCATGACTCCCAATTTGTTCAAGTTCTCAAACCGGGCCCCCGGCCTTCTGGTTCAAAGAGCCGCGAACCGAGAAAAAATTCACGGAAGGCTCGTACAGCTCTAATTTATTAATGGCATCAAACATCTTCATCTTACATCTACTATGTCGAGTAGATGTACATAGAATGTAGAGGCCCTCGAGCTCTGTCAGGAAGCAACCGGTTTCGCAACCGTGTTGGAAGCTTGGCTCGCGGCCAAAAACCTCAGAGAAACTTCGCCGGATATCAATCGACGATTAAATTGATTCAGTGCCGTCAGCTGTCAGATAACTCTTTCCGTGGTTTTCAATTCTTTTGAACAGGTGCGGACACTTTCTGATCGGTATTCTCGGGAACGGGACGTCAGAAACGCGGGCGAATGCGACGTGGAATTGAATACTTGACATCAATCGCTCATTTCCGCTGTTGGGAGATTCTACGTGATGACAAGGAGCCGTGGAGGAGAATGCGATACGTCACCATTTTGCACTTTTCGAGCGAACCACGGATCACTGCGGTCCCCGACGATTGCAGTGTGGTTCATGTTCGCGTTGATCTCTCGAGGCCAGATTCGGTTTCCCGGATACTCATCGAGACTTACCTCGCGAATCCATGGAAACCAAGTGGCGCTCAGACGAAGATAAGCCGCTTTGGATCTCCATCCCTCAAAAACAGACTGTTGCACGCATTATGAGACAGGTTCCAACACCGTCAAGACGGAAACATGGAGTTTATTCGAAACTTGAGTTCTGTATTCACGAGGTGTGGCGCGCCGAGTTATTCGAGATTGTGCAAAGTTCTGAAGATAATGTTTTTTTTCTTTCTTGGAATTCCGCGAATCGCTCGAACGCATTTCTCTCGAGTGTCGCAGTGAGCTATTTTATTTTTTCGACAGAGTTGTGCACTGCGTTTCGTAGCTTGGACCGTTCATGAATCACGGAAGTGTCAACAGCGGAACGATGACAAATCTGAGCCTCTTCTGGGTTTGAATCAGAACAGAAACGGAAAAACAATCCGGGATCCGTGCCGGCAATTTTCCACTGGCTAGGTCCAAGGAGAGAGCGAAAGTGAGAGTCTGTGGTGTCGGTGATACAACCCAAATGCGTTCCTGTTGTTGATGTCATCCTGCTGTTAGTCTAGCCTTCCATTGTTCACATTAGAAAATATCCACGTCGAGATATTCGAGGCACGCACCATCTGTAACCATTAATTCTCCCTCTCGGCCGTGGGAAAGACGTCGCTTAACGCCAGTGTGTAATTTTTGCCGCAAGAAGGCTTTTGCTCTCGCTCGAGCACTTTCCAAGCAACGACATGAATCAGAGTCCATTTTGTTCTACGCTCCCCGTTCCCGCCGCCTACTCGTCGTAACCTCGCAACCGCCAAAGTGACTCCAACGTAATCTCGATTTGAGGACTTCTAAACACGGTTTATGTGCTTCCCACGTAGACTGCTTGGAAACCTATTTGTTTGTTTGGTTAATACTGGGACAAAGTTCCAGTTTTCACCGCGGAAGTAACAAGTCAAAACTTCGGAAACAAGAACATGATTTTCAAAAAAACCCACCGATGTTCACATCCGAAGACTGTCTCCAGAAAAAAACAGTTGTTGTCAGTTGTTGGAGCTGTGAGGTTTGCTCTTATGACCAGCATTTCGAGCGTGCTATCATCATGGTGTAACGTCAGAAAATCTTCGTTACGAATCTATCTTTGATGAACTTTTTCAGCTTCTCGAGTGAGCCGGTGAGATCTTTGCATCGGTCATAGCTGGTTACGGTTCTAGTCGGAATTTTTTCTGTAAATGAGTTCTAGAAGATGTCGTTGTGACAAAATGTCTGTGAGGAAGGCATCAGAATCGTGTGCCATCCACACACGAACCTCCACATGGGGGAGTGAAAGGTGTAGTGGAGACAAAATTTTATTCGAGTTCTAAATATGTGAATTATAAATGGGGCCGCGAAAATGTGCATCAAGAAATGAGAGAAATGCATGCAGTATGCACGAAAAATGAGCCTAAATATACGGCAAAATATGCACAAATGTGAAGCCGATTTCCCCACTCTCGATGCTCATCGCGAGCGGGGACATCGTATTTTCCTAATAGAAAGAACTCTCTGTCGTCCCCGGGAACGCATTCGTATCGAGGAAAGCATCGTTAAATTTCGCAAGGTTCTAAGATTCACGAACAGAAACGACGAAATTGAGGTCGTACTGAAAGTTGTATCGCTCAACTTCGAAACTTTCGGAGCGCTCGGACTCCATGCCCTTCGAAATCATTTGCGGAGCTTTCGCCTCATTCATATTCTCCATATCGTGTCTCGGGCTCAGAATAGCTCGACGAATAACAACATTTCCGTCCAATGCAACATTTTTGGTACAAACTGTAACTTTTCGAGGAGCATTCCCAAATTTTCTCAAAGAAGTTCGACGAACTCGGCAGACTCCTATGGTGACACGCCGCGTTTTTACAAAGATCCAATCGTCATGCGTGAGTCGTGAAATCGCTAATCCCTCCCGAGTATAATCAAGTCATTCTCAGGAAGTAATTCTGGAGCAGAGAAAAAGCTTTCCCTCAAATACAACATTGAAACAGTGACAAATATTCATAGAAGACACAAAACCGCGATACATGAATATAAGCACAAAAATATGCATTGCACAGAAATCCTAGCCCTAACAATGAATAACCAAACAATCGATATCAAGCCAAATTCAGAGAGCTTGGCAAACGATCATTCAAGTCGGAACCCACAGGAAGATGGGCGATCCGAAGTTGGTGGGCGGTTGTCAACTAAGAAACTCGTCGATCCTTCACATAATCAGACATCAATTCTCTGTACTGTTGATCGCGTTGATTCAATTTACATTTTTATTCGTTCCTCCCATTGTAGAGACCTCGAGCTCTACTTCTACATGCTGTTCTAATTGAATAAACTGACTTCTAGATTTACAAACTTTTCTAGAATTCTTCACTCTAGACCAGATCTATAGGCTATCACTCGTTCCGCCCCACCGATAGTCGATGTCCACTCTTCAAGATTCCGAAGTCTCGACCATTAGAACTCTTTTTCAGATCTCAGTTTGAACGAAAAAACGTTTTTTTAGAATGGTCTCTCGAATACGGTCAGTACATCGAAATATCATCCACATACCCAAACTGTTCGTTTTCGTCCTGGACACCCGGTCGAAATTAGTTTCTGGACACCCTGAATACAGTGGAATGCAAATGACGAGCTTTCGTGCTCCATATATCTCGAGGTGAAAATTTGATAGAGATTCATGATTCCAAGTAAGAATCTTCATCGAAGCAATCGTTTGATGTTAGAATTCGATATCGATTACGCATGGAGCACCGGAGCACAGCTCCGGCACGCCATCGTGGTCGAGGCACTCGACAGGGGGAGCCACGGGCCCTGCTCTCAGTCGAAAGCCGAGAAAGACGGACAGAGAGAGGGTCTACCTCTATAATAAAATATGGTGGCCCAGAGGCTGGTGTCTCCTGACTACGCTGCCTTGGCCTCACTGCCAAAGCCGCTGTGCGACTCGTAGCGGTCGGTGCTGTGTTTGACGTCCCGCGCGTCCTGCAAGCGATCCTGTGGCAGAAGTCCAACGTGTTTGAGTGAGTGCTGATTTCTTGTTGTCGCTCTACGCTCGAGCGAAGGCTTCGAGGCTCCGAAAACGCCGGGACAATCCGACGATTCAAAACCGTGTGATCTCTGGTTCTGTGTTCTGTTCTTCGTTCACGAACAGGACGGCCGATCGCTGGTGCAGCCGTCTAGGTTATCGTTTCGTCGTTTGCTTTTCCGGCAGGGAAATCCCCGGAATCGGACGAGACCTTCAGCTGAAATAGAACGCGGACTCTGCTCCGAGCGCTGTGGAGACAGGCGGAAAACCAGATCGAACCGGAGCCCGCTGCCTCGTGCGAACGAGCGCGCTTTCTCGGAATCCGCGCTGAGAAACTGTCGTGGCCTGAAACAGGTCCGGACAAAAATTCGGCGCGAGGTAGAATTCCTGGAAGACGACGACGACGACAACGACCACTTCGATCAAACGCACGCGAACTCGCGAATATAGACAGGCCGCGAGACGAACAGATGCGCGCACGACTACGATGCTCTGATCATGATACTATCAGAGCAGGGTTAGAGTTCTTCTTCCAGGACTTGGCAAACCCTTGTGATTGACAAGATTAAAGCGGCAGACAGAATCTTCGCGAATGACTTACTGAAAGAGTTCGAGCGCGTGAGTAAGCCAGCGACATCAGACTGGGTGACGACGACCTCACTCGCTGCTAGAGTTCAATGTCTACACCACGAAACCGTCTGGGGATCTCGCACAAGATTTTGTTCGATCGCTGGCCTGCTCGAAAACGGAGACCGTTCTCGAACATGATTCAACTGCGAGAGCATTCGATTGAGTTGTCGGACCACGAGAATTCCAAGACGAACTCTCAAGTTTCGAGGTGACCTCCTTCTACGGATGATTACTGGATGACGATCGGGATGATCGACGAACGAAAACCTTGACAATCGGGACGTCGATGCGTCGGAAATCGCGAGAATTCCGTCACGGTGTCACCTCAAGAAGATGAGAAGGTCGAGTTGGATCGAGTCGAGGTTTTGGTCGACGAATAATTAAACTGAAGGAAACGAGGGCCGGTCCGTCTAGAGGTCACGTGTAGATCCGACATCGTGTACGACGACAAAAACGGAAAGCTCCGACATCCTGACGTGGATTAGGAGTTTGCTCATCCTCTCAAGGAGTTTTTTTGGGCGGGGGCGGAAAAGCCGGTCGACCCCGACCTTCTCTCAGGACGAACGATTTGTGTTGAAACACGAGCGATGGAATCGGGGACAAACGGACCTGGGCGAAACGCGCAACAAGTGTGGAAAGGGATCCTTCTGGGAGTCGGGAACAGAGGACAGGAGGCTCGAGCTCCGTTCGAGTTCGGTAATCGATTTTGATTTTTCCATTTTTTTCTCTTCTTTCAGTCAGCGACGCGCGTCTTAGACGTCGCGGTTCGCTCGCTGTGGAACCGCATGTCCTGAATCGTCCACGAGGGCCCTGGTGGGGTCCCACTCCTAGAGGAGCTTCCTCATGGCTTCAGCGTCGGCGACGTCCCTTGAAGAAGGGCCTCCAACAACAACAACCACCAACAACAACAAACTGATGGCCAACGGCAACAACAGCCGAGCGGGTCATATCAACGAAGAAGTTCACGCGGTCCACATCGCCGTTGAGCCTCCGGACGGCGGCTACGGCTGGATCGTTGTGCTGGCATCGTTCCTGTGCAACCTGACCGTTGACGGTGAGCCTGATCTAGTCTCTTCGCTATTGTATAAATTATTAGCATTGATGAGTGTTTGTTTATTCAGACGTCGAGTGCATGATACTCTCGCCGAGATATTCACTGGAATCGAGTAGAAGTCCCTCCGGACCGGTTCCTAAGAATGAGAGAAGCGCCCCGTGGTTTGTTGCTGCCCGCGAGGAATTGCTCAATTTCTGATCGACTCGCGCATACCTTTCCCGAGAAACTGGAGGCTGTTCTGTCTCTGTACGCGGACGACATGCCTCTGTGTGTTTAAGGCCCTCTTGGCTGCCACGGCTCCCTCACCCTCAATTAGGGGAGAGCCGCGATTTCCGGAAGCATCCTTCCAAGAAGCAAACTTTTGAAGAATGCCAGCGTTCCATTGGAACTGCTTGCCGGAACACTGGAGCGATTCATTCTAATCATATCATCCCAACGGCGCGGCGTTGTTAAAACTCATAAAATGAAGCGAAACGAGACAAAAAAAACAACAACAACAACAACAAGGAAAGCAATTCATGTCCTCCACGCTTTATGAGGGTTTGCAGCAGCGACAGCGAGGATTCTTGAACTGTTTCGGAGTTTGCGATTCAAAAGTGATGGAATTCCCTTCGTTTCGGTCGCTTGAGGCATCCGCTCTTATTCAAGGGATCGCGACGGCGGATGTGATCTAGTTTATGGGCAGATGCGTTGTGTACCTTCGATGACCACAGCGTTTTTTATGTTTGTTTGCGCGGTCATAACATTCGCGGCATTCGAGCCGGTAGTGAGCGAGTTTTTATCGTCGAGCGAAGCGGCCGACTCGATGAGGATCTCGAAAACAATCAACGATCGAATCCAGAGAGTCTCACGAGTTTGCTCCAGCGTGCGTGGGTCGGACAAGCGTTCGGTTTTTCTTCCTCGCTGAGTTGGGTTATCTTTTTCGCTGGAAAACAATCGTGTTCGCTCGAGGCTAGAATTTCATAACACGTTCTTGGAGCGTGTGCATGTGACTGACGTTGGTTTCAATGAGTCCGCTTTTGTAAACACCACCGCATACAATTTGAATGGCAGCGAAGGCAGGTGGCGGGCAAGGGGGAGGGGGGGGAGGGGGGTGGACGGCCCTAGAGAGACACTGAATGCGAATCAGTGTCGCGCGTTCCGTGAGAGATACTCTGAGTTCCGAACGCGTTTCGCAAGAGCCATCAAGCTGTCTGAAACGCGCTTTTGAAAGGAGCTGTTGCGTAAAACTCGTCTTGAGAGCTGTAAAGGGGTCCGGAACCGAGAAACGTTATCGATCCCGAGTTGGAAACGATTTCCAGGTTGCCGACCGAGATCACCAAAAGGGAAGAGCAAGTAATCCCAAGAGAGATGAAATGAGGGAAGAGAATAAAACGTCCGGAACAGAATGACGACGATATTTCTTCACTCGCTTTGTTGTGGTGGAACCTCCGAGTCATCGCCCTAGAGATGTGTTTTACTTTTATGCTCCGTTGACAGCGGACTGAATGAGAGAGCGAAAGCTAAAACGAAGCGACTCACGTTCCGTTGAACTTCCGGTCCCCTCGAGCGTGAGCTTCCTGTGCTCCGGAATTTTCGATCTACATGACGACTAGCGACAGAATGAATCATTGCTTAAGAGCCTCTCGAGCGGAGCCTACAGCCGAGCACTTGTTATCGTTGTTGGAACAACTCACTGTAAAGAGAACTCATGACTGTTCTGGAGGCTCGGATCGCATCCCTTGTGACGCACGGCTTGTTGATCAGAGTTTCAACTCGATAAGCTTCCACGATCTCTTTTCGAGCGACAGAGACTGAAACCAAACAAAAACAACGAGAAACAGCCAAACAGGAAAACCGACGGAAGAGGAAAAGGGGGAACAGAGCAGGAGGCGTCGAAGCAAAACGAAGAACGAGGACTGTCCGAGCGGAAATCTCGTTGAGAGGGGAATGATTCAAAGTTCTCGAGAGTGACCCGTTTGAATTAAAGTTCTTCTCCACACCACTCAGGACGTTCATTTGAAATGGGTTCCTTTACATCGTTTTCAGGCATCGCGTACACCTTCGGTCTGTTCCTTCCGGAGCTGGTGACGTCGTTCAACTCGACCAAGTCCGCCATCACGTGGGCGGGCTCACTTCTTTCCGGCTTTTATCTGTCCGCCGGTCCTGTGGTCAGCGCTCTGACAAACAAATACGGATGTCGCAAGGTATGTTCGTCGCACCGGGCGATCTGCTCACTTTCCAGTTCCACGAACAAACAAAATAAGCAAATCCTCGAACAGTGGAGAAGCTTTGCAGACCAGCGGCGGCGGTCTGCTCCGCTAGTTCTCAGCACACTGCATGGTTGTCTGACCTGAAACCATTCACGTGATCGTTAGGCTGCCATAATGGCTAGATCGTCGTTTCTAATGAATGTACACGTATTAAAACCGGCCCAAACTCGAATCGCGATGGTTTCTGTCGTTCGTTTGTGCAGAACGGATCGGAACCGTTTTTCCTCGTAAACAAAGAAAAATTTTCCAAATCGATGCTCGGGGGTGGAATGTTCAAGTCCTCAACCACACGGCCGATGGCCGTGACATTTCTCGATTCGCCAACTGCCGACCTTTAAGGGTCCAACAGTGACCTCGAGAAGTTGGTTGGCAACTGCAGCTCTACGATGCATGCGGGCCTTGATGAAATCTACTCCACAGGCGATCGGATCGCTAACGACCTCGTTTAGCCACGAAGAACGTTGTTGTGCTCAACGAGTTCATTGTGAACATGAGAAGCGCTAACTGCTCGGTGTTTGAGAACACATGACAAGAAGAGTTGAAATACCATCGAATCGATTCAAAGGAAGAATGTAGGAAGAGAATCAGTCGAAGAAGTTTTCGCAGTGGAGGAATTCTTTTCTCTTGAGAACACGTCAAGTCCGACGATAATCTCGAGAGTTCTTCGGAGTTATCGTAGAGAGCTGAGACCGACCGATTGATTCATTCATTCATTCATTCGAGCAGGCCTGTACTAGGAATGAAATTCCGAATCAGCGACCACGTTGGTGAGATTGGACATGTTCTGGCATCCAATTATTAGTGTTACAAGAGAAATCCTGGCCATGAGCTCGCTTTGGATGATTCTTACTTAGACAGGCAAAACGGAGCACGAGACAAGACCACGATAGTCCGGTCACGTGGTGTGACGTCACTGATGTGAGCATTACTTATTCTTTCATTCGACGGAGGGTCAATCGCTTAGCTTAGGTAAATGGCAGGATGGCTGCATAGAGCAAACGAGCTATGCGCAAAGAAACAGGGACACGATCGCGGTGCTCGAGCTCGCACTCCGACCCCGGCATCTCATTCTAGAAAAACTCTAAATTACTCTTCGCCAAGAGAATGAAGCACGGGTCCACCCAGGGGCCTCATTCGATTTCCAGAATTCTCGGACTTCTTTCGACAGGGAACGGATCCTCAGGGATCACGGACAGAAAAATCTTGATCTTGATTTCGTTCTGACTCGGAACTTGCTCTTCCAGGTGTGCATCGCGGGCAGCCTTCTGGCCTGCGTCTCGCTCTGCATATCGACCACAGTGAACTCGGTCCCCCTGCTCCTGATTTTCTACGGGGTGTTCGCCGGCACCGGGTTCTCGCTCATCTACCTTCCGGCCATCATTTCAGTTAACCAGTACTTCTCCCAAAAACGCGCGACCGCTACGGGCATTGCCGTCTGCGGTTCTGGTCTCGGGGCCTTTGTTTTCGCACCTTTGGTGCAATATTTGCTGCAGTACTATGCGTGGAGAGGCGCGCTGCTCATTCTAGCGGGTGAGTGCTCCGTCCGAATCGCTGTTTAATTCCAGGATCGTTGCCGTAATCTGAGAGCTTCCGTGAAATCGAGTAAATCTTTAATTACCGCTCGTTTCACCGGCCACCGAACGAAATTCGTATCTATGAGTCCGTAGATCGAAGTTAGTGATTATTCGAATGGAATTCACTTCCACATACTTTTTGACAACTTGAAAATGTCGATTTAGTGCTTGACGTTTTCGCCGTCTTCCGAGCGGGAAATTCTCGGCTGAAAGAGTCATCGACGGGAGCCGGGCTCAGTCAGCCCGGAGTTCGGGCCTTAAACTCGGTCAACAGTACAAGTAAATCAGGAGGTTGTTTGAAGAACATCGTCCGTCGAGTAAATCCGTCTTTCGGCAGAAGAGTCTCTGCACACATGAAGCTGTTTTTCGCAACCATGACGAACAAAACGAAATTGACAAATCAGAATGATTGTCGGTCGAGCTTCCAAGTTTGAATGCTCAAGCAAAACAATCAACTTTGATACTAGAGTTTGGAAATTCAAGAATTCATCATTTTCGACTCTCTGTACATCCGTATTTTATGCATGTAAATATGAGTCATGTTTGGATAAACGAAGTCTCGATCTTTCGGCCGAAGTCGTGATTGACCGAATGTCATCGACATCTTTGACATCCCTCCAATGTCAACATTTGGTGATTATCGGATGATGCCTAAACTTCCAAGCTCGTAGGTCACGAGACTCGAGATCGAAATCTCGCGCCATTAACTTAATCGGTGATAATGATCGACAATAACAATAATCTTCTATTGCCGGCAGGCCTGGTGTTGAATTGCTGCGTGTTCGGGGCTCTCATGAGGCCTTTGGAAATATGGTCGGTGGCTGAGAAGCCTCTCATGCAACGAATTTGGGAAGAGAAAACCGGTCTCATGAGACAAGACTCCATAGGGCAAAGCCAGTTCTTCCTCGTGCAGCATCCGGATGGAACGGTTGAAAAAAGGCTCAAAGCGGGGGTCAACACGGAACCCGGTGAGTATCAAATACACCCGATGAACACTTAGAGCTAGACGACAGCGGTGCTCGAATTCGGCTGGCGCATCGTTTGAAGTTGTCCAGATATTCGAGCGACGAACGAGCGGCCATTGGTTCACAGTACGCTCATTCAAAAGCTCGTTCTCGAAGCGAAATGGTTGCCGCGCCTCGAGGCAAAACGAAATGGAATGTTCCAGCAGACTAGTTTGCCGTCTGGTCCACATGCGGGGCGAGCTCTATGGGCACTCAAAACGATTGCCTTGATATGGAGAATTTCCATATTCGCTATCCGTTATCTTGACGCTGGAGTAGGAAGTTCGATGCATGTCGAACATTCCCGAACAATGCTGGGACTCATCGCGGAATCGTCGGAGTCGATTGAAGGCTCTGCCAACATTTTACAAAACAAATAGAACCTGGCAAAGTCGCGTGAGAAGGAGAACTAAACTTCATCGAGCATCAAAGGTCAGGGGTTACCGTAGAGTTGCCGCCTTGCCTCTATCCTCCAACAAAATGACGAACCAGGTGCGAAAACTTTGACGACTTTGGCTGCTCGACGTTTTTGACATTCGTTGTCGCCGTTGTCATTCGTTCGAATTACATGCAGAGTTACACCTGCAGAACATCCGGTAGTCCATGAGTATTACGCGGACACACCCCAGAGACGACCTTGAGAATCCCCCAAGGTCAATGTCAACTCGACGTTTTCAGGTCACGGAACTCCGAGCAGGCAAAACTCTGAAACTTAACAATGATTATTATCGATGAGTGGTTTGAACCTTCAAGTCAGTTTGTCTTCTCACATCCGTTAACATTCTAAGTATTTCACATGATTACCGCCTCAGATAACGGACTTTTCAAATGACAAGCTCATCTTCGTGGATAATAATCCTCACAGTTCCTGAATTCAGGAGGAGGAACTCAAAGTTTTCTCAAATATCGAAAACGATGTTTGCTTCTGATGACGAACTCTTCATAAGAGGAATTCGGCATTCCCATGATCTCCCTGATATCGAGATCGACGGAAGAGACTCGCCATTTGCGAGATCTGAGAGTTCCTTATCGATTCAAGAGCCGGCCAAGACTTCGGTAGATATGTACGTATTCGTTTCGAATTCTAAAAGATTACCCTTTCTCCGGAGTTTGGAACGGAAGGTCTTAGCAACTTTGTCATTACGGAAATCGAATGACGTCAAAAATGCAAACTGGAAGCAAACGCGAGAGCTCTGGTGGACTGTTTTCAATCGAGTCTTCTCGGGGTCAAGGTCAATCGACGCGTGTTCTGCTGTTTTCTCTTTGCCTCCGTCGAAGTCCCAAGCTCCAGGCTTTAAAGGTGACTCTGAATCGCGGCCTTCAAAGCCATCATCCCAAATAAGCTCTTTCATAACTCGGAACATATCTTAAATATCAATTCAGAGAGACGAATACTCTGTCTGCCAGTTTCGGAATCCTTACTACAAGCGCTGGGCTCACGCAAAGTACTTCGAGCGACTGCTAAACGCTGCTGTACACGAATCGGGTTTCAGTGCGACCGACGGTCGGTTTCCGCTTGAGAAATGTCACTTGGAGTCTCGTGGCGAGAGTGGATTGTAACTAACACGCCACCGGTCAGAGAGATCGATGCCGACTCCGAATATCCGAAGGTTTTCCAAGGTGAAGCTTTGCAGTGATATTCTCACTTTCTGATTGGCGGACGACTACGCAGAACAGTCCAACAGCGTGGAGCAGTCCGAGGTCCAATCCAAAGATTCACTCGGTTTCTTTCTAGATCTAGGTTAATTAAGGAAACGAAATTTGAGATTTGTCCCCGGTCGGATTTGAATGAAGGCAAAGAGCAGTGGGCAATGAATGTCGTCCGTTGCGGTTGGTGTGGGACGCCGTCAATCTTATCGCCGATTGCAGCTCGTTCACCGAAACCATAAACTCCGTTTTGCTGCTGTTTTTTCTAGGAAGGTTTACGGTTGAACAACCTGTTGTTGAGACCACCGGAAGATCGTGAATCAGAGTCCAGAGTCCACGATTCCGAAGATGAGAAAAACTGAAACCGAGTTTTTTTTGTTTCTCATTTCACAGGAGTGCACTCCACTCTGTTCCTCGATCAATGGGGGAAATCATCAACCGAGGCTCCTCCGGCGTTGACCCTCTCGCCAATCGAAGAATCGGATCCAATGAAGAGCGGTCCTCAGGCCAACGGCGTGAACCCGCAAGTCTCGAATCACGCAATCCACAATATTGCGAAACGAAAGGGTGAGTATACATACGGATATGCGTTTCTTCTCTCGGATTGAGTGTTTTCAAAGAGTTGGCGAGATTTAGTAGTGACTTGAAATCAAAAGCAACTTCCGAGGAATACGTTCATCCAATACGATCGACTACACCTCACTTTTCCCGGGATCGTCGAGCGCCGAACTCTCGTTTTTGAGAATTCTCTCCTGATTTCCGGGAAAGACGTTGTTGATTCAGCGGAAGGAAAGCAACAGACTTCGCCGGAGAATGATTGACGTAAACTGGAGTTGACAATACCTACCGCGCGACGTGGACTTCCGAGGCTTCGCTGCTGTGAAAGGTCATAGAAGAGGAAAAGGTTGAGTCCCACGAGTCAGGAGAAACTCGGCTTACGGCTTCCAACTTCTCCCTGGTGACTCGAAGCCGTTGTTGACATTACTGAAAAGCCTCGAGGGAAACCATCGCTATCGATCGGCGAGAGCAATAACCGAAACTCGACCACCTGATAATTCCCTTAATTTTATGTCGTCTGGTCTGTCACTCGTCGCGACAGCTCGTGCGCATTATCTGTCGAAAGCAGAGTATCTTCTAGATATCGCGTAAAATCAGGATAACATCAGGGGAACTCGTTCGTCGGCTTCGGAAACCTTCGAGGAGCTTTAATTTCCGAGACGCCAGAACGTGGGGGATCGATCTCAGCTGTAGATTCGTGAAACCTTCTGCAAAATTTGAGGAATTTCTATAAAAAACTGATGCATTTCTTTGCGAAGAAACGCAACGAGATCTATTTCTTAGTGTAATCACTTTTTCTTTGAGTTCATCTTGCGAACATTTGATTAATTGTAAAAGGTGACCGAATCCTTGGGCTGCACAGGGTGAATTCGAATACCCTCCGTCGGCAAGACGTACAGTGCTAATACCACGGTTCCCGACCCCCTGGTCAACTGATCTGTGACAAAACTATGAAGCAATAGGAGGAAAAAGAAACTGCGGACTGGAACTATGTTGTGTGGGAATTGATCCATCTGTCGAACAACGAAATTTTCGTTCTCATCGGGACGGACTCCCATTGAGCTCATGTTACGCATCGTGGAGATTCTGTTCGGAGTCCGAGGTCATGTCTATGCGGCTATTTGTAGCAACTTCCACCACTCAAGACTCCTCTGGTGAATTACAATATTCAAGAATCTCTGGGACGTCGCACCCTTTCAGTTGTTACTTGCGTGCGCTCTTGCAATACATGGATCTCAGGGGGGAACTCTCAATCGAACAGTCCATGAATAGCACGGGGTTCATGGGCAAAAGTTGGTTTATGTGACCCTGGATGGACTAACGGGAAATCTTGAATGCTTTTCAAAGGCCTATAAACTTTATTCCACATTCTCGTTCTTCGTTAAGGGTCGGCGTGAAAAAAGCGTTCGTCATAAGTGGCCGCGCACGAAGTTGGTCCTTCCGGAATCTGGTTGAAAAAGAAATTCGTTATCCTGTTGTGGGGTGATTTGAGATCCTCGCTCCGGAATCTTTGGATCTGCGACGTTTACGTTCTTCTCGGAGCGGACTGATGGACAATATGGAATAGGTCGCTCAGAACACTATCTTTTTTTCATCTTTCGCGAGACAGATAACAGAATGTTCACGTTCAAAAACTCGCGTCGAGCTCTTTTCCAAATAAACACCACAACATGATCTAACGGACTGTGAGAATATCTGTCACGAGTCTCATTCCCTGGTTTATTTGAGCGAATCCAACTATGTTTGGAATCCGCAGGCAATGTTTCTGTGGGCGTTCAAGAGTTCTTCAATGTCGGTCAGTCGCCGTCTACAGCTGAGCGAGAGCAAGCATTCGAGACCGGCTGTTCCGTTGCGCGATTAGGGAGAGGCTGAAAACTAGGATCAACTGACCCAGAAGAGCGCGGCATTCAGTCCGCTCTGTTCCACACCGCTCACCCACTCTGACGTCACAGCCATTAACGTTAGGAGCAGAATCTTATTAAGGCAACCAAGTTCGATGGCTGTTGGCGATCCCGGCAGGAGCTTTGCGACTCATTTTCTCGCTGCTGGACAATTCTCGATGATGATCGGCCGACGAATCGTTCACTGACCTCAGATTGCATCACGAGCCACTGAGGAATACAGTTTTGGCTTTCGGTTTGAAATGTTGAAAATCAACAATGACGGGAGGATCGGCTCTTCAGGGAGATTGCCTCGCTATCTCTCGACAGCCGCAGCGCATCGATTTCCAGACGAATACAAATTATCGAAATCGATTTTGTCTGTCGACGTCAGTCCCCGATGTCTGCCCTGAATTCATCAACACGCCTTCTATTTCGGAAGTCACCGCCGCTCGGACATTTAAGGATTCCTTGAGGATTTCGTTTCTTCAGTTCTCGTTCCCATTCTCCGTCTCTGAGTTCTCCTTCTCTCGATTGAATTTCTCGCGAAAATCGCAGAAGTTTCGTGACTCAGGATGACTGAGGTCGAAGAGCTGAAAGTGATACGATGTGGTATCAACAGCGTGTCTGTTCACTCGATCGATCGATCGTCGGCCTGTCGCCCCGATCATTGGTCCCTGGATTCATTCAGTGCCGATTATTCAACAGACATAATAGTCTGGAGCTCATCGATCACCAGGCTCAATCATTGTGCGACAAATCGCCGGCGCTAACCATACAATACCCGTGGACAGAGTCTCAGAAATGCGGATACTTCATTCCAAACAGCCATGCATACCGGCAAACGAAACTTTCTCTAGAAAAACACAATCGACACGCTTCTAGTGCGAGGTCTCGGAAAACGCTCAATCCCCATAGAACATGATCAGAGATGTGGATATCCCGCGATATTTCGAAACTGTCCGAATAGAGGAGAACAGTCCGGAATATCACCGAAATGGCGAAAACATTCACATCCCTGAGCATGATCGGTAATGTGATTCTTTTTGATTGCAGGTCTGATCGCTTCGCACAGCGCGGCCAGACTCACGATGTCGACGACCACAGTCCAGCCAGACATCCGTCGGAATTCATCCACCCCGAAGTTTGCCATGGGAGCGTCACGTGGCTCCATTCAGCACCGTCCGTTGGGTCCCGTAACGGGTTCTGGTTACCACACCGCAGGAATCGCCGGCTCCAATCTCAATACGACACATGAGGTAATTCCTGTTGTCCAACCCCGATGTCAGGAAATCTGATGTCACCGACCCTTTGCACTTCGAGACCTTACGACACCAGTGTCGCTACACAACGTCCCACCCAATTCTTGCCGTGAACCTTCCTCTGGCTCGCTATCCATCAAAACCGATGTCAAACGACGGTATTCCCCCTTGGATCAACAAATCTCTGTGTGATCCGAGTCAACGTCTTGCCATGAACTCACAAATGACACCCTTGTGTTTCTTGATGTCGCACGATAACTCTAACAACTCACCTCGATGTTCTTCCTCTGCACGGTTTGATGTTGTGGCTTCCATGCGCTCACTGGACGCGTCTTCCAACCTGTGAAGAAACTTTCCATTGATGATGGTACTAACCTCTCTCGAATTAACTCAAGAACCGATCTAACGAGTCTATCAAATGAAAAATCGAGAATTCAGTCTCGAGTTGCGTCGTTCTTCTGGTCTGTGGAACTTCGATGAACCACCCTATTGGATAAAATCATAACGATATAAGCAATCGAACATATTTCATACTTTAGACAAATGTTTCAAGTTGGAATGTAGCTTCGACTCCATTGAGAATATTCGAGTACCATGATCATTGTCTCGATTTGCACTCTTTGTGTGATTGGATGCTTGTGCTTCTTCCCGCAGACGAATTATCTCCTGGCCCCGCCGCCGCTTGACTGCGGTCTCAATCCACAGATGCGTAAATCCATCCGGGATCTGGCAAGACCCATGTACCGGAAAGACATTTTCTACTCCGGCTCTATTCGCAACTTGCCCGAGTTCCGCCAATCGTCAGGAGACGTACGTTCGTACATCGCGTCTGTTCTGACTCTGCCTGGAGAAAACGCCGCGAAAACAACCAATGCGGCCTGTGGATGCTTGCCGCCGGCCATGCAGGATACCTTAGGTGAGAATCCGCTGAAACCACATTCAACCAATCACTCCGCGTACGCACGGCGGCCAACCTCCTCTATCCCGCTGCCCAGGGCACCTGGGGCCACCACGGCATCTCGGTTGCCCTGGAGCGAAAAAAGGCTCAGAAGTAAACGAATGAAGACTCCTCTTGACAGGTGATATTTTCGATCCGGTCCTGCTGAAGAACCCAGCTTTCGTCATCATCTGCATCGCAAACCTTATCGGCATGATGGGCTTCAACATCCCCTTCGTTTTCATCGCTGACGCTGCCGTGACAATGGCGAACGTTGACAAAAACGCTGCGTCGATGCTCGTTTCGTGCATCGGTGAGTTCGACGTATGAAAAGATAGACGAGGCCGGAATTCCTCACATTCTGTTCCCTACACCTCTTAGCTCCGCTATACCACCCATCGGGAAAGTGCTGCAAGGCAATAATCTTGACCGTTTTCTGTCGCCAGGAATCACAAACATGTTCGGCCGTTTGATTTTCGGTCGTCTCTCCGATTCACCGCGTGTAAACTCTCTCACCGTGAACAACATCACCCTCGTGATATCGGGATTCGCTGTCACCATCACCCCATTGTCCCTCCAGTTGGGCGGCTATTCGGCATGCATGGTGGTGTGCGCCATCTTCGGTCTGATGGTGGCTGCGTACATTCTCCTGACTTCAATCATTCTAGTGGAGCTGTTTGGGCTCGAGAGACTCACTAATGCGTTTGGCCTGTTGTGCCTTGTACGTGGCCTGGCGTGCATTCTTGGCACACCCTTCGCAGGTAAGCGGCAGTTGTTGCCGATTGGAATGCAATGTACACTCGATGGTGTTTCTCGACGCTTTCCGGGACAATCATCTGTAGAGGCTCCTGTTTGCATCGGTATTCTTGGAATGCTCCCGAAGGCCGTCCTGACAATCGTTTCTACTCTTCATCTTGAATTGCAGGCGTTCTCTTCGATTTGACCGGCTCTTATCAGTGTCCCTTCATCATTTCGGGCATAATGCTCGCCATTTCGGGCGGCATCTCCGCAACAATTCCCTACGTTAACAACCCGCATAAGGTTCGTCTGCTTGTTGACAATGCCTCTCATTTCATTTCGTCATCCGCCAAGATTTCCAACTTCCTGGCGTGTTCGAAGTTCCTGCTAATCGGGAGTTCTCGATTCCAGATTGTTCCACCTCCACCTGAGGACTTCATGTCGCCGCTTGAAGAGATTCCCGAAGAAGAGTCATTCACAGAGGACGATTACTCGCCGCGACACGAAAGGAGAATCAGAGACCTGGAAGATTCTCTGGCGGAGGATGAGAGGGCTTCACTTATGGAGGAGGACGAAGACGATCTTCCAATGACGATCAACTGCGATCCGCGGATCGATTCGGAAGAAGAGACTCAGAAGGACGACACGATCGAAGAGAAAGAAACCGAAGACAAAATCGAGAGCTCGCCCCGCGCAGAAGAGGGCCGAGGCTAAGCTCGGGTGGCTTCAACCTTGCCGTGGTTGATGAGGTCCTCCTCCGTCGAAACTCACTGTACACATCAAGGAGTGAAGTTTGAACCGATTCCAAGCAACATTCAGGGTCCAATCCCATCGCGTTCTTGGTTCAAATCGAAGCTTGTATATTTTTTCCGTTTAGGATCTAACAAATTCAAATACATCGACCGAAGAACCAACCTCAAGGCTTTCAACCAGACATCGAGTTTTGTGATGACTGCTGCCGTTTCTCCGTTATCGACGGAACACGGAATTACAGAATGAAGTGAGTCGAACTCCCGGGCATCTTTCTGACTCGGTTCGGTACATTGGGCTATTGCACAGTACATATGTCGGTACCGAAAAGTAAAGCGAAACGAGATCGCGAAGAGATCTCCAGCAGACGAACATGGCTAAGACTTCAAGAAGCAGATTCGTGAGAAATCGAAGAGACTGGAATGGTCTTGATATATTTTGGGAAAAGTGGGATGAACCGGCAGCCGGATTCAAGTTGCATCGCTTTATCTCGCTGCAATCCGGACACAGTTCGAATCTGGCCGTAAGATCATCCCATTCTGTATCTTGGTACCGAGTATGCCATGGTCTCTTCGCTTGCATGGCGAAGTACTCACACTGAGAGGACCCCGAACGAGTTTCCTTTCGAGCACCGGAAACCAAGTAGAATTTTCACTTTAGTCCAGCTCCAACAAGGTAGTTGTGAAATGACGAGTCGCGTCGATTGCAATGAATTCCCAATCGATTGCTGGCTGTGTGATTCCCGACGCTGAGAGGTCGAAAACGGCTCCGATCAGCAATAATGGGAACAACAAAAGCGGCAGCAGCCATAGCATCTAGAGATGACGTTGTCCAGTTGCGATGTTGTGCAATTCATGACCACTCTTCTATATTTACACCGGAAATCCCAGATGGGACGGCCGGAAACATCCGCGACGATAAGAATATTGAAACTATTATATTTCGGCTATTGCTACCGTGAAATATATATTCTTCTTCCTATTAATTCTGAATATTGATGATGCCGATGTATTGTTGAGCGCTCTGGACGTGGAACTTACCGCAGAACGCGCTGAGAGATGTGTGCAATACTTCTCTTATCTGTCACAACAATTCCTCCTATACACTCACCACACGTATGAAATATATAGATATTTATATATATTCATCCACTAGGTCGACCCGGTTTTGAAAAAAAATAAGTAACGCATGCCGTTTCTATTGAAGATGGGAAATTATTTATGAATTGCTTGTAAATAAATCTGTAAAGTCGACAGAACGATCTATCTGAGTGCGTCTCTTTCCTTCGGCTCGTTCGTGGTGGAATCTTTGTGTTTCGAGGGTGATGCTATCAAACATTGACTCGAGTGTCAATCGAAGTAGTTCCTGTTTCACTCAAGTTCTTACCCAGTGTCTTTTTGAGCTCCCTCAGCCCTGGCGCTGAGAACTAAAGGCGATATCAATCGAAGAATTCCAACTTATTTGAATAAAAACACGAAACTAGGACAATATTCCCAAATCACTCGTCAGATGATCAATGCCCCGATTTTCGAGCTCCAATGAACTGGACAGAAGACAAGAATTTGATGAACACATTCCAACATTTATTTTGGTTCAAATGATTTCTGGTCGCCGAGTGTGTTTACCAGTTCGGTTATGCGTATCGAACTCACTGTAAGAATCATATGTATATATTTATATATATACTCTATGTCATTTCCACATCAATTCCGTCATGTATTTCTCAAGTTCCACTGGAGGAGTCGAAACACTAACCGTCACTTGCGCCCATAGTCATAGGTGTGATAATAAACCATAGTTCTTCTTCTTTTGGGTATCAATGACAGTTTATAATATTTGCTTTAATTGTATCCAGAATCCTCATCACTAGACCGTTCATCATCGAGTGGATATAAACATTAAATGCTCGTATTTCTTTCTCTCGTTCGCTTTCATAAACAAGTCATGCTAGAGTCAGCCCTACATTGATTCCTGACAATCTTCTTCGGAGGTGTTGAAAATGTCGCTTCTCTCTCGCTACACGACTCAAACCATCGTGATTTCGTTTATTTTTTAGATGGATTTAAAATCATCTCGCGAATAAAATTTGATTCGTACAGCCGCATCGTGATGATTCGAATCCGGTATGGCGGAATCGGTATCGGTATATCAATATAGAATGATCGACTCCTCGATAGTATATCAGTTTTATCAATATATAGTTTTCAGCGACTTCGTTGAACAAAAGCGGATGACTTGAGAATGGTTGCTGTCTTGAAATTTCTTCGAAGTGCATAGCTAGTCTGTTCTTGCTTAGTTAGTTAGTACGGGCTACGGGCAAAGCCAGACAAGTTTCTCAAGGGAAAAATTTTCATGAAAACGAAATTTTTTCGAGCTTTGTCCTCAAGCTTTGGTGCCCTGGTCCTGCCGCCATCTTCACAAAGAAGACGCCTCGAAGACCCGTTCGATGGTTGAAGATTCTGAAATTTCGACCAAGCTTTGACAATTGACGCAAGCCGTTAGCGTGGCGGTCAGGCAATGGAGGAGGCCGACAAACGCGAATCAGAGAAGCTGCCTTTCAAGTACGCATTCCGGCGCAACTGAAAACTTTCCACGTCGACCCTGACGGACGCGTAACGAAGAGAGAATAAGGCTGCTTTGACGTATTTCGACGAAATCAGGAAGATGCAGTGGTTATCTGACGCTTTGGGGGATTCAGGCTCCTCTTTGACTTCCCGGTAGGTAAGGGAGAATTTAGATGGAAAGGATCAATTGTCATCGGATGCCTCTCCCGGAAGGCAGCTTCTCCGATGAGCTGACAGCCTCCAGTGCTCCTCATTTTCCTCGAACAAGTTCCGTAGTATCAATGGCGTTTTGTACAGAGCCGCGCAATGCGCCATCGATTCCCATTTCTATTTGCGTTTACTTCTGTCAGGGTGAGATAATCTGTTGAAAAAGATCGGAGCGTAATCATCATTGATACTGGATTACTGAAGACAGGCGTCTACTGTGGTTGATGAACGACTTGGAGGATGATAGATGATCGATAAGAACAGCCAAAGCCCGGTGTTCAATAGAGTCAACCAACTCGTCGCGAGCTTGGTCGACGACAGATTAGAAACGAGGATGATGTAGAAGTTTCTCCAACACAAACTCGACAGCTAGTGAGAATGTTCGCGGACCCAATGATGAAAGTTATGATGACATCGGAACGAAGCAGTTATCAAACTGAACAAGCGGGTTAGGGATTTAAGCACCTTGATTAATTCTTTCGGGTGGTGAACCGATGTTGTATCTTGAACCATGGCGGTGCAAGTGCCCTCTCTCCTGGGAGTCTGAGCAAGCTATCTTCACTAGCGTACGTCTTGTTTTTTTTCTTTTACCTAAAACGTGAATATCTTCTCGTATATGAAATCTATAATTATATGTTCTTTTAGGCATACACAGTTCAACTTCCAACTGGAACAAACTGATGCTTGTTTGTTCGGACTCGTTTCGGAAATTTGGTTGACCGTAGTTTTTAAATATTTTCGCTCCGTTCGCATCAGCCAGAACCGCAGCAGTGTCCCCCTGTATGTGTTCATCGGGTACAGCAAGTTAATCTCGATTCGTAATTTACCTAAAATGGATGTATAAAAACAGTTGATGGAAAACTCCGACTGTCAGCGCGCAATCTCAACCAATCAAATGCCAGCGTCAGTGTGTATGAGCACTCAAGTGAAGGAAACATCGATTTGAGGATTCGCGCAGACGGACTCGAGACGACATTTTCTCATGACGGTAGAAAAACGTAGCACGTTCGCATGAAATTAAACACTCTTCAGCACTCATACCAATAGAATCTTAAAAAGATCTTTCTGAAACCGTGAGGGGGAAGAAAAAAGATCTCGCGTTGATTTCTTGAGAGGTTTGGATGCGAAAGTATTTGGGTTTTGACTTCAGTGAAAAATATCTTTCTTCTCTTTTGTTTCTCAAACACCATCATTCGGTCGCAGTCAAACACGGTGCGTTTTGGGGTCTGCTCGGATTCTGGGAACGCATGTTCAAAGCACTGATGCTCGGCAGCTACTCAAATATTCGACTGCTCAAAACGGTCCACCTGAATTTCATTTGCACCTTATGTTCAGTTTCTTACAGACGAGGGAACAACGCGCTCGGGTCTTATGAGGACACCTCGGTCGAAACTCCGCCGCAGGGACTCGATTGAGTAAATTTTCGTTCCTTTAGGCTCACAATATGTCATTCTCGTCGACGGTTCCCAGAGAATTGCGTCCTCTGAGGCGTCTCAAAGTTTCAAAGTTGGGAGTCGATCATGAGTGCAGTTTTTTTTTGTTGTGGTTTTCGCGAGGGCAACAACTTAAAAAGTAATTTACGTGAATTTCAGAATATGTTGTTAGACGTTTGTGTTCCACTTGATTCCTCATCGATTCAATAAACAGCAGGTCTTTAGGGACGCACGTTACACAAGCTTGGGGGAACAGCGGATCATGGTCCCTGACATTAAAGTATTGCAGAATCTATTCAGGCTTCTTTCTAGAGTTTGTTCAATGAATTGTTGTTGTTGTCGCTGCACACCGAAACCTTGAGCTGGATTTCGACGCCTTGTAATCATCAAGTGCTCAACCGGTTCTTAAGATTATTGTCTTCGGAACTGATATCAAATTCTTTTAGGCTCCTCCGCTAATCACACACTTCTGCGCAATCTGTACAAAATCGTCGTCGTCAAGACAACTCGAGGAACTTGACAACGTTCGAGAAAACTTCAGTAGCCATCTACTAGCTCAGGAGATTCCGAGTTCAATTCCAGGAACCTCGTGTATCTATTTACGTTATATCACTTCGACGCTTATTTTCTTTTCATTAGTCATTTTGGTGTGAAGTCGTGTCGGTCGTACCGCCATCAATCTTCGCATCGTATACTCCCATCGGAGTCGTAAACATTGGTATTTTGGTCGTATCGACATTGGTTTTGGTAATGTTGTTGCTATCAACATGGTCATTTGTTAATAGTTCAACTATGTTCATATTTGGGCGGAAACTGTGGAGTAAATCCGGGCACGGCCTCGATCTCTTCGAGTCGCAAGATGGTCGGTCGTATCTGTTCAGCAACGCAAGCCTACAGGGTTGAATCATGTGATGCATGGATGGATGGATGGATGGACGTATCAGGGTCGTAATCGATGTGTAGAAGAAGTTAGGAACATGGGTTGGGTTGATAAAAACAACTTTTAGTTCGGTGACACCTCGGTTTGCTGCTTGCTGAAGCTGCCGTGCGGGTGCGAGTGGTGTCTACAGTGTCATTCGACAGCTAATCGACTCTGTTCTAACTCTAGCCTAACTAAGACATAAGCATCTTCACGGTGGCTTTCGCGATGGCTTCATAATTTCTGGTTCGTCCAAACCCTCGGAATTTCGCTAAGATTCTCCCACATTCGTTTCCCGAGTAATTTCTGATGTTTTACCCATATCAAGGCGTTCATCAATAGGCGAAGTTTTACACCGGATCGATAATAATCAAATTTTTCTGCGCGATCGACCTACTCTGCCGCAGCCATCTGTCGTCGATTCATAATTTGCCGGTTCCGAGAGGAGATCCCCAAGTAGGACTATGAAACCTTGCTCGATTCTACAACTATGGATCGAGTTATGCAACTTCACTAGACGTTCGGCCCTACGTCACAACCGTGGCGTAGACGGGGTTCGATTCTTTCTTAAATTGTCACGTTACTTCCTCCTGAAGACGACATTCTCACTTCGTTCGTGCGCGTTTTCCCAGATGATTTCAGTCTGCTGACCAGCTTCATCTCCAACGATGGTTTTGATCGGTGTCGGTGATTACAATTTGAATTTTTCGCGTATTTTGCTAATGTTGTTCGTCGATGCCGCCCGCTTTCTCTTCCCAGAGAACTAGGTCGTACAAAGAAGAAATCATCCATTTCGTCACAGAAGCTAGGAACAATTTTCCAAAAAAATTGTTTTCAGAAGCTATCCACAACCCGATAGAGAGCGGTATAACCACAGCATCTGGCACGTAGTTGATCAACGAGGACACACGCCTCCGTGAGGTAATCCATGATTCGAGGACATTCACAGAGCAACACATAGGTTATACCTGTCGAAAAGAAGAAAACCATTAGAAGGCATCTTCCCGCTTCGCGGTGATATAAGGGTTTTTTGTCGAAAAGATTTCTTCGGGATTCAGGGATAACCTCGATTATTCACATCTCCATCGTTGATCGGTAGTCTCCCACCCAAAACGGAAACTGTTGCAACCGCGAAAGTTCCGGCGCGATGTCAACCGTGGTGCAATAGCCCTGGCGCAATGCTTTTCGAAGTCGATTCTCGGACAAATTCATCCTTGACCTCTCCAATCTCAAGCACGAACATCGCGCGGTAAGAAGTTCATATCTGAAGAGTCCTTTCAACCCTTTTCTTCATTCTTCTCTGGGTCCTTGACAACAAAAAGTTGGAGACGGTCCACTGTTACGTCAGAAGCCATCTCGTTCAGCTCAGAGAACAAGGAAAACCTTTCGCGCAATGGCACGACAAGAACGGAGCACTCAAAACTGAATGTTCAAAACGACTGATTCGAAACGAAACAAGCAGAAAGGATCGGTTGCTTGCTTGTCTGCTTCTTCGTTTGTTTACTTCTCCGTTTTCCTTTTCATATTCGGATTGGAACCGGAAATGTCGTAAAACAGAGACTGTGCCGATTTTTTTCCGTTCGGTTTTCTTATGAGAAAGTCGTTTCCACGGCTCCTTGACAATGAATTTCGCGAGTGAACATTGTCGTCGAAGTCTTCCACAACAAGTAAACATCCACTAATGACGGCATTGCGGAGGAACTTGATCACCGAAGGTCGACTCCATCGGTCTCTGCCGTAAAAAAAGCCTTTCGATATTGGATCAAAGTTCCCGAGTTATGAGCTCGACTCGGTTATCTAAAAGCTGGGCCCCAAGGGAGGGTTTTTGCTCTTCGTTGCCGTCGACGTAGAATTTGGACTGAAAATCCGATGCTCCGCACGGCAAAGACACAATTATGAAACTCACCTGAGCTGTGGGGATCAACCTTCTTGTGGAAGGATATCCGGTTCAAACCCACACATTTCGGCAGTCTCCTGTGAATTTGACGTGCGCCAGTCCATAACGGCCAAGACCGGTCCAACCGTTCGCCATCCTCACCTAAAAGGATTCGCAGCCTTTCAAAATTCGATTCGTTTCGGAGTTCAACCGTTGGCATTGGGTTTACCATTTTTGCGGAATTTACCCGCCACGAGAGCCCGCGAAAGTTTTCGATCTTCTTCTGAAATTCCGCACTTTCACAACCATCCAACAACAAAGAAAGATTTCATCAAATGCTCAACGAATCCTCACCTGGGAAAACTCGAAAGAAGGATACGATGTATCCTGTACTGGACGCCAAATGATCGTCCTCTAAGGCACTGTACGCGCCGTCCATACGACGCTCTGTCATCCTTGGTTCTCCTCGACCCCCGCCAAAACTCATGAGTGGATCCGCATACACGCCTCCACCTCCACCCATGGGGTTCGGGCCCCCGCCTTTTCGTCTTGCTATACTCGCTACCTCGATGTAGGCACCTGGAAGAGAAACAAAAAAACTGTGAAAAACCTTATCTCCGCTGCACCAGCTCCGCCGTCAACCGACTGTCGCTTCGAGATGGACGGCGCGGCGGATTTCGCTTTCCGTTCCGAATCGCCGTTGTCGAGTTTTCCAATCTGCGTGCTCCTTGTATCGAGAACGACATGTCGTCGAGCGACGTGGCTCCCAAGTATAATGCAGAAGATTGCTTCGAGAATCGATTTATCTCCCGGTCCACAATGAGCCGTACGTATTCAAAGCAGGGATCAGATGCGAATGCTATTCAATACTAGCGAATTCCGAGCCGGAAACGGGCCCCGTTTGATTATTTTTATCGATGTTGGTATTATTTTCATCCACGCCGCAATGGCTGGCATGGGAATCACGAACCGAGAGCAGCCGGCACGAACGGAGCGATACCCGCTCGGTAAAGAGAACAGCCGTACAACTTCGAAACGAGAGCACATATCCGACGGGAAGGTCGATTCCCGAGCTCCTCGCGTCCATTTACCCTTCTACCGGAATTCCTTACTCTCCGTTTCGGTGGTCGGTTGTCAATCAATCGCCGGTTCGGACTCGGACTCTTTTCCCGGAGGGGCAGTCTCGATTACAGAGTTTCCGAGATTTGAGTTTTGCAGATCCGACTTAAAGGAGAACAGCTTGCTTAATGAGAAGGTCGACAGAGGATTACACAAAACGAACACTGGGTAGCCGCAGCTGGCTGCAATAGATTTCTACTGCCTTGGATAATCGTGACAAGGCACTGTTGACAACGATTGTCAGCTCGTCAGTGGCAGCCAGTCTGACGCGCTGAGATCTTGGAATCCCCGTTTTGGGACTCGTCAAATCAATTCAGGGCGAAACTCCGTTCATCTGAATTCTCAAAGAAGAATAGTCTCAAAAAGGAAGATCCACTCTGCGCTTCTATCCGAGGACGTTCGCCTTCCGTATCACCCTTTTTTCGCGAGTGAAGATTGGATGGTTCTGGAGTTCCTCGAGCTTTTTACGACCGAGTCCAATTTACAGTTTAGATTAACGCGGAACCCGAGAAATGCTCTAAAGACCGACCCGCGAAACGATCGAGCAGCCGTTATCCGACTTGATGAGAGCCACTGGCCCTCCGGAGAACTTATTTGTATAATTTTTTGTTGCGGCTGTCTCAGTTCTTCGAGAAGTCGTAAAATTCGGACAATTTATGCTCCGTTCTTTTTCACTGACGGGAGCCTCAAGGATCTTGGTCGAGTCCGTATTAATGGATGCCTCGTTTTTCGCAGCAACTGACGCGCGGCCTGAGGAAAAGCAGCGCTTGCACGGATCACATGTTTTTTTGCATGATGCATGATGATGCACGATGTTCCATATTTAGGCCTAGCTTGAGAGCAGTCGGTCGCTAGTTATCGAGAGCCATAATCAAATTTCTTCGTCGATGTCCGGTGAAACTTATCAGAGATCGGTAGGCTCAATATGCGACGGCGGAAAGCTTCTCATCCCAATCAATAAATCAATTTATCAGGCCGTTCACAGAACAAGACCTGTGTTTCCAATATCTGAATGGATCCGTTCGAGTATTCCTCGACCACCGAACCTCAAGTTCTTGGGCCTTGAGCACGCTCCCCGAGGTTGTTTGAGAGCTCAAAATTTCAGTCAACGACCTCGATTTTCGTTTCCATGGTTTCCACGACCCCGCTGTGCAGCGAAATATTGATCCGTGAGCTAACGAACTCCATCTATGGAAGCGTGTCGACTTGTTGCTTGAAACGTCCATGGAAATGCTGGAGAATGCAGAAGAACTGCAAAAGATCCCCGGTCATGAACTTCTTCGCGCGGAAACTTTCCACACGCGTGGGCGGGTTCGCGTGCCAAGAGTTGTATTTTTGGAAAATTTCCCCGTTCGTTCGAAATGCGTCTCGAGTATCGAACGGATGCGGTCCAGATTGAATGTCAATCGTCCGCGTTTCTGATTTCAAAGATGGATAACGTATCGGTAAAAGAGTCCGGATAGATCGTGCAGGCGACTTCTAGGCCCCGGAGTCAAATCGATTCTCCTTCCTGTTCCCTTTGATCAAAGCGAACGAATTCGACCAGCAGCGGGGTGAGGACATGAAACGAAGAGAAATTACCGTCCAGTATCATCGATCCAAGGGAATTCGGGGGATCAGCGGGGGAAATCAGATACTTTTCTCATTTCACAACGACGAACATATAGGCCGTCGAAACCGGCGAAAACCGCCCTCTCTCTTTTTCGTTCTTCAGAAAGCGAAGCGTTCCTTGAGAACGAGTGTTTGACCACTCTCGCAATTGAGGGTTGACGAAGATCCTGAAGAGCTCGGGATCCTCCCAACTGACGGTGGAGGGACAGCAACCGTCCTTCGTGGATTCACGGTGCGTGACTGTTCTTTTGAAACGATTTATAACTTTTCTTTGCCCATATGCTTCGGTTTCGCATTAGGAATATGGGAGAGAAGAAGATCATCGTGCTACGACCTTTGCTCGCTTATTATGTGGGAGGCGAGATCGGCCAAGAACTTCGCCATCTGTCGAGGAAGTATATCAGCAGCTGCGAGCCTGCGCAGCCCTTATCCCCTTCCCTTTCTTATCAATTCATCAATGACCTCACTGAGTGCATCGGGGAGATTGTCGTCGTGGACACTCCGCACTTTTTTCTGCTAGAACTACCGAATTTCGCCTTTTCGCGAGCGAAAAACGCAACAGAACTATCACAAGTCAGGAGAAGAAGTCCCGCATCAATGCTCAGTTCCAGAGAGGATCTCGAAGAAGAGGTTGATGAAAATCGAGAGAAGATATTTTGGAAGATTGGAAGGCATTCGAGTTCCTAGGAGGCTCCAAGAAGGTTGAATATTACTGATCCCATTCGAAATCTGAATTCGTGGCTGGAAATCGGTTGACGTTGAGACGGCCAGGAGACACGCCTAACTATCAGCAGAAAATCCAAACTAAGCGGACTCTCAAAACCCGAGTGCGATGTTCTGAACGAGCCTCGAGGCGTTTGCAACTCTTAGAATTCATGTTTCCTTGGATGTCTCGAGATGTTTCTCGGGCTGACTCGCAAGGCGTGTACTAATTTTGAATCTAAATCCTCCGGCTTCGATTTCAGACCTACCTGTGTGATGTATTCTTGTTTGCTGAGCGGACATTGATAGCTCGGTGTTGCTGCTGCAATTGACACAGTATCCTCCCAGGCCCCCAAAAGCACCTTGGCCACTCGATATATGAAGATCATCCATTTCGCGCATCACCCGCGCACATTCCGACTCGCGGCAAGTCATATACGTCATGAACGGGAACTGACCTGAAACGTCACGGGAGAATACTCAAAACTTGTTCATCAATTCCGAGAGTATTGAGGAAGTAAGTTGGAGAGATCGCCGATTGCGAGTCCAACAGTCTTAAAACCATGGTGTTGGAACGCGTGAGACGTGCTGAATGCACCTCACAAGAGTCGCGTACTGCTTCCGAAGTGTGGCCTCTTCCTTCTTCTCCACCACAAGCAGTCCTCCTTCTTTTATCTGCGACTCCGTCTTGGAGTATGTTTTCATGGCGTGAAACGTGCACTTTCTTGTTCGTTTTGCCTCCGGCCTCCTTCGAAAGCCAGACCGAGCGAGGGAAGCCCGCTCGACTTGAGAAGCTTTCTTCTTGTCGGAGAGAACAGAAGAGAGAAGTTGACGCGGAACATCCCGTACAGGAATAACGGAGAGGAAGTTGATGAGGCGCCTACTTTGCGCCGACGAAGCACACGATCGAACGCGAAACTAATTCATCGCGGTCAGGCGATTTTCTACTCGTGTCAGAACATGCTGACGACATGCAACGAAGTGTCTTGAATTTCTAAGTGCTGGAAGATGTAGAACTTTTCGAGACGGCTCGCCCGTCATCCGGGTAAAGCTGAGTCTGCGGCGCGGCCTTTGTNACTCTACGGTCTCGCCGTCGAGAGTGTAGGCGAGGTTCATGTTGCTCGGGCCATAGTGGAAGGCGCAGCATTTCTGGGTTGAAACGACCAGTCCCATGGAGCGCGTCCAAGTCATGAAATCATCAGCGGCACGTTGGAGGAGGCGATGTTCTTCAGCTCCGCGGACCGTGCTGAAAATCTTCAGGTCATCCGCGTAAGCTCGGAACTGGATCTGCGGCGGGAATATCTTCTTCACGGAGTCAAAGTACAGGAGGAACCCGAGTGCACCGAACACGGTTCCCTGCGGGCACCCAGAGGTGACTCGGACCTCGGAGGACAGGCAGCTGCCCACCCTGACCCGAAACGAGCGATTTCGCAAGAAATCGGATATCCACGCTCTCAGCCGCGGACCCACACCCATCCCCGGCAGGATGGAGACAAGGGTGTCGTGGTTGCACAGCTCAAAGGCGTTCTTCAAGTCGAACATCAGGGTGTCCGCGGGAACCTTTTCGTTCGTCCAGATGGCGAGCTCATTGAGGTATTCTAGGATACACTGCGTGGTCGATCTTTTTGGACGATATGCAAACTGTTGATCAGCGATGAGACCTTGCAGGTTGGCGTTCAAGTAGATCTGGTCAGCTATGATTCGCTCCAGGACCTTGCATGAAACAGCAGTCAAAGACACCGGCCTCTTGTTCTTCGGGTCGGTCTTGTCCCCAGACTTGTGAACAGGGGCGATGATGGCCGTTCGATAGGCGTCGGGAACTAACCCTTCGGAGAGGGATCGTCGATAGATTAGACTCAGCGGTTCAGCAAGTCCAGCGGCAGCACGTTTGAAGAAGGTGGCGGGGATTCCTTCAGGAGTCGCGCTCTTCTTCTCAGGAAGTCGCTCGAGATATCGGAGGACTGTGGATGGATCGACCTCGACATCGTCGACCATCGAGATTCCGGAGGGCACGATCACGGGCGTCGGCGATACAACCAGCTGCTGCTCGTAAGTCCCAGCGAAGTGCTCCCTCAGGATTTCGCATTTCTCACGGTCGTCAGACGCTAGAGTGCCGTCCCTCCGCCGCAATGCGGCCAGATCGCCCCTCGCCTTCAGTCTACGCCTCGCGTAGGAGTATACTCGCTTAGGGTCGCGGCTGTTGATGACATCAGTCTCAACCAGTGATCTTTGTCTCGCCAGGGCCCTTTCGAGCTTCAACTGGAGACGAGACACGGCAGAAGCGTCATGCTGGCTCATGTCGATCTTCCTCTGAAGTCGTGAGATGTAGCTGTTTATCGGCGCACGATCCCTCTCCAGGCGGGCAGGAACGTGAGCTGCAATGACCGAGTGCAGGTAGTCCGACAGACACTCGTAAGCAGAGTTGACAGACGTACAGGACGATAGCAGGTTGCTCCATGAGATTTCAGTGATGTCGGCAATGATCGACTCGTAGTCGGCGCGGTCGAAGTCTAGGCCGGAATGTAGAGAAGCCTCCGGTTCATTAAGTTTGATATCAAAGAAGATACCACGGTGGTCAGACGGTGTCGGGGGCGAACGGAAGCAGATGGAGTCTGCGTCCACTATATCGTCCTGACACAGGATCAGGTCTATGATGCTTCCTGAGCCAGCTGGGTTGGCAGAGGGGCGAGTTACCTCGCTCACGAGTTGAGAGAGATCGTTGTCGATGCAGAAATCGCGGAAAATCTCTTCTCTCGAGAGATCATCGCGTGAAGCGGGACACCCAAAGGTGTTCCAATCAAGCCCGCTCGACTTGAGAAGCTTTCTTCTTGTCGGAGAGAACAGAAGAGAGAAGTTGACGCGGAACATCCCGTACAGGAACAACGGAGAGGAAGTTGATGAGGCGCCTACTTTGCGCCGACGAAGCACACGATCGAACGCGAAACTAATTCATCGCGGTCAGGCGATTTTCTACTCGTGTCAGAACATGCTGACGACATGCAACGAAGTGTCTTGAATTTCTAAGTGCTGGAAGATGTAGAACTTTTCGAGACGGCTCGCCCGTCATCCGGGTAAAGCTGAGTCTGCTTCGCGGCCTTTGTTCCAGAAAAGTCTCGCGAACGATAAAGCGATGAAACCTGACACGATTCCAGCCGAAGAAAACCAAAAAGTCGAGACATCGACCGAACTTCAACTCACTGTTTCTTTCGACGTTCATGAGAAGTAGGCCTTTCGAAGAAACGTGGCCTTGTGAGGCTGAGTGAGACTTGCCAGATTGTTTAAACCATCCGAATGTGTGCTGATGCCTGGCGAGTTGCACAGAGATCCAATCGCGCGGAAGTGGAAGCAACTCGGTGGCCGGTGAAGGGAGATCTCTGTAACATAGTTCAACAAACATTCAGCGTCGTTCAACCTGCATCACAACAAACCGTATTTTTAGAGCTTCCCGAGGACGATACCTAACCGTGCATGGACAACGATCCAGTGGGTCGCTCTGCTCCGCTCAGACCCAATCGATAAACTTCGATTGAGATTGAGCCGAATGCTGCGGCCAGATGCAGAATTTGTTTCATTACTGACCGAGAGGCAAATGGGTGTCTAAATGTGAAAATCGGGGAGTTTAATGTACAAATGATGAATGAGCCCGAACTTCATGAGGTTTCACAAATCCCAATGAACGCGAATCGATAAGAGCGCTCCTGCGGGAGTAGTTTCGGTCGAATGTAGATCACGCAATTCAAAAGCCTCTCGGGAAGTGGAGATAGTTTACCTCGGGTTTGAAGCGGTACAACAAAATCCTTTAGGCTTCCTAATGAGGTCCTTAACTATTCTAGGGATGGATAGGCAAGGCCATTCTGATGCCGGCTAGGGGGATGGGCAGCAGCATTGGATGAATTCCGGTCATCACCAAAGGAAAGTCTTGCCGGGTGGAGTTGAAACCGCCTTTGGTTTGTAGTCGGCACAGTCAGCAGAGTCAACATTCGCGTCATCGAATCAAAGCGTCTCAGAGAAGGTCCCGCCTCAACATCAGGACTCGCTTTCTGTGACTATTGAGGAACAAGATCTCAGACAGAAATGGGAATTTTTCATTTTCTCATCCAAGGAGGAGTGTCGATTAGACTTATATCTCGTTGTGGTGAATGATAATGTCTCTTGGGACACTTCGATTCGACGAAATGAGTGATTTGATGATTCGGTGGAGAAAGTTGATGGAAAACGACCTCAGGACAGAGAAAATCAACTCTCTACTTTCGCTTGGAGTCCTTTGTTCTCTCGTCGTCGAGGTCAATGACCGCTCCGAAGTCCCTCGCAGCTGCTTCCGTATTGCTCGAACGAACCAGAAGACGGCTGCTCTGTATATCTTTACTTCTTATTGCCGGGTGTGGCTGACTGGAAACCGCGTTGCTCGGTTTCTCCGCTCAGTCAGTTCCGATTCAAGGGAAAAGAACGAATCAACGATCTACAGAAGGAGGGGCGTGAACATACTGCGAATTCGACTTGAACCCGCCGTGGACTGGTTGCCCGAGGCAGAAAGCAAGCGGTCTCTCGGAGCCAACAAAGAGAGCAAGCACGCATGTTTCCATTCATCTACCCTCTCCCATTCATTCATTCATCCATTCATTCATTCATTCCTCCGCACGCTTTCGTCCCTTAGCTCAGCAGATCTTGTTTCTTCCTCCTCCTCTTCTTCTTCTTCTACTTCATGTAAATAACAGCAGCAAAAGCAACCGCCGCAGCGTTGCCACAACCGCCACCGACTGAACGCGGCACGTACGTACACTCACTCTCAAACACGCAGGCGCACGGCTCCCTGCTCAAAACATGAGAACACGGAGTCAGCCGCTGACTGTGATGGTGTGTTGTGGAGTCCCTCAGGATTAATCTGCATTAGAAAGACGCCAAAACGCTTCGGCAGATTTCGTACTGCCGTTTCTCCTCTGATGGCTGCTTTCTGGTTCGCCGGATCGAGTTTGCTCTTTCCCGCTGTTCGCTTTCGGCAGAAAACACGACCGTCACGCTCCAGATGCCGTCGTCTGTCTTGAGCTCGCTTTCGCTTAATCCAGAGAGTGCTCTCCTCTTTTTATTCCTTTCTCTCTTTCTCTATTTCGCAAACAATCTGACGATACAGGGGGGAAAGGAGGAAAATGAGGAGGGGGGAACGGGGAAAAGAGAGAGGAGGAGTGATTTGGAGGATCATTGATAAAAGAGGAGAAGTTGGAACAGAGGAAGGGGCCAGGGAACAGGAAAAAACGGAAAGGAAATTAAAGGAGAGCAGAAGAAAAACGAGGGCAAGACAGAGAAGGGGAGGGGAGGGAGGAAGAAATCGATGGGAAGAAGGAGAGAATGAGGGAAAGGAGACAGAGGAAGTAAAAGACGAAGAAGCGCATTAGGACAACGCTGCAGATGAGAAGAAAAGGGAGAAAAAACGACCGCGGAACTGAGGAGACGTTCCCCACAAACATTGTCGCCGATCGCCGTGATTTATTCTGCGTTTATCCTGGCTCACAGGGACATACATTCGCGGTATAAAGCACACGATTACAGCCTGGGACAAGTCGTTGTCCGTGTGATCCACACTCCCTCGTGAGGGAAGTGTCGCCAAGTTTTCGGGGAGCAGAAGATCGTGTCGCGGAAGCGACCCGTTGAAATTAATTCCTCTAATGGAATCTTTGATGAGAGAAAGTTCGGGCTCTACTTTTGGTGAAATCGAGAGTCAACTATCGAATGGACGGATCTGGTGATGATGCGATTTGACGCGCATATCTTGAATGGATCTGCAATCCACGAGAGGGTGGAGTAATCAACTACCTGCCACTACAACTACCTCACTACGACCGCCACCGGAGAGTTGTAGTCAGCGATTCATCGCGTATTGCCACCCCAGCCGAACAGAATCCATTGAGTTTCTACACCGGGAAAGGTCCTCGACAGTCTGTTCGGCCTCCACAAAGTACTCACAGCTTTATAAATTTGTTCTATCGAGTTTATCCTCAGTTTATTGTGCGGAAATGAAGCGCCCGAATCTGGAGGTTACTCGAATGGAAACTGTGCCCGGTCGCGAGTCGAACAGGTGTTTCACAGTCATTTGGTTCCAGACACTACGTAGGTTGGGGACAGGGGTGAGGGAAGGCTTTCTCACGAGGCATTCATCCAAACGTAAAACTCACCTGGCCATGAAACCCGCACTTTCGCACATATCCATTACGACGCAAGTGTCGCGGTCGACGATGTTGATCGAGCTGACCGTTATACCGCACATGTTTGTGAACTGGCCCGACTGGAAAACGAAAGCCGTAGGTTTATTTTGGTCGAAGATACTAACTTCGATCGCGTGCTCTTGTCCGATCCCCTCAAGGTAACGAAACCGTGGATTTATTTCCGTGAATCTTTGACGACCGGAGTCTTGGATGTTCGGGGAACAATCCTGGCGGAGCAGACGAAGGGTTTAGTTTCAAGTAATGCGAGGTAAATGGATTCAAGTACCCGGAAATGGACGCAACCCTTTATTCAAGAACAAGGCAATTCGGATTGAGATGAAAGCTCGAGAAGCCTCACGAACAAAATAATGGAGTTTGGAAGGGAGCGCGGTAGCAGAAAAATAGCTAAGAAAAGAAGGGAATTAGGGTTAACAACTAAACGAATCTATTCTGCTAGAGTTTTTTCCACGGTCGGAGCTGCGGGTCTTTCTAGTTAGCTCTTTCCAACCCTCGCTCGATCCCCGCTGAGCCCCTTCTTGTTCCCTCGGGCCCTTCTGTAACCTCCATTTCTCCGCGACCGAGGTCGTTTCATTCTTCTTATGGTCGAATTGAAGCGGACGGCGAACTCGGTGGGTCGCTCGACAAGAAAACAGAACGAAACGGGTTGTTATCGAAAAACTAGCCGAGCAACACATGTCGTTACGAGGCCGAACTCGATTAACCAATCGAAATCATCACGGGAGCCTTTTCCAACAAGACTATCGCTGCGCCCTCGACGCGATGCCATCCTCGTTTTCTAGGGAAATCAACCCTGGAACAATTTTTGCAGAGTCGACATCATCGTTCGCGGCAAACCATCTCCGCCATTACGGCGGACTCATCATCGCCGTCCGCACCGCTGATCGCCATTATCATTAATCTCGGTGAATCCAGCTCCATCCACCTGCGAGTCGACGATTAGAACAAAAAGAAAAAAAATTAGCCGAACGAACCTTGAGCTGAGTGATTCCCGAAGGCAGAATCCTGTGAATCATACGAGCTGAAACCGTTAGGACGTCGACAGGATTCGCCGACAGTTGACATCTTGCCCCTTCAAGATTTTCAGCGCCACGTTGCTTCGCGTTCATGGAACCTTGAGCGTCCTGAAAGAGAGAAGAAACTCCCTCCTTCATTCCTCAATGTTCTTCCATGTTCATGCATGACATTCATCGCGTTGATGAGGTTATCATTCGAGAAGCACGGTTCACCGCCGCGCGGCTCATTCTTGCGACCGTCCGAGCCCATCCGGCATTCGTTCGCTCGTCTTTGTTTGGAGAGATTCCAAATAAGCCTCCATTTATTCCTCTTCGTTCTCCATGAAGGCACAATAACGCTTGTTGCAGAATGTTGCGTGAACGACTCCAAAGAGTTCTCTTACAGCCGCTGTTGCTGCCGACATTACAGAAGCTCCACCGTTTCCGGTCTCAGATGCTCGTTTCCACTGAAGCACTTGATATGAACGATCATGACGTTCGACGTCAGGACGTCATCGCCGACGTCCTTGTCGAAGCGCCGTACTCGGCAGACACCGGAGTGCACTACGATACGGCTGGGTAATGAGACCGGAAACGACCTTCGTTGGGATTTTGCACGACATCTATACCGTTAGCGTCGATTAGAGTTCAGCTTTTACGGAAACTGCGGGATGGAAAAACTCTGTTTGCCGCTGACCCTGGATGGCTCGATTTAGAATTGCACCCTCGTCGAAGCAATCGAATAAGCATCGATAAGATAAACCGGTACTTGAGCTCCCCCGAAATCGGAAAAGTTTCCTTGCCACTACTTCTGATCGGAACACCTACAGGTTTATCAGTCGTATTCCTAAGGTCGCCTTGCTTCTTGACACAAAAAACTTGGAAAACCGTTCGCGGCACCTCCTTGTACATATATCAACCTCAACATCATCATTAATAGCGTCCCTGTATCGGTGCTGACTCGGGGATAACGACTTCTTGGGTCAAATTGTGAGGTCAAAAAGTTCTCATGAGAGCGAAGCGTAATTTCCGACGGAGTTGAAAACCCGCCTGCATCCGCTCCCGCCGCAAAGTTCTGAATGCTTCCGAAAGATGTTTTTCCATTATCGTCGCGTTCCATCAGAAAGGCTCTCGCAGATCGTTTGTCCCTCGTAGAACTCGTTGTTCGCGACAAAAACTCGAGGAGCAGAGAGAATCAGTCACGAGTTCGGCAAGAAACCGGAACGTTGTCATCATTGACTATGGAAGCGATCGGCCTTGGACTCGTTCGAGGAGCCGACTACGATTTGAGTTGACGATGAAAGAAACTTCCGGCGTGGACTCTGTAACCTTACGCCTAGGATCTAGTCGTTTACGAAAGTTCTCTTCTTGCATTTCCATCTTCTACTTAGCCTCGGAGGCTGCTGACTCTTCAACAAATACTAATGGGTCCCATTTCAAGGCGAAAATAAAGATCAAGTTCAAGATATATAAATAGGTCTCGTCCTCCTCTCGACCCGATAAAATGGAAAAGAGCTCTTCATTTGTCTGTCAGAAACGTGTTTTCAGGATCGTCTTACCTTATACTGGTAGGCACTGCTTCGATTGGCCGGTCCAAGTGGTTCGCGAATGTCTTGAGGTCTTCTCGCACCGCCCATCGGAACACTTCCCTGAGGCGGCGGTCCAAGACCCTGCAGCTCCCACTCCTGCCATTTTCCTGACCGTCCTCCTTTCGTCTGCTCCACACGCATCCCCCGGTTCGAGAGACAACTCTCGGACTCTGTGGACACAGCCGACGCCCGATGGTAATCTACGAACATCCATTTGTTAGAAGCTGAGCCGAATCGACGAACGGTGGAGGAACGAAGGAAATCGGGAGAGGAATAAGAGACTGGCAGAGCCCGTTTCCGATGGAGTCATCACCACCTACAAGGAACTCTACGTCTCCCTGGGGATCAGCTGGTCTTGTCTCATTCGAGGACACTCAATTCCAAGTTTGAAAGCCGAGCGATGCCAGTCGAGCGAAGGACATATCCCGCTCCGGGTTGAGAACGCGTCAAGTACTTTTGGCGTGGCGACCATCTCTGTGGGAGCTATTTCGTGGGTTCCTGCGCAGTCATGAATGCTCAAACGAGAGCGGGCAAGGAAAAAAAAATATTCAAAGCTAGCCTAGATGGCCGAACAGAAGAAGAGAATGGCGTTCTCTGACCTCTGTGCATTTCGAATGAGTCCCACCAAAACAGTACCGACTCAAAAGCGAACGTCTGGCACCACGGACAGGAACGGAAGAACCAGATGGGATTATCGCAGCTTAGAGTCGTCCCTCGAATGGCTTCGTACACTCAGGTGTTTCGTGGCGAAAGAGGCTTAACCCGATACAGAAGAAGGCTGGTAGCCACTACAGCCAGGTAGTTCTTGATGTTTTTTTTGTTTCTTGTGCTCACCGAAAACAAACACTGTCCCTGGACGTGACCCTTTTCTGGCCGCGGCTCATCCAAACATCCACCGTCAACGCACCGAGGAAACAAACATCCAACCAAGCTTTGTGGATTTCATCGCGAAATGAGCTAAAAGCGCACTCGTACAACAAAACGATATTGTTCGCGGAAGCTGCGCCGAGGATCACAGTGACGCGCCGCGGATCGTTCGAAGAAAACCATTCCTGTTCTCGAGGAGACGACGTCATTCAATGTGAGGTTCTTTTCTGTTTGCCTGGTGGCGAGTTATCTCTCAAATCAAACAAACTGATGGCAAGTACAGTGGAAGTGATGCCGGGTAAGCTTTGATTGGGTCTACGGTGGGTGCAGCCGCGGCACTAGGCCCGCGAGCGTAGCGAGCGACAAGCTGCAGTAGATGCCGGGAAGCCAGCGCATCCAAAGCCTGCTCAAGTCGCCGCTTTGGCGTGTTGGCGAGTCCACGATTCTTTCAACAACCCGCCTATCAGAAAAACACCCGATGGAATAAACTCCGTAGAAGGCGACTGACTCCATTTCTCACAATCAGATCTGCCTCAGGAGTTTGAGTTTTTTCTCAGAACAAGTTTTTTCGGAATTCGACAAATGTCAATTACGTTTTGGATCTCGAAATCTTGAAACCGCTCGGAGAACTGGATCCCGCCGTTCTAGTTTCCGGCCCTCGGTTCGGATCCATGAAACCGCGCGAAAATGCGAACATCTCGTCGATTGATGATCAAAATCTGACATTGACAGCGTCAACCTGAGCTTTCGGGGACATCATTTAATTCGTGATTGTGACGTGGCATCGACGTGGCTTTTCCGAGACCCGGAGAGGGCAAGCGAGCGGGCTTACGAAAGAGTTTGTTGCATCATAGTTTTGTCACTGTCGCAACCGTTTCCAAAAGGGAGAAGGGCCAAAGTGAAGGAACGTGGGCGAGCAATGAGGGATCGGAACGCTCTCGAGGGCGGGATTGACCTCGAGAGACTTCGCATGCTAGCTGTTCCTCTATATACAGAACTCTTCTTCCCAGGTTAGGTAACTCCTGAAAAGCCGCGAGCGAAGCGGTGATACTCACCGTAGGCGTTGGTCAGCGTCCCGCTGTGCTCTACTACGGGAATGGAATAATACGAGTTGGATCTGAGTCTGGGTTTGTCTTCCTCACTACTGCCGCCTCGCTGAAGTCGAAGAGCAGCCGCTTGGCCTCCTGCCAACCGAGAGCCGTAACTACTGCAACAGGATTCTCAAAGTTAGAACGAGGCTCGACGACGAGAGTCTATGTTCAGCTAGCGAGAAACTTCGAGGAAAAAGAGGGTATGAGGCAGAGAACGACAAGGGAAGATAGAAGAGAGAGAGAGAGAAGAGGACGAGCACAAAGACGTCGCCGTCGCCTGGCACAATGGCCACTTGTCGTTACTGCGCGCCCACGGCTACGAATCGGGATCTCTGACTGAGCGAGAGCCGCTCCGAGTATCGGAATGGTCACAGCCGCAAGCAGACGAACAAACGGGAGAAGAAACAGACGGAGGGAAAACTGGACCGAAATCAATGATAACAATGGTAATACGATCACTCGAAATCGATAAGATGGACGAGCGAATAAGGACGAATATCGGCAGACCGATACGCATACGAGGAGCGTATGAATGCGACATCTGCTCAATGACAGAAGGAGGAACAGAACTCGAGACGACGGCAAAACGGCCTCACCTGGGAATGGCAGACGCTGAGTTGAGGGGACCTCCACCAAGGCTAGTCTCCTGAACCTGAGGATCGAGAGGATGGCCATGGAGGTTTTGTTGAGGCACAAAAGGATGCTGATGAAGACCGGGGGGCGTCGAAAGGATATACGGGGATTGGCAGAAAAGGTCGAAGTCGTCCCACTGACCCGGAGGACTTTGACCTCCTGTCAAGATGGTAGACACCGGCCTGAAACAAAATGTTCATTTTTCACTCCCAACTTCAATCTTACGATTTCATGTCGTCCTTGTCCTAAAATGCAGATACAACCCGGCCTGAATAGGCTTTTGGCTTCTGTTCGCTTTCCCAATAGGAAGTAATTTGCAACGGTACAGCTTTCAGCAATACAAAAGAAAATCCAGTTGAGGGATGGACGACAGGTTTATCCCAGGTTCGAACGAGCCTCTAGCAGTGCGAACAGATTCCTGAAGGCTTGAACCTCAAGAAATTCAAGAGAGGCTCACGAGGTTTCATCTTATTGCGCAATCGGTGAACTTGACGCACTGCCGGATGATGAATTACGAAACGTTTGAACTCGTTCCACAGACGGCGCAACCGTTCAACGGGATCTTTGGATCTTCAGCCAAGAGCTAAACTCAATGAAAAGCTTGCGCAACGATCCAACTCACAACATGACGGATGACTGGATGAATGGAGCCAACTGTGGCGAACAATGACCGCGGACACAAGGGACTTGAGTTGAGCAATCTCGAATGAAGCGGATTCGATGAACGCAGCGTCAAGTATCGAAGTTGCACGAGACGAACATGCGCAAAGATGACTCCGACGTGCGAGTTTCATTATCCGAGCGGTGACGCCGAGGGCGTGGTGTTTGCCCAGCTAACGAGGCTTCGTTTATCACTTTTCGTTTTGGCAAGCTGGCCACAATCTTCCTCGAGCAAACCAGACGGCTCAACACGCACGAAGTTTGCTCGAGTTCTCGCTCGTTCTCTGGTTCAAGCGGCTACATCGAACCGGAACGAATCGAAACATTCCGAATCAAAGTCAGTTTGTGAGTCGTGATGTTTCTGAATAAAATTTTGATCAATGTATTCGATGGAGAATATGGATGAGGATATCTCATGAGATTTCGAAATTATTCCGCGTCTGTTCACAATAAAGCATTGGGACCCGAGAGCAATTTCGAAATTCCGCCAAAAATTATATTCACATCCCCAGGGATGAAGATGAGAGAGCAATTCCTTTTTCGCGCACACGTTGGTCGTGATTTCTGAGTGAGTTGTCGCAAGTTTGGATGTGAGCTCGACCTCCCGACAAAAGGGGAAATACCTCCTGCCCCTATCGGCAAATAAGCCTCTTACGTAGCTCGTTGCGTCCTGGAAAAAGCTTTTGCGACGGCAGGGAGGAGGAAAAAATGCAGCGGCAGCAGCGCTAGTTGTGGCAGAACAACGATATTGCCGACACCGTCACGGCCGGAAAAGAAGAATATCGAGTCGACCTGGCGACGACGACGCGATAGCCGCCGCCTCGTGCGACTAGTAGCTGCGTATCGTGATCTTTGAAAGCGTCTCGGCTCAAAGGTGCGCTATTTGCTCGCGAATCGTCTGTCTGTTCATGAGTCGTTCCTCAAACGTCTGGCGTGGTGAATGTGAGTGAAAATGTTTATATTAAACGAGAGCTGTAGCCGAAAGACTCCTGTCGGTTGAACCCGAGTCGAGCATGGAAACAGGACGAAAAACGAGGATGAACAAGAGAGAAGAAGACCATTTGCAATGTTCGCCCTTATTTTGGAATGCATGCGACTTCCACGGGAAGCGAGCTGCTTTCTGAGTCGGTCGGGAAGCATTTCGGTCGGAATAACCACTTTCCATCCCAATCAAGGACGAAGCGGAAGGCGAAGTTGGCTCGAAAGACATCAGACGGGGTCGGTCCGGGTCAACTTGGAACACGAGAAGGAAGTCAGGGAACGTCGCGTTCAAAAGTGAAGCGAAAAACGGTTCCCTTCCAAATTTTCTAAGAGCCCCGACCCGTAACTTGAGCGAACGCGGCATCATCATCATCACGACTGGCGGCGGCGGACGCACTATCATGAAAAGCTTTAAGCCGATGTTCCTATGCAAGGCGGAGTATTGGCAGAAGCCGTACCGAGAGCTAACAAAAACCAATAAAAGTTTGCTGATGGGCTCCGAGAGAAGCCCTTGACGAGCTTCGTTATTTTCGTAGTAATCACCCTTTATGGTCCCATCTGTTTATTACTTTGAGAGAGGAATAACGATCGAGAATAAATGCTAATTCCCGAGGGATCATCGAACAACACCGAACACTTTAAACTCGGATCAGAATTTTGAGAAAAAAACCCAACGCTCGCGCCGTTTAGGTACTTTTCACTTGTCGTTGAACTTGGAAGCAATGTGGGCGTCGTTATCGTCGACGAACTCCATTGGCTCGGTGTTGAGTTCTCGCGTGACATCTGGAGAGAACTCAGATGGAAGCTCTCTCAAGAAACGTTTTGCTCGCGCGACTCGAAACGTGACACCTCAGCATCGTAACGGATATTCAAAATGCCAATTACGGCTCGAATATTGTCTCTTCGGCTGTCGTGAGATCTCTTCGACTTGTCGGCGACGGAATGTGGGAGTTCATGTCAAATAATTAGCTCACCTTGTGCATCGTAGACCCTAGCAACAGCGGAGTCCCATAGCAGTCTGCTTGACACTTGGAGGCGGAAGCTATATACTGAGGAATCGGTACCTGTTTGAATCTCGGCATTCCAACAGAAACGCGATCGATCCTCAATTTCCCGGTCCGTCACAACGCGACAAGTACGGTTCTGTATTTCAAACTCTGAACTCGCGCGTACTGAGAACCTCAAAACCGAGAGAACAGCTTCGAGTTCGACAAAGTTTTCGCGACAAAAACTTCTCGTATAGATAACTAGTCGCCTGCTCGCGATGTGCGTCCAACGCGAAGTTCTCCGAGTGGAATGCCGAACTGCGTCTCAGCGTGGGAATCTTCCCGTCGGGAAATCCACCACTTTGTCTGTATTCAAAGCTCACAAGGGGTCTCTTAAACGGAGAATCTCATGGTTTTGGTCGTTGAGGAGCAACTCAAGCATGATGACGGAAACAGCACTTGATCCCAGCCCTGGAGTTTGAGATAAGGATGCACATTTTCCAACCGAATCCCGTAAATAATGAGCTTCTTCAAACACCCGTTAGAACGGAGGTGGGTGCGAACCATAGTTTAAGTATTTGTGCCAAATATCCTTCCTGGAACAACAGAAGTTTCACGGACGAGTAGCAAGCCAGTTGGCCGTCGACACAAAGCTCTTCCCGATTGTGGGACGGCACGAGGCGAACAAAAGTAAATAAATGTCCCAGAAGGCGAAACTGTGGCCCAAAGATAACGGGCCTTGCTCCAACCCTTCGGGACAACAGGCTAAGTGAGCTCAACCTGAGGTCGCCGCGAATAGAAGTTTGTATCCGCCATGTATGTGTAGCATACCAAATCTCATACAAAGCCAGCACTCGTCCGCTGCGGTCTTTTCGCCAGTCCTTTCCACCCTATGTTTGCTCCGGCCCTTCTTCTCGGAGCACCAAACAGCGGCACTCATACTACTTGAGGTTGTTGTTCTGTCATGGAGCCGAATGTCTGCGCCCCCCCCCCTCCCCTACCCCTGTTTCTGTTATTGTTGTTGTCAAAATCGTTCAAACAAATCGCCCCACCGATGCAAATTGCCACGAACGTGAAGAAAAATGGAAACTCTTGTGAGCGGCTTCTCGGCTCCCGCTATAACAGCGGCGGCGGCGGCGTCTTATCGGCCCGCACCGATGGATTCCGAGGGAGAGGAAACACAGAAAAAGTCGTTCTCGTTTTTGTCTCCGTTGTGTTCCGAATTGACACATCGACATCGCTTTGCCAACTTTTATCCGAAACCTCGACGCCTTCATTCTCCTTCGCACTTCTTCTGTCTCCCACTCTGGAGCTTTTCCACAATTATTGTGTTGTTGGCGAAACAGAAAACAGAGCCTCCGAGTCGAGGCAACTGACGTGGAATACGCGCGGTCTAGCTGCTAACGGCCCTACGATGTTATCGAACCGGGGATCGATGCCGCCGACTTGTGAGTCTGGATCTTCGTGGTCGTGGCCGAAACGAGCCCGCTCGCTCTGAGGCTCTGTTTTCGTTCGATCAAAAATGTTCGCGGAGAGGTACGAGCATCGTTGGATGGAGGATGACAGGAGCTCATTCGGGCTCAGGAGCACTATCCCCCTACGGAATCTATCAAACCTGATGGTGGCCACGACGCTTGATCCTGAATACTTTGTTGAGCAAACGGCTCCCGGCCAGGAATGAATGCGTCTCGTGTTTCCAAGTGTGCCGTTTTATCGAGCGTGCAGCTGGCGCAAAGCCTTGTAGTAGTCCTTTCTAAAGTTAGTCTCAGGCTGTCGCCAGTTGTCGATCCAAATGTGCTCTTTCTCTGTCCACTATGCATGCAACGCTTAATTCGAATATCTCATTCTCCCAACTTTGATATTACAGCTTGACGTCATGTCCTCGCAATGCTTCATCCATAATTCACCTCAGCGTGAGGTGTTTGTCCCATGGGACGCACGTCGAGTGGGAACGGGCAAGTGTCACGAATCTGGGAGTTCGGCATCGGGGAAAGAAGAATTCGAATTTGCGTTCGAAGACAACATTTCAAAATCGTAACGGTGATAATGTTGGGTCGCTGGTTTGGAGTTATTCCTCATGAGAAGTGATGTAGACATCCAGCGGCATCTCGGATTTGTCGGAGAAGTTCGATTCTCATCCGAAGAAGTACGCAGCAGTGAAGTGATACCGGTGAGAACCACTCTTGATGAGAATTTTCGTTTCCGGAAACAAATCCGTTCTTGTCGAGTTCCTGGAGGGAGCCATTCCGACAAACGACAGTGTCACGTCGTCCGCTAAAGTGGCGGCTCCTCTGCCGAGCTGAGATATTTTCGCGGAACAGCAGACGGCTGGGAAAAGCGAAGCTCGGATTCTACGGTCGGAATCTCGAATCGTTTGGTTCGGCCGCGAGCTTCTTTGTCCTGGGGCGGTGACGTGTTTTCGAAACTTTGTTGTAACCGAAAGACGCCCAAAGGCTGGAGCGGAAGAACTGAAAGCATCGCTCATTTCCGAATCTTTCGACCGAATGCGTGCCGGCTGCGAAACGGGTCTTAGATTTGTGTAGCGGTCTCACGTACGCAGCGTATGTTTTGTCACCTGTGTCATCTCTTGTCGCGAGAATGACAAAGGAGCCGTTTGTTTGGCACTGTTCTTCTGGCTCTCTAATTTCGTCAAGGTCCTCCTGAGAACCTCCTTTCAGTCGTGAGCTAGGAGAACAGCGCCGGAACTTTCAGTCGCCGCGATCTCCGAGTGCCCAGAGCGAACAGCTTCGGGGAATGGAGCCATTGTATTCAATTCCGACATAAAAAAGCTATGAAGAAGTTTCATGGATAACTCAATGAGCAACTACGTACACTAAACTCACCATCAAACCAGACGTCCTGGTCTTGGACTAGTTACAGGCAATGTTTTTCGCAAATTTCGCCCTCTGATGGAGACGACCGTTAGCTTCTAGGATTGCCGAAACGAAAATGTCTGCTGCAGCCGTTCCGACTCATCTTCCGAGCCGTAGCCTCGATTCTGAGAGGTCGTTGAATGTCGTTTCTTGGTTAGTTATTGGACTTCGTCATTCAATGTGTCTGGCCGTGGAGCATGGAACGAGACAGAACTCCGAGACCAGTTCCAATTAAACCGTCGCCAAGTCGAACGACCCGGCAGACGAGAGCAATATCGACGGAACGGGGGAAATCCTTTCACCGAACGCTGTCTCAATCGGTGGTCGTTCATTCCCTTCCCTTGTTTTCGTGTCGAATATCAAGCGCCTTCCTCGGGATCCATGGCTCCCGTCTGGCGCCAAATTCGAAAAGCTCCGTGGAGTCTCGAAGGAAATTCCACGATTTATAGCTGGAGCACCCCCTCCCCCCTCTTTCCGATATTTCATATAGTTCTGATGTCTCTTGTTTTGTTCACGACAGATTTAAACTCGACGCCGATCTCTCAACGAACCGCGTGTCGGCCAAGAAGTTCGACCCACTTGTTCAGCTCTTGGAGAAAACTCTCTCGGACGGATTTCATTTCCTCCTTCTTCCGCAGTCGTCGAAACGTGGGAAATATGAGAGATTCGGAGCTCGCTCTCGATCTCGTTTGTGTCTCGCCTCGTTTGGAGAGGGAAAAAAAAACTTTTTCCCGCGTACCCTGCTGCTCACGCGACTCAGTTGCACTCACTCAGAGATCACGCAAGTCTGCATTATTCTCTCACTTTCTGTCTGTTCCCTCGACGTTTTATTGGAAAGCTCTCCATATGGAGAACTCCGCCGTTCGCAAAAGACTCGGGAAATAAAACACCGATAATTCGATGTGCGCCACCCGCGCTGCTTTTCTTTACAGCGTTGGTTTGCCTATTGTGGAGAGTTTGTCTTCGTGGATTCGAGCGGTGAGTTGTGTTCGCTTTGAATAATGTCATGGATTTTTTTGTCGCGCAATAAAACAAGTGTTTCCTTTCTCTCTACGTGGAAGCGTGAGTATGCGGAATGTACAATAAGTGGTATCGGTTAAAGCAATGGTTCGGCTCGTGCATTGATCTTTTTTATGCCTCCTCGGTCCCCGCTCTGCTGCTCTGATTCATGATAGGTGGAGCAGATAGTGAGTATGTACACGTAACAAATGCGAACTCGACCCTGAGAAATAATGCACTCGTGGAGCCGTTTCCCCTCGCTCGCTCTCGCGGCCGCTCTTTGCGACCAGGCTCCTTTATCTGGCCCAATAACAATATTCCGTATGGACCGCGGAGCCGCATCGGTTTCTCGCACACAAACCCCGCTTGCCGTCAGGACGTCTTCTCTCAGGGAACTCAAATGTATGGTTTTCCCCCTAGAGCAATGAATAGTCGACGAACGGACTCGTAATAGACTTCCTAATTCATCATCTTCAAAATGATTTTCATCATTTTCAGATTTATATTTGTATACATATATTACTAATAATATACAGACACGAAAAAGTGGGAAAAATAGAAGTGACAGGAAGGCACGAACCTGTGGTGCTGGGGATTTATCGTAGACTGTATGGACCCCGTGGCCAACTGATGTGGATGGCCTGAATGAAGAGCGTGATGTCCATGGGAATGCAATAGCGATGCGTCCGCAGAGAGCCGATTGTGCTGCACTTGCGGCTTGTGGCTCATGGCCGGCCGCCGGGCCACGCTCCCTCCCCCTCCTCCGCCCGGGGGGCTGGTCGCTGAAAATCAAGAGAGCCACAATGTCACTTACCAAACGAGCAGCACGAACTTTCTTCGCGTTTTCTTACCCACTGAGGAAAACGTGCTTTCGACTCCGCGTTCTCGAAGAACGGGCGTTCGTTCTAGCCAATCGGGCGGCGCTGTTCACATGCAAAGCTCAAGCTGGCTTTATCAAGTATAAATATCAGCAAAGAGAAGATTCTGTAGAATGATGATCTTCCGAGAATGTAGATACTCCGAGAATCATTAAACTGCGGCCCTGTGCGAGCAATTCGAAGTTTCCCGCGCGACTCTGACTCTGGATACCTGACGAAACACTGAAACGGATCGCGATTGATGTGTTTCGGGATCTGAGACTCGAAACTTCGCATCTCTAATTTGCTAATGCCTGATTCAGGTAGTTCCCAGTGAAAGCGTTCATCCATCCATCAATCAAAATGTTTTATGAGCAGGTATGTCGTAAGCAATCACTGTTTCCAGCTGATCCCTCAGGCGGTTACGGCCACTTCGAACTCTTCAATTTCCAGCGGATACTTTCTCAGACTCCGATCTGTGTATTTTTTCGTAGATAGAACTTGATCGCAGATCGGAGTCTTTTTCGATTTGCGATGTCAACTCGTTCCCAAAATGATTCGTGGCTTGGTGAGCGATGACTCAGCGAAGTCATGGAACCATGCACCATAACATCCACGTAGATAGCACAGCAGTACATATTACGGCATCGAGCGAGGCAATAAATGAAAATGGATTACCGCTTTCGCGCGTCCAACACGCGCGCCTCCAGCACATCCCGATAAAGCTCGTTTATAACAAATCGACGAACAACTCGACCAGGCGACCAAGCGTCGAACGGACGGCATTTCGGCACTGATGACCTGTCGATATTTTCTCGAGCGCCCGACGGAAACCAGATCCACAAAACGCGTTTCCAGATTCTTGACAAATCCGCTGGATCATGGGATCTTCACTTGGATACCGCGAACGGAGCGGAAACAGGAGCTGACCATCTAATCGAATGAGCGTACAGATTTGGATTCCCTTGAAATGATTCCAATAGAACATTTATCTATGGTTTTCGGCGAATTTCAAATCATTGAACGGAGACGGGATGGTGGTTTTCCGCGGAGCGACCTATTTATGTATGAACACCGGCTTAGCCAATCGCTTTCCAAATATAGCTCCTCGAGTTTGGACGAATTCCGCGAGTTCCTGACGTGCGTAAGTGCGCGCTGCTTTGCGTCAAAGCTTATCGGAATGCAAATAGCCATGGTTGCCATGGTTCCGGAAGGAGTTTTATTTGATCACGAGTGTCGTTATCAGCAGGAAACAGCAAACGCCTGACTCCGGACTAAAGGAATAATGTTAAGAGCGACGCGTGGTGGAACTCATCATCAAGGTTCCGGTACTCGCGGGTTTAGGGAGACGCTTGGAAGCTGTCGAGAGATCACTTGGAGACTCCGATTGACCTAGTCCTGCAGCCGGTGCCGCAAATATGACGGCTTGTGTATCAATCAAGATGTGAACTGTGACGCCAGTTGGAGTTTGGCTCAATTTCGCTTCAACTCTATTTGAATTGCTCCGATCTGGACAAACTTCAACAACACACCCATTCGATGAGTGCGGTGCGTTGAATCTGCTCGATGTGAAGTCTAAACCTCTTTCAATCCGATGGTAAACGACGATTACAGTGCCCGAACCTCGTTATTGACGACGATTGCGATTTTTGATGATCTCCGCATATCGACGTTGAGTTTGATGTTGCAGCGGGATCAGGGCACTATCTGTTTCCATGACGCTCGGTTTCATGCCGGTGACACAATGACACCACGAATGTGAGCGAACAATAGCTCTGCTCGCGGAATATTAGTCCGAACTTGCGGTCGAGGGTAGGCTCCCATAACATAACTTGCTCGCAACGGGAGATCTCCCGAGCCGGACAGCCGGGCAGATGACAAGCGAGCAGACGAGCACTTTGTTATGACGCACCCGCAGGGCCACCTGCTGTTACGCTGCCGAGCTCGGTCATGACATGAGTCCCTGCTCAAGGACGGTCCTGCTTCACGCAATCACAGGGTTTGTCAAGTTGTGGAGTTGCCAACTTCGAATTTGCTCGTTCTTCAACAGAAATCGGTCCGTAAAACTCGGAAGACAACCCACTGGAAAGCGGCTGATCGAGCGGAAAAGCGGAAGGATTCAGTCCTTGGGAGCTGAATAATGAATGGATCGTTTTCAAGTTCTGATTGGCTCCCGATCCGATCGCAAGGCTGTCGATAAGCGCCTTCAAGAGTTCTTCCAAATGGAACTGGAGTCGACCGTTGAGTAAAAGCTATTCTGTTGAGGTTTTCCGCTCGATTTTGCTTTTGTAGTATCTTCTGCAGCTGGGGACGATTCCTATGCAGATTGGCTTCATCGCTCGCTCGATCGATCGGTTGGGCAAACAGAAACTCCAGCCGAAGAAGAAACGCTGGGTCTCCAGCTCTGGTAACTCTTTGCCGTCGGATGAAAGCCCCCGAGACTCTGAGTGTGAACGAAGGAACGACCGTGGCCGCTGTCAGGACTCGATTGCGTTTCCCAGAGGCTCGTGATCAGAAGCGAACAGACGAAACTCTATTCGTCAGCTCGAAATCAATGCGGAAGAAGGCTGGGAATTTTGTGGACGAAGGTCGTCGGCGATCCAGACGCTTCCTAGAATGCTTCAATTGTATGCTCAGCGTTTCCTGAGTGGAGCTGACAGCACAGTCCTGAGATTCTCCACAGGACGCCTCCGCGAGTTGTGGAGTATTGACACAAACTTCGCTTCCGAAGCGATTCCAAACGGTTCCATCTGCGATTCCGGGCCCCTCTCACTCGAGAGATAGTGGGAGAGACGCGAGCAGTGAAACTAGATAGGAGTGGAAGATAGCAAGGGAGAGAGAGAGAAAAACAGAAAGGGAGAGATAGCAATTAAGGTCGAGAGGGAGAAAAGAAAAGGGGAAGAGAGAAAAGGTAAGATACCGAGAGAGTAAGAGGAAAGGGACGCATAAACCAACTGAGAGAGGGTGAGATGAAACAAAAACTAAAGGTGAGGGGAATGGAACTGTAGTGGAATTGAGAGAGCTATTCAACACACGAGAGAAAGAGAGAAACAAGGTGATAGGGAAAGAGAGAGAGAGAGAGAGAGAAAGAGGAAAACCGAGAGAGAGAGAGAGAGAGAGGGAAGTGTAGAGATTGGAAGGAGGAGTGGTGATGAAGAGTCCCCGAGTCGTCGAGTCCCCTCTGGAGACAAAACAATCGAACACCGTACTAACGTTAAGGTCGCAGTTGGCATTATTACGGAAAGCTTCATTCGTAAGTTGCGAGTTCGCTGTTAATATCGGCATACTACATTATTCACGGGGTGCTTGGATCCGGCGAACTTTCGGCACGAGTCCCGCTTCCTAATGGCGAACAGGATCTTTCCACCAGTTGTCTGAATAACGTCAGAAATACGTGGAGCTGCCAGCCTGGTCGGCCCAACCGAGCAGCCAGCCGACCAGACATGGAATGAATGTCGGTCTAATTTGAGAAAAGGCCAGCCGTGGAGCCTCGGGGAGACGCGTTTGAAGCGCCCGATTGGCTCCGGGGCTTTTTTCTCCTGAAAAGACATCATATCCCAGCGTCCACTGTGAAACGGTCAGACTCGAACAAGACCAGAATTCGATTCAAGTTTTGCGGACGGAGCGAGATGTAGCAGAGAGATAGGACGAGATGGAAGTCAGGAACGACAGCGAGTGGTGATTCGGGAATTAATCGGCGGTCTTTTCAAACTTGGAATAGAATTGATTGAGCTCCAAGGTGGAAACTTCTCTCTGCGAAGATCGTCATGTAACGCTGTTTGCCGAAGTATTTCGTTCTGGGTGGAAGTTTCGAGGACGCAACCGCTTGTTTTCCATGCCCGCAGTCGAGTATTTGCCGATTCTGAACGAGTTCTTCGATCGAAAACGACCTTGAGAGTATTTTGGTCTTTGAGGTTCACGCAACGATCTCTGCTGTTCCGGTTCGGCGCCCAGAATTCCTTCCTGCGAATCAGCGTGGCTGCCGACTTTGTCTCTCGCAATCAGTCCGCTGTAGTGATGGCCGTACAAAAGCTCAACCGGATTGCGGGGAAACAAGATAAATAATCTTGAGACGTCCGTTAGCGTCTGGCAGTTCTCATCAAAGGCCGCCCTTTGCTTTTCTCTGCGGCCTGAACATCGTAATTTGGTGCTGCATTCTCTTCGTTTTCTCGTTTTCCGGGGCTCAGTCTCAATCAGCTTAACCGTGAGAGATCCCAAGTCGGTACAACAGGTAGGCGCTTGGACAGGTGGACCTTTACGCTGGTGCCGGAAACACCTCGGAAAGGTCGTCCTCGTACTTACGATCTCGAGGGACTACTTTCCGCTTCCTCCGCTCGTCGAGCAGAAACACCGACACGCAAACAACAGAAAAATCAACAACTCTTGAGAGGGAAACAAATCAATTAAAGCACTGGACCCTCTGTGTTCTTCCGGTCCCTCGATTCCTCTGCTCCCTCGGCGCCTTCGGTCTCGCATCGCGAGTGCCACTGGCTCTCGCATCCTCCTCACGGGGCTTACGAAACAAATTAAGTTCAAGATAGCGCTTATCAAGCGGTTGACGACGTCCCGGCAAGTCAGATATGTTTTCCTAGCCGGAGTATTTTCAAAGATTATCCTTGCGCTACAACAGCGCAAGTCAGATGGTCGCTAGCGCCTCCGCAGCCAGGTATGCAAGCGAGGTAGCCTGGAGCAGTGAGTAAAGTAGTCGCGATTAAGCTGTCAACTTTAGCTCTTCTTCGGCTAGCTGATAAGCTTGTACTTTGTACTCATTTTCTGCTTTTGATTTTCTCTGCTTCCGACACGATATAGCTATCAGAGTGAGTGTCTTTCACGCAGAGATCGATCCCAAGTTCGAGATCAGTACCCCGAAATGCCGCCCCCAGCAAGCGGCGCCCGGGGCGCACCGCCACAAACCTCCAAACTCTCGAGAGATCAATCAGATCTAGATCAAATGTCTCTCATTGGGAATCGCCTTGATCGGAGATCTCCCTGATTGCCTTCGCTTCTTCCGTATGACATATTCGCTCCGACGAGATCTTTGTGCGCATCTTCCGGCTGATTTCACTGAAAAAGATCTCTCGGGATGCCTGGCATTAGAAACCCCACCAAGGTTGAGTTTTGGTGACAACCTTTCGCGCAGTGGGTTAATGATTTCTAATCTGATGTCTGATCGAGGGAAATCGGCGATCTAAGGCCATAACGAAAAGAACGTATTCGTTTGCTTTTTGGAGAGCGCAGGGAACAGGCTTCAAGTTACTGAATTGAGGCTTCGTACATCACTTGGAAAATCAAGACGGTTCGAGACGGTTTCCGAGGATTGAGGGCCCCCGGAAAAAGGTGCCTCATCGAATGTGTGTCTGGGAAGATAATTCTCGCTCAAAAGAGCTCGATTGACGAGTTGGTCGGCTCCGTGGACGCTCGTTCTGGACTCGTCCATCGTGTCTTTGTTGATGACTCGATGCATGATGATTCGAAGACGACGTTACGGAAATCGGATCGGGTTTAGAAGAGTGAGCCAGAACGGGGTCCCTCGCTCGAACGAGCAACGAAAGATCAAATCAAAGTGCATTACGAGCACCCATGCTTCGCGATCCGACGGTAGAGTAAACGAAGAATAGCCTCAGCCAACTTGTCTTGCTCAGCCGCCGTATGAAGAGACTTTGGGAACGCCTTGAGCATATTTGAGCAACTCTGTCAGTCTGCGGGTGACTACTCCTGTCTGCGCTCATTTCCAAGGCCGGCCTCGCTTCACCGAAACCACTAGTTCTGTACCTCTTCCAGGCGCACAGCAACTCAGGAGAAGTCCACGGCCAACCCTCGGTTGAGGAACACCAACTAGGATCTATTTCGCGACAAACTTGCGACAGTAGCTAGCTTTCGCGATGCCGGCAAACCGATCGTGGACTTTTACGTCCCTGCTTATTTCAGCTGTCAACGGAGCAACCGTTAGTTACGTTGCTCAACCTACAATCTGAGATCCCCGCAGTTCCTGTTTTCAGAATCCTGCCTCCGCTCCTAACACTCGGTCCTGTACTCGGTTCTCCTGATCCCTAACGTGTGTCTTCGGTGAGCCCTGGGAGCATCGCAGGACACACATTGAACGCTCAACGATTTACGAGCGGACCAGCGGCGTGCTTGTGCACCTTCGAAAAGCAGCAGCGGCCGCTGCTGCCGCAGGGGAACCGGCAATAGCTTTATGACTTTTCGAAACGAGCTTTGCGCTCGTGTCATCGTTGAGACGGTCGGTCGGAGAGTTGCCTTTGCCTCGGAAACATACCAACCAACTAATTTGAGCGTTTTAAATTGCTGCGCTTTGTTGTTCGTGGCGAGTTTCAGGACGTCAAGGCTGCAGGAGATTTGCCTTCAGGCTAGGGCGTGGCCGGTCGGTCGGTCGGTCGGTCAGGAGACTGAGTTGGCACTTCGTTCGAGTTGTGTCCTGAAGCTACACACCTGAACTTTAATAACGAGAGCCGTGATTATATCGGATATAAATGAAGAGAGCGCCTGCGAGACGGATGGAACTGAAACTAACTTGACTTTTATTGCCCGAATTTCAAACGACGACGTCTACCGGACGATCCTGGACTGACACAGCACACAAGCGAGGAACATTCAAGAAGCGATTTTTCTCCAAAACAAGCGTTGCTTCTCCTCCTTTCACTCTAACCGATAGGCTTGAATTCAACACAAACGTGCAAAACTTTCTGCGTGGCTAGAAAGGGTGGAATTCGTTTGTGTGTCCCGGTTGTTCTTCTTGGGACGAAACAGGTCGAGGTAGAGGATGAGGGCACTACATCCCTCGTGGCGGCCTGGGATCTAGAAGGATCATCTCCACCTTTCGTATTTTGAGATCCTCGGAGGGACAAGAGTTTGCCTGATTCATATTTTGGGGAAAATGTCGGAGAATCACCCTGTTTCTCGACTTGCGAAAAAGTCGAGGGAAAACACGTTGTCGGATGATCGAAATCGACTTCGGAGAGCTGCCGACAAAAACTGGACGCTTTATAAAAACGTGTAGGGGTCGCGAACTCCGACCGTGCGGAATTCGCGCGAGATCGACTTCTCGTATTCACCCTCTTCGTTCGGATCAGAGTTCCCGCTCCTGGACAGCGTCGAGTGTAAGCGGCAAGATTGGGGCATCAAAGGCCACGGCAATTCCAACGGGACGTTCACAACATAATAAACAACAACGAAAGAGGAGAAAAAGGTACGTACACACCTTGCTGGCCGGCCGATTTGTCCACATGAAAGAAAACATGGGTGCTGGGGTGCTTAGTGAACGCGGACATCAGATGGGAGGTTTCCTAGGGTTTCCGCCTGCGCCTGGATGAGCTTGGCTTCGGAGAGCCGCTCACCAGAATTTGTGGCCGCTATATCGGCCCAACCAAACTCCACTCGAACTGCTGCTGCTGCTGCTGCTTCCGCTGTAAGGCGACCTCATCCGAACTTTTTCACGTTCGCACGTTGTTCCGTCGCACGAACACTTTTTTCGATGTATTCCGTTTCAAGAAGGTCGACAACGGCGACGGAGGCGACAACGCGAACGTTTCCTTAGCTGGAGCACAACATGGTCGGTCGAGCTGAGCAGCGGCATTCACACTGAGCACCCCTGGCACGGATGCCATGTCTGCAGCTGAAACCGAAACGAAAATCTCTGTTAGCTCCTTAAATCGAGATTTTTGAAGAGAAATTAGTTAGAATGGAAAAAAAACAAGTTCCAAAAAGAAACATCTCATCTCCTCCCTCGACATCGAGAGATGGAGCAAAAAAAAACATCATTATTCTTCCCCGGAAGAAATCAGACTTTCCGCTGAAGATGAAATCGAAAATAAGGTATTTCTTAGTCAGAACTGAGACCTGGAACCCAGATACAAAATATAAAAGGTTCCTCATTCAATAATGTTCTTCTCCGAAAAGTTGTAAGAACGAGAAATGAATCGATTTCGATCTTTTGCTGTTCGCTGTTTCTCAAAGGAGACATTTATCAGAACATGGTGTGAATATTCGTTGAAATAGAGCGACTTCATGAGGAGATAACTACAATTGAAGTTTGAAATTCCAGACCCGGCGGACTATCGAGACCTCAAGAAAATGATCTTCGTCTCTTCAGAGAGACTAATCGTTTTGTCATTCCCAAATATCCTCTGCTAGTAGTCTGACAAAGTGGCGTTTTTCAGTCCTGATAGAAGTTTTCATGGTCAAAAGCCCTTGGCGTTCGATGATACGACGATCGAGAAGCGACCGCGGCGGCGCTCTTTTAGGTTTCACAGCCTCCATTTGAACCCATTGTCCTCTCCGACAAACCCATCGTTCGTGCTCGTTGCTGCTCTCCCTCCCTCCCTCTGAGTTCCCAGCGCCAAGTTCCTCGGTCCCTCCCGCTTTGTTCTACTCCTGTCGATTGTTCCCGACGGCTTGTAGTTCACTCAATGAATTCGCTCGTTTACTCGCCACGTCAGACCGACTTGTTTGTCGGCTGCTTTTCGACTTCCGCAGTCGGAGTGCTCGTCTAATAGTCGAGCTTGCTGTAAAACGGTCATCAGAGCCCGTTTGAAGGCTCCGCTCTCGTCTCTGTTGGTATTCCCCTCTGCCTTCACATCGTCGTCTCCTTTCCGATTGTCTCCCACTCCTGACCGAGACGGACACGTTGCCAGCTCTACCGACGTGGCCGGCATCGACGCGACCGATAAAGCTCGCATCCCTCGCGGATATCGGGGGTGGAATCTTTGACACTTATTCGATTTCGTGCTCCCGTTGTTGTCTTCCGCCTCTTCTCCTCCTGTCAATATTTCACCAAGGACACAGCAGACATTGTTCTACAAGGTATGGCTGTTCCTGACGTTCATTGTGATATCTTTGTACCGGGGGCTTCTGTTGTTGTTACTGGTGACAACGCAGATTCTGATACTGTAGTACCTCCGACGATGCTTGCTGATGGATGCGCATTGTCACATCATATCGTTTCATGCCCCTGGCACCTCAGTTGTGCTGGACTGTGACTATCCTCGGGGAGAGTCTAAGGATCTCTGGGCTGGCAGCCATAAAGGAAACTTGGAGAAAACTAAGAACTCAAGCAGTCGACAAGGGGGAGAGAACTCCGTCCCCAGGTTCTTCGCTCTGTTCATATGATCGACGCGGTCATCGTTTCCCGCCCTCCTCCCCCTTAAACAGCGACAAGATAACCTTGAACCTCCCCCCCCCCCCCCCCCCCCGAAGATAATCCGGGCTACGTCCCTGAGGGGGTGGAGGCCCCCTAGGTTTTGGTTCGACTCATGGGGCCCCATTATACCGATGATGATCGTCGTCTCTTGCCGCCCCTCTCGCGCTGTCCTGCAGGGGACCTTGAGGAGCAGGACACTGCACTTGCTCGAGGGACTCACATGGCGTATGGAGCCCGAGGGAGTGAGAGAGAGAGGGAGAGGGGACGGATGAGAGAGAGAGAGAGAGAGAGAGAGAAAGGGAGGCAAAGGCGAGCATGATTGTTTACGAAGGGAACGCAAATGGAAACAGCGAGTAATTGAATGCTTCCTCTAGCGGATGACCCAATTATTTCGCGCTCCTTCTTGCAGACCATCCGAAGATATGTAATTCAGACATTGGTCACACGCAACGACGTCCTCGACTCGGTCCCGCAATAGCAAACAACTTCGATATCACTGTCAAGGATGGAGCAAGCGACCGACGATTTCGATAACCGTTTTTGACAACGGCTCGACAGCTCGCATCCGGTGTCGGGACACAATCGAGAATGTCCAGGATCGATCTGACTGACAGGGCGCCTGGTGAGCGTCAGCGGGGGGACGGAGAGAATGGGGGAAATGTTCAGTCAACGAAAGAGGAGATTCCCGCAGCCTTCTAAGAAGGATCCGGAAACCACTGAGGGACAAAGCGATCAAGGCCTCATGTTGACCTCGAGCTCACATCAGTACGATGCTGCGAGCCAGTCTCAACATGTTCACTGAGCTGTCGTCAGGCTGACGGAGCCGCGGACGTGTAAGGACGATGACGTCTCCCTCGTCCGCCTTATCCTTGCAACGTGACACGTCGCTTCACATTCGATGCTATGACTTAGATCTTGCAGACTTTTCTCTGACAACTGACTGAACCCACTGACAAAAATGTACGGTGTTGACTTCATTCAGCCTTAGAATCAGCAGCTCAAGGTCTCTCCTCTGAAATCCATGCAACCGTTCCACTATCACAGGAAAGCTGACTTTTTACCATCCTCAAAGGACGACATAACCGGGGCTCTTGGATGTTTCGTGAGAAGCAGATCCGGACTCGGAGGAAACTCAGAGCGATTGCATGCTCCACTCGACATCACAGGAGCTTGGAGGTTGAGTCCTGGAGCTGTTTTCGAGGCCTTTCGATGCTGGGTTCCTGAGTTGCGGAACACCAACTTCTCCTGGATTCAGGAGAAGCATCGAGATCACTTCGGCAGCGTTCAAGTGAAAGCCGACCTCCGTATTCCTCATCATCAGGGGATCCAAGGAGACGATCGCGATGAACTACCCGCTTTCGCATTTCCTCCCGACGGATTCGATGAAACAAAAAACGATGAAAAAGCAGTGTTTCGCTTCCAAGGAGTCTATCTGCGCGACTTTGTGGCTTGTTGGGAAGACACAGGAACGTTCGCTTCTCGTTTTTTCGCGGCGTTCAGGAATGTGACCCGCCTTTGACGTCACCTCTCTGCGCGAGACCATCGTGCCCTGAGAAAAGCCCCATTGAAGGACCGGTCAGGCCAGATTCGGGATCACCGAGCCACTTCAGCCAGAGCTCTGGCAGGGAGAAAAACGGCGATCGCCAGCCCATGAATAATATTGGACGAGAAATAATGAATGAGTCTACAATCCATCACGCCAGCCCGAAGCATTTGAACCTTCTGCAGAAGACAGCAATGGTGCAACATTCGACCGTATATGAAAGGCTCGATCGTTCGAAAGGTGAGAAACTGAGCCTTAAGGCTGCGACATTTGCGATTGACGACATTCCAATCTCCCACACCGGAAACACTGCTGCAATCTCGCTCCGATGAGAGACGGGCGGTGGGTGTTTCAAGTCAAAGTCTATTCGGAGGGCAAAAAAAAGAAAACCATCGAAACCGATGCTCGAGCTTGATGTATACCGTTGCTCGTGATTGATTTCGGTTGAGATGCCTTTTGTATCGGCGGTGACGACCATAGCATCCGCCGCTAATTCCGACTCGCTCGAAGCGACGTGCAATTATTCGCCGCGGTGCCTGCGAGGTTTTCTATTGTGCTGTTGAGCAAGCCCACAGGGTCGGACGGTGACTGCACCGGTGACCGAGTGAGCACTTCAACCCTAGAGAAGCTAGAGAGCTGACATTTATGCTCGCCGAGTCGCCCTCGCTGTCAGAGCTGCTATGAGAGACATGCATTCGACGAGAGATTCAAAGAGACGGATAGCCATCGAAAAATGAAAAGAGACGAAAGGTTGTGTTTCGGAACTGCGACGGATACTATGATAGAGCTCTCGCGATAGCGAATGTCACCAAAGGTCATCGCTCGAAGAGCTTTCGTCAACAAAGAGGCAACTGTTCCCTCTCACAGCTACGACAACTTGGCTGAGCTTTGAGGAGACAATCTTTTGTGGGGACTGTCGTCAAGGCCTCGGTCAACATTGCTGTCCAGTTTTTGATATTTTGCCGCTGATCGAAATCGCAACATAGAAGAAGAAGGAATCTCCGCGGATTTTCTTTCAAGAGTTTCTTTTTTTCTTGATTCTCACTCAGGAAGTTCGAACGTCCTGCGTCGTTCCAAGTGAGCGGAGTCTGAGGAAAACTTGGGGAAAATCCGGAGGACAACTCCAAGTCGCCGACGGAAATGTTCGCTCGAGCCGTGAGCCCGTCGGTTACCTCCCACGAACCCGATTATCACGAGCCCGATTATCACGAGCCCGAATCCGGGAGCCCGATTATCACGAGCCCGAATATTACGATCCCGATTTCGCGAGCCCGATTATCACGAGCCCGAATGAGGCCCCGCCCACTTTGATGCCGGCCTAGTGAGTGAAGCTTCTCTGCCAGACNTTCAGGGGTTCCGCTGCGCTGATCCGCTTCTTCCGACCATCTCTTCGGGATTGCGGAGAGATTGAGAGGAGTCGTCTGGCATAGAAGCTTCACTCACTAAGCCGGGACCTAGGTAGGCGGGGCCTAATTCGGGCTCGTGATAATCGGGCTCGCGGAATCGGGATTGGAATATTCGGGCTCGTGATAATCGGGCTCCCGGATTCGGGCTCGTGATAATCGGGCTCGTGATAATCGGGCTCAAGGGAAGTCACGAGCCCGTCGGCCTGGAGAGAAGGAGTTTACGAGTTTTTAGGAGAATTAACGACTCTCTTAAACACGCACAGTCACGTAATGCAAACAACAACTTCTATGCAAAGAGGAACTGGACCGGAAAGCGATTGCTCGCTCGAGTTTCCGACTCGACTGTCGGTTAAACCCATTTCGCAAATCGGATGACGGATCGCACGGTGCGCGGCCAACTTCAATGGAGCTTCCAGCCCTCATTCAACGCACTTCCAGACAGACTGGGAAGGAATGAAAGAAACTTTTCCAATATTAACAGAAACTGGCATCCATCTGCCCATGAGCTTTGAATATTTTGCTTGATCGGACGAATAGAATATCGGTTCGCTGTTTCCAGTCTCAGCTCAAAAGAAACCGAGAAAGCATGCAATCGTTTCAGCCCGGTTTTTAGTTTGCTTCCAATCGATGAAACGTAAAAACTCATGCGCATCCCACACCCGACGCGCCCTTCGCAGCTTGTTTTCGTGACCGAGAGCAAAGCCTGATTGTCCTGAAAGCTTTTTCGCGGTCAAAGAAGGTGGACGGTCCAAGAGAGAGAGAGAGAAGAAATTTCCAGAGTTGCCGGGAATTGAGAAATATTGTTGTTTTCGTGGCATTTGACTCCAAGGCCACAACAAAGGCACGCCCGGACGTTGGCACACTTAAACGCCCTCTTGGACAGGAGAAAAGCAGTGGGAATCTCTTTCCGATATGGAACAGAGGCGGAAGAGAAATATATCCAAAAACCTTTTCGAAAGTCTCTGGATCTCCTCCGCTATGACTCCTTTCACGCTCCACCTGTCTCCTAGGCGAGGGCGCTGGCTTGGGCGGCGGAGTCCTGAGTGGAAAACAAACGAACACTTCTCCTTTTCCCCTTTCAGTTTTTCACTCCATTTTTCCTCCCTCGGAGCAACTTGTTGTAGACCTAACAGATTACTCCTCCGAACACCGAAACTTTTTGATTCCAGTTCCGAGTGCGCCGCTTTTCTCTAAGTGTCTCGAGATAAGTCGTTCGGGTGAGAACAACAGAAAGAGAAAAAAACGGCACCTGCACCCCGACCGACAGTCACGGCTTGTTCCTTTTCAATTCGTCGCGGACTTGTTTTCCGAAGTCAACAGAACAGCCGAACACACCAAGGACAGTTTCGGCTTCGGTTGAGTTTTCTCGTTGTTTCCGCGTTTCTAATCGCTGAGAGAAGCGTTGAATCGATGCACGGGTATTCTCGGATGTTATCGACCGTGTGCCGTCCATTTTCCATCGCCTAAGCGCGTCTCTGACGTGCTCACATTACGACATGAAAGACCGACGACGACGGCGACGGGAGAACGCTATATCGGCATCAACTCACGCCTGACAGTTTCGCCCGTCGATCGTTTCTACAAACAGCTAATTTGATGAGGATCTTCTCGCGGATCGTTCGGTCCCACCGCTGGATCCGACAACAGCTTCGATGGCGACACGACGCTTCGGATAACTGTGTCAATACATTATCTAATTCGATTCAATTATTATCGATGTTCCCGGATGAGAACGAAAGCGGTGATCGGGCAATCAGGTCGATGGAAAACTCCCTTTCCACAACGGGGATTTTGGATTTGAAGGCTGCGATCCGCTTTCCGAGAGGGGGCGGGCAAGCCATGCCCCCCTTCCCGGGCTTTCTCGCCACCTGGAAGGCTCCACAACAACAAAACTAGATACACTATCAGAGGCTGCTGCTATGCGCAGACTCAAGAGCAGGGAAAAACGGCAGTGCCGAACAATCCGAGGGAATCTCCGTCCGATGGGCCATGACGTCGAAACCTTCAATTCGCGCCGTAGTCTGCATCCGACAGCTGCCGCGCTGTGGACTGAGAACGCGAACGCAAAAACGCGTTCTAGATGGCTCGAACTTGTAGACGCTCCATATCGCCCACCAGCGGCACTTGTTCGAAAACGAACGTGCAAATTAGGACCGCGTAACGTCGGAGGAGCTCGGATGTTCGACTTGCTGAATGCGTCGACCTCCTCCACCGAGTCGGCGAGAGGACTGAGATTGAGATTGAACATTTGTCATTCAGGTGGAAGATGGGACGTCGTTTGGGGGAGTCAAAGAACAACTCGTTCTTCGTTGTCTTGTTCTCTTACTCTTTAAGTAGAATGTCCGGCTCGATTAACGTCACGGAGGATCTGGCCACTTGGTTGCCCGCTTGCGCGAAGGCGCCTCGTTGTTGTAGCGGAGAACAATGGACAAGCTAATTTGGTTACAAAGCGGCGAGGCGAGCCGTTTGGCTAACTACTCCATTCTCCTCACCGCTCACATGACACCAGCGATTCGTGACGAGAGTCGGAAGTATCGACGTTGGACAAGTTTTCCTCACGATCTCGCGTGATCCGGTGGAAAGATGGAAAAGGTAGGAAACATCTTTCCTTCTGATGATGGTCTCGCCGCCTCAGTGTTTTCCTGCTGTTTCGATCGTTGAAACGTTTTCAGTTGATCTCAAGCTGTGAACAATGACAACCACAAAGGAAACCGGTTTTTCCTCGTCAACAAAGCCGTCGTTTAAGACTCCAGGAAACGGCCCGGACGCGTTGTTCCCTCGAGCTGTTCACCTCTTCTCGAACCTCTTCTCGAACCGACAAATGTTACGTCACCGCCGTTTGATTTTATAGCTCTCAGTCTCGCGAGAACCCTACAGTAAACCGATTAAGGCTCCGAAGCCGAGGAGGCAAAAACGAACCCGAGACAAATCAAGAGTTCTCGGCACTGTATCCGAGAGCACAGCTGTTCGCTATAGCGTCCATGACCTCACTCACTCAGTTTGCTATCGTTCCTGGGAAAGGGAAATCCTTTCTTTCCGGTTCCCGTTTCGATGATTTCTCCTCTTACTTCGACTCGTCCTGGGAACACGACGACGCGCGGTTCTCGATGGTTCACCTGCCGCCGCTGTTGCTGATAATAATCTCTTCCAGAATTAAGTGGACTTTTCTGATTTCAAATTGATGAGTTCCCTCTGAACAAGCCCCAGCGATGTCGATTAGAAACGGTCGTTAAGAACTTCTAGAACGCATCTTTCGCTTTCATTAAACTTTCTTTGAAGCGTAGTCCAAACCACGCGACGTCCGCTCGTTCACTCTTCTCGCTATCTACATCGGCACTGGTGGTTCTTTGACTCCTGCGACCTTCGACCTCGTTGTGAATTTTCTTGAATTTCCACAGAATCGAAGACTCATCGAGAAACTTGGTAACTTTGTCAAGGAACCCATCACGTTTCGAGATGATATCGATTGATTGATTGATTGATTGATTGATTGATTGATATGTCACTGATTTCAGATGTGGTGGGCCTCAAAGGTTCTCCATGTCGTCCGCATGTGTGGCGTCCACCGCGCTGACCATTCAGTGATTTTTTCGGTGAGACCTAGTTTTCTGAGCGATTTTCGCTGAGAATGAGGAACATTCCCCGATGGTCCAACCCGTGACACGGAGCGCTCACGCACGAATAGATGTCGCCTACTCTGCGGCTGCAAGGCTGTGATTTGATCCGCGAAAGCCATGTCGTGAACAAAGCGGAACCCACCGCGGCTCCGAATCGCTGCACACGATATCATTAGGTGGATCTCCCAGGTTGGATGGTCGGGTGAGCCGCAAGCTCGTTGGCCGCCTGACGCAGCAGCTACTCGAACTTTCCTAGCTGGGCTTCAAGCATGGCTTCACCAGGATTTGTCGTCGGCTCCGCGCATAGTAAACGTGGGATCCTTCCTCAATTCGATTCCGGATTATGAGCCTGGCTCGTCAAGAAGAGGCTTCCTCGTTGGAGAGCCGCAAATCGTGACATTCGGTCGAATCTCTAATTGCTCGAGACGTAGCCAATTTCGTGGTCAGTGGATTCGATCAAAGATCAACGCTGACTGAGTGTTGAAGCCGATGGAGATTCCGATGAGTAGAAATCTGTCGGCGCGGAGCTCTAACTGATGGTGGGAGGATCTCATCTGAATTCGATGCCGTTCCCACGACGTCGTTTTTCATCGTCAGAATTCACAGTTTGGGAGCTGAGGTGCTAAATCACGAGTCAACAAGCAAACTCGGCTGACAGCATTCGGAAACGGAATCAACCATCTCGTTCTTGAAATTTATTTTCATTCGATTCCCTCTTTCCTCTCGAGATGAGGAACGAGTCAGCTGACCACGCCGACGTCTTGCTTTCTTCTTTTCGTTTTTCGGAAATTTGAGCAAATTGGAAATCGAATCGGATCAAATTACCTCTTCCAATTTGCTGCAGCTATCGACGAACGATCGAGAGCTGGCCTATCTTAGGAAAACATTCGCGAGTCTGAATTCGTCAACAGTCGATCGCTGAGTCTGCGACAATCTAGAAACCAATGGAAAACGCACTTGGAATCATCTCCAGATGGAGTTTTCCAGCGTTCCTTGCGTCGACATCTGGTTTCGATCTCATGAAACAAAAGATTTACGGGGTTCCACCGAGTGGGCGATTAGTTTCCCGGGGAGGGTCCAGACCTTCATTCGACTACACTCTTCTGGACCTCTAAATCCGGATTTCCTTCCACGCTGGGGACGGGAGGAACTACAGTGAATCAGCTCGCGGTTTAGAATCATTCGAAGTTGGTCGCGCGGCAATGTCTTCCGACAGCGGCGAAATGTTTCAGCCAGATATGAAGAAGTGCTCCATAAAACGAGGTTGATTGCTACTGGAAAAACGATGAGACAAGGCTCAGTTCATGTCTCACAGTGAGCATCTACATCACACACACACACAGTATACGTTGACGACTGGTGACTTCACTCTCCTCTTGGGAATCCCCACGGACTCATGTCGCCAGAGCACCACATCTCGCGCGTTTTGTTCAGTTTATGTGATAATGTCATAAATCGCGAGTTCCGGATATAGTTTTTTTTCCTCGTTCCGCAGAGCGACCGTCCCTGTCGACGGACCATCGCAGTACATTCTCGCTCGTAATCATATCAGCACCGCCGCAAATACAATCTCCATTTGTGTGCATGAATAACGTTTCCAGCTGCTCTCGGCACTCTGAATAATTATGTGGAGACAATGAGACGACGCTGCTTCCATTTCAGCTCGAGTTTCGCAAATCACAAAATGTCGCCGAAGTCAGCACCTGGGGAATTCAAAATCGGCCGAAAATCCCGATACCGGGAAGAAACGCCGATCAGACATACTCTGTTCTGGCCAACGACAACCTCATATTACTTTTTTCTGTGGATAAGATTGATGGAGCGGATCTCTCTCAGAAGGCGCGCCGGCAGCGGTGCATTTGAATGAGACCCCGGCGGTATGGTCGTCGGCATGCCAAGACCAAATCACTCTTAGCCGACGACACTCGCTCATTGTGACGTGCTTGCCCGCACGCTCTGCCCTGCGTACTTTCTCGACGTGAGCAGAGACGCCCTCTCCCCTTGGTTGATCTCTTCTCAGTTAGATCTTTGTTACGGGCAACTCGTTCATAAGCGCCTTGACCAGCCTTCGGTGTTTGAGTTAGTAAGTCGGTGAGTCGGCTCTTCACACGCCAGGAGGAGCTCAGCGGGCGAGGGCTTTCCATTCACACGGCAGACCTAGCTGACAAGCAGCTGTAAACACAGGGGTGAACACTGTGTGAAAGAATCCTTTCTGCAAAGAACTCCATCCTGGTTTCGAGATTGAATTCTACTTTGGGGATGAGTTTCAGATGAGAAAATCCCACTTCTAGTATCGAACCTCTACGGATTCCTCTCAGAATTCGTTCTCATCGAAACCTGAGGAAATCTCGCATCTGGATGAGAAACAGAAGTGCTACCTCCAACGTTCACGTTCTTCGTTGCAGGAGCCGGGCTTCCTCATCCACGAATTGAAGTCATCATTCGGAATTCCGTCGCGGTGTTCTTAGCTGAGCTCGCGTACCACATGATTGGGCAGCGGAGAATTATGAAAGTAGACCTCTCGGTCGCAAGAACTAACTGCCGCTTTCTCTGGAGAAATCTCGAAAATCAGAACCTGTTGTAGATGCCATGCTGTAGAGTGGTAAATACACTGCACCATGACCATCCCCCTCTCCACATTCCGTCGAAAATTGGTTGGACGGATCAAGAAAACATTCCCGAATTCTTTCGTAATTATCCTTCAATCGATCCCGAGAACTCTTCAGAACACCCCTAAAGTATGTTCCCGTAAACAATGTATCCAATTATGATGAAATGAGATCCGATCCACAGACAGGTATTGTTCTTATAGGATCTCGAATGAAAGAGACGAAGAGAGAGAGAAAAAGGGTCGGAATCCGATGACGTCAGTGCACGGAGCGAACAATGCTCTCGGGAATCGACTCGGTTTCTCGATTTACGCGGCAGCCATCTGTGGCCGTCGAAACTCCACAATGAAACGTCCGGAGCTGGTGAGTTTTTCACGAGCGTCGCCCTTTCATAATTGATGTGCAGACTCAACTAATATGAGTCATTTGGGACCTCTAACTCGACCGTCTCCCTGGCAGTCGTGTCCATCTACGCGAAACTGTGTGTAATCGCGTTGAAGCACAACGAATATTGTGGAAGTTGTTCCGGGACAAAAGAAGTTTCCACGGAACAGATTCAAAGTACATACATACCGTGCTTCTAAGCGGAATCGCACACACAATGTTTGGTACACACCCGTCTTGATACAGTTGTTTCAGTCATGGATCCTGGTCAACCCACAACACGGAAACATATGGATCCAGTCCTGTACCTCGCTCCGAACAAACAGACAAACAAAAGCGAATACGTGCGAGCTTATCTTCGCGTGTACTCATGTATGGTATATGCATCTGTCTGAAGAAGCACCGACAGCTGGTGTTCCAGTTGTGGAGGAACCATGAAACGGGGTTGCATAATCAAGAACAACAAACAGCGGTGAAAATCTCGGATTACGACGGCGAGAAATCTGATTGTGTAGACTTTGCGCACAGTTCATGATTCACGGATCTTTTCCAGACCTGGGCTTGCTCCGTCCTTTTTGACAAAACGCTCTATCATTTCGATCACACCATCTTCGGATTTGGTTGAATCTCAAGAGGAAGTTGATCACGTTCTCTGGAAAAAATCGATCAGTCGCGATTGTTCCCTCGACGGTGCTCAGAATTCGCGGTTTTCGTCCGATTCTGTTCCAAAATTCGAGTCGGGCGAATAATTTCGCAGATTTTCCTCCCTGAGACAGTTCTTGCGTTTCGATAGTTTGTCTGGATGGTTACTTCCGTTTGCAACGCAGGAAACTAGAGCTCATTCTGGATCTACTGACTGACTCTAATGGTACCGTGCTACCGAGTGCTGTGGATAGCGATCTGGAAACGCTCCGGACGAATCCAAGTTATGAAATAAGGAACACCAGGTATCTGCTCGCGAGCTTTAACCATCAGTCTTGCGAAATTCTTGAGTAAAACGTTCCCTCAAAACTCTCTTGAAAAATTGCGCAGCATAGTTCAAAAGTATTCCTAACGTTATGGGCGATGGTCGGGCAGTTTTATGAGTTTGCCACTTCGATCGATGCGAGCGGTCCTCACGATCAAATTACATTCGTGTTCCTCGGTTAGCCATCCGCAGACGATTCGCATTTTCGCTACTTCGCCTGCTACGGACGTCGTGGAGTCATTTGCGGAATCCGGCACTGAGTGAGCTGAGGTTGTTCCACCGGACTGAGGAGAGCCATTTGGAGCGAGCAACGAGAAGTTTCGTCTTGAGTCTAATGACTTCCAATTCATACTTGAACATCTTTTTACGGCCGTTGAAACTCTCTTCTACCTAGAGAACAATCCGAGCAATAAACAAAACATGGAGAGTCTGAGAAACACCGAAAACAGTCGTTACCAACCGAAAGCGCGACAGTAACGACCATGCATTTTAATGCGCGTCCCTGAACTCCGCCGCAACTCTGCAACTGCGCGCCTCCTCGGATTCCAGCAGAACATGAGCATAATTTTATTGTAGGACCAGCACGCGGGCTTCTGTTTGTTCGAAAACAAAGATTTCCGTCCGATTTGGTTTTGGCGCTGAATCGGTTGGCGCCGAAATGAAATCGGCTCAGGTACCAAGGACCCGGTTTTTCGGGGTTCTCTATCTGCTCCAGTTTGTACCGGTTCGTGGTCCACGGTGTTGTGTGCGGGCGTTGCCCCCGAGTCTGTTCTCCAGATTCTCGATTAAAAAGCTTTCATGATGAGAGCCTATACTACAATCACGTCGCGCAGCCGCCATCAACAAACGACTAGGCCACTCGCCCACTCACACTACAAACATTTGAACAATCAGGGACGAGAGAAGCGAGAGAGAAAAAGCGAATTCAGAGAACGCGAGCCCGAAATACACGTTTCGTTCTGTCTCGAAACGGAACATTCATTGTCATCATTTCATAGAAACGGAGCACGAGGCAAGACGAACTGAACTTTGTCGTCAGAATCTTCGTCATCGTCTGTTCCACTCTCGGCGAATCGTCTGAATTTCGCGACATCAAAGTTCCGTTCGAATCAGCTTTGGCTGTCTTGCGGTCGATGTTGGAATCGAAGAGCTAATTATCTCGGTTCTAAACAGTTTCGCCGCATTTCATGGCTCAGGATGTCGGTGGAATTTTGATTGCAGAGGAGACCGGGTCAGAGAAGCGCTACCCGGAGCGGAATCTGGCGGTGCAATGTTCTAAGAAACATCTCAAAACACTGAATGAGCTTCTGCGGAAGTGGGACTTTGCGAACCTTAGTTCTGCCGGCTTCCGAAACTCCGAGAGAGATGATGAACGTTTTTCGGAATGTGACGAGAGCTTCCGGATGAGATGGTAGAGACGCGAGAGATGAGCTCCGACATCTGTTTTTGCAGATTTGGTCCATTTCACATTTCGGAGCTGTAGACAGAGGATTTGGGAACCGCTGAACTCCTTGTTTTTTTTCCTCTGGAGTTTCAAAACGCCGCGCAATGTGGGGGTACACCTCGTATGAGGTAAGTGGCGTAATAATGAAGTTTTGAGAGCCACGAATGAGATATCCGGGGCAGCACATGGCATGCGTTGGAGGGGGCTTAGTCTTGAAATTCCTGACGAAGGCGCCCCCGATGAAAACTTCTGAAGCAGATTCAACGTCGGGGGACGGCGCCGATATCGGTAAGATGAGATGGGCGAAGGTTAACGGGAACGGCTTCCATGAGGCCGCGGCAAAGAATTCGATAATTAGGGAAATTCCTTCAAACTTCTTAGCGGAATGACGACCCCAAACATTTCAATCACGTCGTGCCGGAGCCTTCGTTAAAGCCGTGCCGTCCGTTCCATCGTTTTCCGCCTCCGGCTTCCTCTCAGACCTTAATCCTCTGCGCGTTCTCACGCATGTCTCATTTTTGTGGAAACCGAAACCGGAAACCCTTGTCTTCGCATTAATCCGGGCGGCGAGTGGCGACTCGGTTTGCAGAGCTGCAGAGCTTCCAGCACCGAATCGCTTCTACGTTTCCCGAACCATCATTGCATTTTTAGCTTGATACTATTTCCTCTACCGCTCTGACCTTGATTGGACAATCGAGTTCGTTGATCCGAAGTCATTCCTGATGATTAGGCGCATAGGAGTCGAGGGAGCTGTATGCCGTTTGTTTGGCTCCCGCGGTTTTTTGCCTCGAGCCGAGATCGGGGGTTGGGTCCCAAGTGCCCGAATCCCAAATGGCCGAATCCCAGATACCCGACTCTGAAAACTACCCTCTCCCCCGCCGAACACGATTCCGAGCTTTAATTAATTATTTAAGCAATTAATGTATATGTCACAGTTTAAAGATCAAATTCAGGTATCGGTTCCGCTCAAAAATTCGATTTCACGGAGCGACACAACACCAAGATGCGTTTCTCTCGTTTTAGAAAAAATGCGATTCATGCACTTCTTCCGAACCGCCCTTCAATTCGTTGCTGTGCGACCGCTGATCCAAACACGAGAATGTTCCGCTATTGATCAACAATCTGCGCGATTCTCTAACATCTCGTTGTGCAGTGATATTGAATACGTTGACGCATCTGCGAACAGAGAAGCCAATTATGGATTGGTGCGCGAACCGCCCTCAGCGTTTCAGCACGCGGCTCGTATCAATAGGAATGTGAGCGCCCTGGGGCGCGCTGACGATGCAGTACAGTTCTCGATCCGCGAACACAGAATAATTTATAGAGACTAATTGCTCACCAGAACAACTTTGTTCAGCTAATGGAAAGGCCTTCCCACAGGCTAGAACGACTGTCATTTGCCCGAATTCAAAGATTACTATCTTTCTGTCTTTCTGACAGGATTACGGTGTCATCCTCTGTGAGCGTTCCACGCGAACGAAGTGAAGAAGAGAATTGAAATATTGGAAAATCTCATATTCCGAGCTTTTTCTTGCTCCACGGCGGCGTCTTCAAAATCACACGGGTCTTGAAGTGACGTTGGAAAGTTCTCGTTTCAGCTCCGAGGTTTTGAAGCCTCAACGATACTTTCTCTCCGAAACAGATGAATATAACTTTGAGCGGACTGCAACTCATTGGAACGGCTGACTTGGTTAGAAGCAATTTGCTGCACTCATGTGAGCACTTCAGATTCAGTCGGCACTCATCGCAGTTTCCACCCAACCTTGCTTTCGTCGCGACGAGAAAAGGAGGTTCCGCCGTCGCGAAGTCGAAATTCTTTTCCGGCTTGAGTGTCTGGAACGTCTGGTGCTAAGCGTCGACAATTTTCTCCCCTTGCGTTATTGCATAATGAGAAGACGTCCGCTCACTTTGCGACCGAGGCAACTCGCTGAGGAGTTCGACCTAGACGCATCCACCTACTTCATCCACCAGCAGCGGGATGAAAGTAGGTGTTGGACGTCTTTTCAAGAGGATTGTTGCGTCGGACTTCGAGCACGCTGCAACAAAAACTCACGAGACGCCTCCGCTGCGAAAACATTTTAACGAATGGTATCCACATAGGATGAGGCCGGCTGCTGGTCATGAAGTTTCTCCTCCGTGGGCCGTACGTGTCGGCCGCCATTTTTTTTTTTTTTTTTTTCTCATCATAACATACCGCCAACAAGTACGCGACCAATATAGTGTTTGATCGGTGGTGTTGTTATGGATCGAGCTCAACAAATTAGGTCATGGTTGGTGGAACTCGAAGGTCGGAGTATGTCGGTTGAGTGAAGCCGAGCTCGTTGACTTCATCTCACTTCCCTTGGGCCGCCATTGTCTATCTCCACGTCGGCCGAACACTCACTCTTGGCTCCGACAGGGAACGGACAATGGGGTCCCGTTCGTCTTTTGAATAGATTGGACTCCTCGATCGTGAGTCGCCAACGTCTACGAATACAGGAACGACGACGTGTACGGCAGCGACAGCCGCGATTAGTTGGTCATGCGGGGCGAGATAGATGGCGCACTGCTGGAGACAGCGGTCGAGAACCCCGCATCCGACTCGACTTCTTCGCCACAAACTCTGTGAGTGACAGTGACGCCGGCCGCGTTGAATCTTCTTCGAGGTAGTTTTGTTTGTGCTTGTGGTCTACCTCGAACCTGTCCTGGCCGGACAGATGGTCGCTCGATAATTGTCTCGGAATAGTATGATGAGATCTATCAATGCTGCCGGACTTCACGAGACATTCGACGATTAACTCAAAACTGACGTCGTTATTAGATTTCCCCGGACTCGGTCAAATTGTTGGTCTTCTGTCCTTCGTATTTTCGGGCTTGATTCTTTTCGGTCGCGCTCGCTGTCGTCATCTTATGGATCGCTCAAAGCTTCGCTCTCATCACGAAGCGATCGAATTTCGGATCGGAAAAGATGTCCCGAACGATCGCTCAAACGACGGAAGTCGTCGCAGAGGAACACAATGCTCACTCGAGCTTCGAGTACTCCCCATGACTCGAATCACAAAGCATGATGTCAAAGTTTGAATGAAACAACACATATTAGAGTTGACGTGCGGGAGTTTCGAGTCATCTTCGGTCACACGTGACTTGCATGGAACGGGTTTTGGATTCAATGCCTCGCAACCATTAAGAGGATGGCCGCCGAGATACTTGGCATTCGTGAGAGGCGGAAATCCGCTCGATTCCAGTCGTCAAGGCAGGCGAAGTGAGTTGGAAAGAAGAGTAGAGATGCACGACACCGTTGCGTAACATTTTGAAAGGTGCACATGCGAGGGCGACCAGTAAACGCCTGTTCTTGTTGTTATACTTGCGAACGCTGACATCATTAGTCCATGTGAACATGTGAAAGACCGTGCAAGTATGGGAGATCGCCCCACGTGGGCGATTCCCACAAATGAGTGGCTCCGTGGTTTGACGCCACCCGCCGTGTAACCCTGACACGGAGATACGCGGGAGGAATCAGCCCAGAACGCCTCCCTGCGCATAAATGTTCTGCATCTCGGCATAATGTATTCTAGGTGCCTGGGAATGCGTGCAGGATAGCGTTCTCATCTTCCATCATGCTTCAGGAACTTCGCTCGGCGCGTGACGAATCGAGGAGGCTAGCTGAGACGCTATTTTTCGCATGTTTTCTGGCTGTAGAAGATTGCTGCTGCTGTCGCTTCTCCTTTGTTTCCCCATGTTCTCGCTGTCTCGTTTTCCTATAGGAGGGGAAGTTGATGACAAGTGGCAAGATAAACAGCACATCAGGGAGAAAGAGATATCTCCAAGCACGCAGCGACTTGACCTTCACAAGAACACAACAAGCCAACAAAGGCAACACAACTTGAGCTGCCGCGTCGGGATCGGGCCTCTCCTGGATGAAGTCTCTGATATTCACTAGATGCTGTGAGACTCTTGTCGGAAAGAGCCGCATAATATTGCTCTCGCGGCGAACCCAAGACGTCTCCCGCGGTGCGTCCCCGACCGACTTTTCGAGATATCACGACTAACCGAGCTCCGGGCACCTTGATAGAAGTGACGGCCGGATTGCTCATCCGAAAGTGAGATGAACACATCGAATCGAGAGAGAAAACACTCCAATTTCGCGGCTCAAAACACCAAAATCCAACCTCCTGGTCATCACGGCTGTACCTCTCTGCATATCCTCTTGCGCAAGCGCGCTGAATATGCGGCTGCTTCATAAGAGAATCAGGCGGAGAGCTTGCAAACACCGAGCAGGTGGTTCGCCTTGTAGGTGTTTCGAAAGTGTTCCTACTGCTAATGTTCGCTGAGTGTTTCGTGGATTTTCGCCGGTGCGGTGCGGCGCTTCGCTGTCTTTTTGAAAGCGTTTTGCGCTTCTTTCGCAAGAGCGTTGTGATTTTTTCACAAGGAACCAAGTTGGACTTCGGTCCCGATTGGGCTTGTTGCTCGACCGGGTTCCGCATTCAGACTAAGGTAAGATCTTGGCTCCGGGGCGGACTTTTTGGTGAGGCGGGAGCCATGTTCGGAAACCGAATACAAGGCAAATAGATTTCCGGTATCAAGTTCTACGCAGCGTTCATGTTTCGTGGGAATATTAGAATCAAGTCGCGACTCGAAACGCAACGAGGACGGGAGAGGAAAACGATGATTTAGAGACAAAAGTCGCTGACAGCATCGCCAACGGGGAGAGGTAGAGAAGCAACGACAGGGCAAGAAACAATCTTTCAATCACAGCTGAGGACGAAACGCCGTCGTTGAAGCGTGATGCCAGAAACGAAAATCATGGTATCCAGACATCAGCAAACGTCAATCAGGAACTGACATAGGGAGAGGTCGAAGAAAGACAGATCCGATAGAAGAGAGACCGTAACGATCCGGCAAAGGGGAGAGAGAGACTGGACAGGAACAGAGTGTGGAGAAGGAAAGCACGGAGGCCCCGTATAAATCCTCTGAGTCCATTGCGGGAAAATATCCCTTGTCATACGAGGGCGACGTGAAGGTCGGTTGAGCGATTTTTATTCCGGGAAAAATCATCGCTCCTTCGTACATTCCCGCCCTTGGAGCAACTGATGCACCGATGATTAAGCCTAGGTAGAGGACGTCGACAACTGTTCCCATGCTATTAACATTTTTCCATATCACACGAAACCCACTTACGCGAACGAGTCAAACCAACGGGTCCTAAATATCCAGCCATGTTAATTGAACGTCTCGCAAGTTTGGATTGAGCAGACGCCACGTCCACAATCGTTCTCCCGACCGAAGGACGACACGAACATTAGAGCGTCACGTTAGTGTTCGTTTGAAGGATGAAGGCCATCCACTGCACGGTAGGAGTTGGATTTTATTCATTCATTCATGTTACTCATTCATGAAATCTGCGTCAATAATCATTCGACGCAGTCGTTTGGAATGTTTGGAAAATTGAAAGTCACCATCAACATTGTTCCCTAGCCTCATCCAGACGGAAACCCGATGAGGTGGATTCCTGGCTGTCATCCACCTCGACGTGACTCGTCCAATTCGAAGCTATAGGTTGAAGTTCACAACAAATCGTTTGTGTGACCGCGGTATGATCCCGAACCAAACCGACGATAATCGTTGGCTTTGGTTTCATCGAAAAGTTCCCAACAGTGGAGCACTGGTTGGATGTTTGGCTCTGTTTTCCGGGATGAATGGAGCTGCCCGAAACCCTGCCATTGACTCCGAGCTCATCATTCCTGAAGTGATTCTCGAAGCCGTTGCTCTCAATCTGTGGTTTGGTTTGGTCCTTGAAGAGCCTCATATCAGCGAGATTCTGGTCATTCCAGCGAAAAGTTCTCGGACGCCTCAAAAAGTTGCGCTGTCACGCTCTTCCGTTGGAAAACTCTTTATCTCAAATCGAGGAATGAAAATCGTGGAAGCGGCAAAGAAACGGACATTCGCTAAATTGCGGGGCCTCAAGGGTCTGAACGATGGAAGTTTTAGGGGGGGGGGGGCGAGAAGAAAGCGAGGAACGAGTTTGAGGCGGCCTTCTTGAGAAACTTGCGCGGCGTGTCCGCGACACGAGATGGAAAAGTGTCTGTTTGGTTTCGTTTTGCTGAGACAGCCCTATCGCTTCTTTCTTCGCTTTTCAACGCACGGAATTCGGTCATGCGGAACGCCAACGCGCGGGGAATCAGACTTGCATCTTGCATCCGAGAAAACAGAAACACCCGTCAAGCAGGAACGCAGCCGCCCAACCCGCAAACAAAGAAAATGCCGCAACGAGACTTTCGGAGAACAGAAAACGAGGCGGTGAGAAACAAAGCGAACTCAACATCGATCGTTTCCAGCGGGCTCTCGGATCACCGAAGATCAAAGAATTCAGGAAGATCATCATCGTCGGTACTTTGAAGCCGAAATCCGATGGAATCCTGGGCGGGATGCGGATTCAACGAAGAGCCATTCTCAGATCCGATAATTCGGACTCTTTCGCCAAGTTCTCCGCGCTGCTTCGAGGTTTGATTGTTAACCAAGACCCGAATTCGCCTCACGGGAACAGATAATAGAAAAGAGTTCAATCCGCGAGCCGGGGAATGAGACATGGGAAAATCGATCGTGGCCAAAAATTAGACTTCGAATTTTTCCAATTTGCTGAACCGAATCTCTGTGCTTTCGCGTCCTCGAGTTTGTTTTGCGACACTCATCCACTCTCTCCTCGCCGAGCTTCGGTTCGGCTCCGATTTCTTCTGTTTTCGTCACTTCCAAATTCGAAGAGTTCGCTTATTCAGCACCACTCGCGAATATGTCCGGACAATTCTCGTGTTTAGAAAGACGCTGTGCTCAGGAATAATAAGAAGACGGATCGGTGACGGTACGTTTCCGGAAATCATTTTCCAGTGTTGAAAACAATGCCCGACCAGAGCGAGGAAGGGAGTTTTGATTTGAAAAAGGGAGGGGGGAATCAAGTTCAGGAAAGATTCGAATGTTCCGAAGCCTTTAGGGTGCCGGTCTTCTTTTTCCTGTTGTTGAATGTTGCTCCATTCCCGATGTTCCCTTTTCCAAGTGGAAAATGCTTGTTCTAAGCGTGAAAGAGTCCAACTAGTTTCCAAAGTCGAATCAAAGAAGGGATTAAGCGTAACGAAGAGTAGAAAACGGTCTTCTGTTCAGAACGAACAAGCGTTGCCGGGTCCGTAGCACGAGTCTCTGACTCGCTGTCGATGCGACGCTTAACAGAAACACTGCGGCGCGGCGCTCACTTTCCCATAAATGCGTTTCTCTTGCTTGATTCCGGTCTCACAACGCAGTCATGTTGTCGCTTGTTGGTTCTGCTGCTGCTGTGAGGGCTTTTTTTTTTATTTGGAATTATGGCCAACGGAATGACTGCGCGGCTGGTTAGGCTCAGGATTTACTCGTCGACTCTTCCGGACTCGTTCCCGCTGCGCGACTCCGACGCATAATGAGAAAAAGCTCTGAACGACCGACTGCGTAAGCCACTAAGCAAGACTGTTGTTCCGAAGCGAGATATTTGATGTCTTTGTCCCGACTTGTCCTTCTTTATTCTCTTCCTGTCAAGAACAAATCTGTGTTTAAGGTGCCCGACAAGGAACGTCATCACTGCTCTGTTGGTCTTGGCCCATCCAATTGAACAATCCAGGGACAGTCAACAACATGAGCTCATCTCTTCTATCTCGACCGGAGGAAGTTCGCTCGCTCGCTCGCTCGCTCGACAACAAATTCTTTTGGAAGAGGTCTGCGTTTCGTTGGATGACCTGATCGCAGTTTCGACACATCCCTTTCCCTCTTTCATTTTCAGAAAATCTCTTCAGGAATCTTAATTCATCACTCAAGACCCTCATGGAACGCTCGTTTGGGGCAGGACGTTTTTCTCATCGTCGAAGATCTCCCTTTTGTGTCATCAGACACATCGTATTAACATTCATCGTCATATGTGTAGTTTCGAAATCGTCAATTCCTGCTTGTCATTGCACTGAGGAAGCCCAAGTCCCGGCTCTTCTCGGTGATCTTTGCATTCAGAACGATGATCGGGCTCGCATCGAGAACTAATCTCCGCTTTCGGCGACACTCGATCCGGGGTACTGTCAGAAGTTGCTCACCCAAAATGGAAGAAATCTCATCTATCCCGACTTGATCACAGCCTGGGAGTCTTAGGAGCATCTGATGCATGAATGATCATCGCCTACGGACATTTCGGGGAAATCCGGTATTCAGCGCTGAATAAGATCGGCTCGTGCGCTCTGTTTCATCCGGCGATACCTCTTTGCTGCAGCTTCAAGTGGGAGTCGGCTGAACCGAGGTCCGTCACACCGGGCCCCTCGAATGCAGCGCAGTCCTCTTGATTCGATCGTTGGACAATCGAGATTTTCCGCCGGAATAAACTCTCTCCATCAGATTGCAAATCCGCTTCCCTCATCCACTTCAAATCCCGACCTCAAATTCAATATCTGAAAATCCGATCATGTTTGGCGGTCGAAGAGCAAGAGAAGTATGCACTATGGATGTCGTTGTCATCATGAGCCTCGGACATCGGATGTGAGGCTTGTACCATATTGCGTGGGTTGGAGTTGGATTCCGTTCTAGATGTAGCCTGTTCCCGAAGTCGCAGACACGTCAACCGCTCTGTTACCTAGTCATCGTTCAAATTAGCTCATCTGTTTATTCAGTCAGTCTCTATCGAGTCTGAACTAACGGGAATCGTCCTTGTCGACTTAATTCTCATCTTATAAATAGAGACCACAAAGCAAGCTTCTATATTAGAGTGTCGGTTTCTCTCCGTAGAATCATTTCCAAGATCATTCTCGCGAGAAAGCGTTGTGAGACACCGCGTGAAATTCTCTCATACTCGAAGCTATTTTTCCCTCATCGCCAGAGCCACAGCCCTCTAATGTTCGATGGGTGGCCCTGTCCTGCTTTCTAAAGTTAACTAGACGTGCTAAAAATATGCCTAGCCAGTCGGCTGTCCGGCCAACAACACGGGCCGCCGTCCCTGTTTTTTGTACCGGTCGCATTTGTTCTTAGCTTTCTGGTCCGCGAGACATTGACCGCTCTGACACAACATACGGGTCAGCCGGCGGCGCTATGCGAGCTCACAAAGAGCTCTAGCAGTTATCGTTCAAATCATTCGACGTCTCAGAAACACCTGGAGGCGGTTGAGCTTCACTCTAGGAACCTGTTCGGACATCATCATTATCAGAACCCTCCGATTTCCGATATATGTAGGTTCCCAGCTCTATGTCGGAAACGCCCGCGACGATTAGTGAAGAGAAGAATACATATATATACGATCGCTTCAAAGGTTCAAAATACCCAAACGCTTCCATCAGAAATGCAATTCCATAGCGATCAGCAGCATCGGAGCCTTGCATCGAATGCAAACGTTTGCCCGTCCTTCGAGCTCCCACATTTTTCTCGTGAGGGCATATTTTTTCGATCGGCGAGGCTCGCGAGAACTCGGACAATTTCGCCGCTTTGCCTTGCTTGTGCATAATTCACAGTCTTCTTCTAGGACCTCATCGTCTCGCTATTCAAGAGTGTTCTGGCAGGAAGGAGATAAAAATGGGTTTTCCTCAGCTTCAACATACATAGTATCATCGCCGTGGTATGAAACCTGCGTTTTCCCAAAAGGGTATTCTAGACGTTGAAGTTTCCGCGAACTCGCACTTCCACGGTAACATCCGCAAGGGATTTCGCTGTGATGGAGGAACGGGACTCACGGCCGAAATCATCGTCGTTATCTGACGGATTTATATCTGACTCTCGTAACTCTTCAACTCGGACTTCTTCAGAGTTCCTCGCCCGAGCTCAAACCTGACGACAAAAAGCTTTCTCTGACTTTCCAGCGTTTGCTTTCTAACGGTGTTTCAGCGCATGACTGAGAATGCGACGTCCCGGCAAACGAAGCAGGTAGAGGAGAAAACGGCGACGCTCTTCGAAGCGGATTCGAATTCGCGCGCGCTTTTCGGCCGCCGCGCCGGACTTTGATTCGCGGCATTAATCAGCGGCACGCATTCCCAGATCCTCGAATTCGCGCTCGTTCGAGCAAAGACCTCTCTGTTTCGTTTTGTCTGAACGAAGATTAATACCAGACATTGAATCACGGTGATTTTTTAGACACGTCTCCGGCGCACCGTCGCGAAACTCGCCCTCGATCGCAAAGAGTTCTGGTATCTGAGTCTTCAGAGTCTAAACTCCGAGCTCTGTGTTGGTGTAAACTAGAAGCCAGACTCTCGCTAGAGCTGTCTAGATCGCTGCAGGTACGTACACACCATGAGCCCGGTGTATCTCTTCTCTCGGAGAAACGGAGCCTCGAGCGGAACCGTCATTGGCCTCACACGTAGCTCGTTCGTGTTCCGAAGTTTTTTCCTCTTCATGCCAAACTTTGCCTGGTTGACTCCAAAAAAGCTATGACAAAGTTTTGAAACTCAGCTTCATGTTGAACCGTCAGCTCGAGAGATCATTTCGGTTTCGGTTCAAGGAGAAGTCAGTCTCTGTGAACTATCCAAGAGAACGAGCTCCTCGTTGTTTAGTGACGACCCCCAACCAAACCTGGGAGGAAGGGAATGCAGAGAAGTGAGTTTTGGGGGAGGCTAGGGCCGACAACGAGCGAGTGGGCGGACGACATGGTAATGATAAGCTGGCGGCGGCGGCGGCGGCGGCGGCGACGACGAGAAAAGAATGCCAGGGTCGATGGAAAACTCCACATAGCAGCACAATTCCGACGCCCTAACTCGGCAACACGCGCTTCAGGAGAAGCTCATCAAGGTTGTTCCGACGGGGCTCCATGAGCCCGGCAAGCTTGTCAACATCCTGACAACTCTCTCTCAAGAAAGAAAAAAATCTCAACAAACCCACCCATGATCAGAGTTCTTCCGAACGGAGTTCTCTTCATAGTTGGGCAGAACTGCAATTAGCCACTGCCGCCAAAATTCCCAACAAACTGTTCCCACGGATCGAGAATGCGACTCCGCGTTCATTCCAGTGAAAAGCATCCGTTCCGGATCGAGTTCTCGGGGATCAGTAATGATACGATTTCTCCGTTACGCGTTTTGCTCTTCCATCCGTGAGCTCTCTACTCCTGAGCTGTAGTCCTGTCGTCGAGTTCGAATCGATTCTCAACGAACTATAAACGATCCGATCCGACGCAGTGCGACCGCGAGTGTAGAGCTATCGCCATTTCTGGATCACGTCGCGTCGCCCGGGTTCCCGATCTGATGATAACCTTCGATAAACCGATGACGGAGGCGCGTGATCCAAGCGGTTATCTCACTGACGGTTTCACGTTTCCACCGACATCGAGAACTTGTTCGAGCTTCAACTGCGCAGCAAAAAATGTCATTAACTGAAACAATACTCTCCGATTCCGAGGCTCCCCCCGGACGACAAAACAAATGTAGCAGGTATGATCTAACGGAACTGCATATACTGTTGAGCTGTGCGGGATTCGTCGTTAAGATTTCGAAATGATGAAAAGCGACCTCATATTTGGGGAATACAGCTCAAGTGTTTCTCTATCAGGCGTCTTCTCCCTTGGCTCAGGCCTAGCGTCAATATCGAAACGAAATAGAAAGTAGGAGGAATCGGATTGAAACTCTCTGACGTCGTCGATGCAATTCTTCACTCCGAAACCCCTGATTCTGTATTCGGTATTCACAATCGACGGAGTCGTCCTCGGGGAGCTCTGGATTCTCGAGATTTGCGGGAAAGCAGAGCCGACGACGACGTCAGTCGTTGCTCCGCAGCCTCTACGTCATCGTCGCTCTCCAGAGCGCGTTTCGAGAGAACAGTCCTCGCGTGGGAGGAAAGCGCGCGGTTGTGAATAGAGACAAGCGAACGGATCATGATTGTGACAACGACTATCAGGTGGAGGAAGGCGAAAACAGCGGTAGGGAACTGAGTTAGGGGCCGTGAAAGTCATTTGTTCCGTCTATTGTTTGGCTCCCGATATTAAGGTGTAGCCGTGGAAACCGCGAGGCAATCAGCTAGGATCATTGGTCGTCTTGCCCGTCTATCGTTCTTTTCGGCCGACTCTCAGGCATTCAAAGGTCTTCCTCTACCCAATCCGAGTTGCTGGAGCAAGCTGGTCACAAAAGACCTCATGAACAGATAGCTAGAGACACGACCCCTCGTTCTCTGTCTTTTCTTTCTTCTTCTCAAATCTGTTTGTTTCTGTTTGTTCGATGCCGTCGCCTTCAAGCTCGTTCGTCATTCTCTCCGAAACCAAAGAGGACTCGAGCGAATCTGAAACTCGGGTGCTGTCTCTGCTGATTGTGAATCAGAAATTCAAGAAGCAGCTGACGTTGACGTCACCGCCGGTGAACAACATCACCGTCTTGTCGAGTTTTCCGAATTCCCGAGCGCAGTCAACCTCCGACTTTGTCAGCCTCGCCGCTCACGTCACCTGAACCGTCGCCACCCACACAAAAAAAAAAGAGAGATCCAAGGCAATAGGGAGATAAGAGCATCGGGATTTTTTTTTAGCCAAATAGGCCAAGTAGCTGCTTGATAGCAGGTGGCGAGAGCGGAGACGACGCCGAAAACCAACTGTGCAGGTGGCTAGAAAGGCGACGGCCAACTGCAGGTGGCCTTGATGTGCTTTTGATCACCAGTTTATTCTCCACAGACGCACAGATGAGCCGTCGCTGCAGCTTATGAAGAGAGTGACGAACGAGAGAGTGAGCGAATTCGACTCCCGAGAGAGGCTCCGTACCGACTCTAGTGGATGGAAGAATACAATAGATGAAGAAAGCGGAGCGTTTTGTCGAGCTCGATGTTGGCAAACTTCTTTGTGCACGCGCTGTTTGTTCCTCAACTGGCATGGTCGATATGGAGCTATTCGACGAGTTCATTAATCACTCACCTCAGGTAAGCTGGGCTGCTACATCCTTCAGAGGTGGTGCAAGCCGGAGTCCTGAAATACGAAACGAACGTAAGTTCCACTCCTGCCCACTTCGATCCTCCTCAAGCAGCTGAGTAAGCTGTCCTGAGTTTAGTCAATCCCCCCTCCCCCTCCCCCTGGACTCCATCTTGATTTTTCCATGGCTTATTATCTCGTATTTTGTTCTCCTTCTGAGAATCCTGACTTCCGCGAATCAATTTGTCTTCCTCCGCTCCCCTTCGGTGCTCGCTGCTCGGCTCTCAGCTTTCCAAGGAATTCATTTTCCAACCTTGTGGTTCATTTTCTATGTAGGCTTCCTAGACTCCATTTGACCCATAGCTCCTACCGGTGACTAGAGCGGCGCGGCGTGATGAAAGATTTACTACATAGCGGAATAAGTCTTCTCCTCAAGCTGGGCGAGAAACTGATCCGGGCAGATGTCACTTTTCCACGGAGAAGGCTGAAAGTTTGTTCTCGACTTTCGGAGTGGCGCCTTAAAAGTTCACGTTCAGTGCGTAGGATGCACTTGTCCTTCTCCTGATTGCCCTTCCCGTCCGGACATCTTCCGCGAGAGTTATTCTCCTCGTGCACTTGTTCTTTGCTTTTTGTCGTTCATCTTGATCTTTCTTCTCCTCATTTTCCAAAAGTCAAGAAGTCGGAAGTGAGAGGCGGTCGAAGCGACAAAGCTCATTCGTCGCGCTGATTCATCGTCCTCGTAAGTCTGATTGAGAGTATAAATTGTCCGGTAAGCGTCAGAACAAGACGAGTTACGAGCAAGGAACTCAAGAGATTTTGTGATGATTCGCTCGTTTTCTCGAACGATTGGCTTCGTGATTGCGTCGACATTGCTCAGCTGACCGAAAACCCCCGATCGTTCGCCCGAGGTCAGGGGGCGCTCAAGGTCCACTGACCCCACAGTGTGAAGCTCGACTGCTGCCGCTTTTCGGAGGGAATCGTTGTATTCAGAGAAGAAATTCACGAATGCTCTGCTGTCGAATGTTCTTTTTTTTTTTATCAGATTTCCGATCTCTCTTACGAACATTTCCAACCTCTCACTGCTCGGAGTTTCCTAGACGTTCGATGTCTCTAACAAGACCGAAGCGAAAGTCATTCAAGGTCGGCGGTACCATTTTCGAAGGACAAGTTCTCACTTAGCGAGAGGGAGGCGAGATTTAAGACAAACAGATCGATTTCCATCAAAGTCATTCAGTTTCTCTTTCCGAACGGCGAGGTTTCGATCTGAGAGCAACGTGAATCCGCGGATTGAACCTCACAAATTCCTCTCACGAGGACCTCTCGAACTCACCGATACGAGTCGTTAGACGCGATGTTTTCAAAATATGGAGGAGATTCTGGAATCTGGTTGTGATTTTTCTCTCTCTTCACCTGCGTCTGCTTCTGCTCGATTTCTCACAGAGCCTCAACTGACTGTTGATCATTGAAAGTCACTGATCCATGTACGGGCGCCAAACGAAGCGGCCAACCGCCTTCTCCATACAGAGGCATACCGGCGGCAACAATCGCGGCAGGAACAGTACCGCGCCGAAAACCATTTTTCAGATGACTGGTGCCGTCAAGGTTGGTGCCAGTCGGCGAAAGAGACTCACCACGGACCATCGAGAGCAGCCATGAAGTTATCGAGAGAAAAAGAAAAGGCGGCAGAGCGACAAGAGTTATGCGATGCTCGACTAGACGACGACAGCCAGGGCGGGAAGAGAACGAGGACACGGTTCGTCCATTTATTTCATCGACCTCCTGCGCCAGGAGTCAGGACGAAACAACCAAAGAGACGAGGTCATGACTTGACGTTCTCGGAAGTAAGTTTTCAAAATCTGGCATCAGTGTCTACGATTCGAAATTCGCTTCGTGAAATTGACCCGAACAAAGAGAGCAACGAGAGGACCGATGAGGCGGCGAGGTGAACCCGGGAATTTATGCACCTTGTGGTCTTTGGACTTGGAGCCCGAACTCGTGACTGGAGTTCAGCGAAAAATTCAAGACTTGTCCGACGCCGTGGGTCCAGGGGCACGTCACGTCGCTCAATTCATTCTTTCTTCTTCGTTTTCTCGCCGCCGCCGCGCCAATCGAGAAACGGGTTCTTGGACATGGGCACCGAAACCCCACGAGGCCGCCGTGGGGATCGACCCCGAGAAAAGTGAGCACGAGGTCATTGCATAAAACGGTGTCACATTTCGTTTGCGGTGTGAGGAGTTGACCGAGCGAGAAGCCGGACTGAACATCGGGCGTCCACCCTTCCGCCTCCTCTAAGGAGTACCCACCACGCGCGTAATTGAGTCTGGTGTCCCGGCAAAGTGTTCCTGCGTTCTAGCTCACGTTCCGTACTTTATTACGTTTGCTCGCAGGCCTGCGGTGCTCAAGTGAGTAAGTAAGTCGGTCGAGGAAGCCGAGCAAGCGAAAAAGTTGACCACAAATCCCATTCACAGCAAATTGAGCGCGAATTGGCCTGGAATCCCAGTCAATTTTGCCGTTCTAGACTCTTTATGTGGCTCTCGCCGTCATCCAATTATCTAATAAGTAAACCTCCAAGAGCGGCTGACAGGTCATCAGGGTACAGGCGAATTAGGGATGCACCGTCACACCAAGGAATAGCTGAGAAGTCTCGACGGACCCGGAGAAAACTATAAAAATGGTGCAGATTCATCTTTTTATCTCGGTTCGGCTCCTCGGCTCATTCGACGGGATAGTCGAATAGCTGGCTGGCTGGTTGCTCGCTTGCTTGTTATCCTCTTCCGGACAGGAGTCGTGCACGGACTCAACGGAGAGTAGAAAGTTGGCGGTCGGACTTCCGAACAGGCGAACGCTAGATTAATCAAAGTTTGATCATTAATTTTCATTCTGGTCTCATCTGGTATAGGTAGTGTGCATCGTTCAAGGGGTCTTCCCGAGTCCGGACAGGATTCTCTTCCAGGAGAGTCTTTGCTCTTCCTTTCCGACAAGGCTCGGAGTGTTTGCCTCGAGAGCTCTGCGGAATTCGAGGCTTCTCTCGTCGTCCGCCATACAGAGAAATGTTCTGTTATAGAATCCTCCGATAATTTATGTTGAAAAGTAGAAAACGGCAGCGATCAACGAATTCTGCGATATGCTGAACGACGACGAATCGACGAGTCGGTAAAAAGTTTGGAATCGCTGCTCAACTTGCTATCATCAACATTCCAGCATTTCATTTTGGAGGGTAACGACTATTTCCACCCTTCACCATCCGCTATTGTGCGATCCTTGGACAAATCACCACGAAAAGGTGTCGAAAGCCACCGTCTTATATCGCAAACAATTGAAGGGTTCGAGCTTTTTGTGGATACTTCCCCGAGAGCGTCGAAGTGAGCAATGGGCAAAAATTTCTGGAGGGAGCGTTCGAAATGAACGGTAATTAAACATCGGAACTCTGTCGGAGCCTCGTCACTTTCCAGGGCTCCATCGGTTTTTTTCCCACCGTCGAAGCTCTCCATCTCTCTTCCGATTTCTCCCTCAACCTCCGTCGGCTTCGCTCTCGCGTCCTCTCAGTTGGTCGATGGATATCGTCACAAAAGGAACGCAGACACGCCCATCGCGCAAATTGCCACACATGCAGGTGGAGCTGCCGGGGACCCGTCAGAAGTCCTCGGCAGCGACATCGGGAGATGGTAGGAGCCGGCTGCCGATGGGGAATCGTCACCGCAACTCAGAAACATCGGTTCGGCTCAAGCGAGGAGCTTCCTCTGCTCCCGTTGGAAGGAGACCTCTACATTTCATCGGACCTCGTTGAGTCAAGGAGCGTCTTTCAGCCAAAGAGATTTATTCCTCTCGAGATCTCCTAGAAGAGTCTCTTCCCGGAATCGAGGCATCGAAGTAAACTGAGGTCGCGCGCCGTCAATTCAAGACGTGAAATTCCATGGACAATGTTGTCTACGAGACTGTTGTCCTGTGTTTCACAACCTAAAAGACATTGTGTGGTCATGAGAACCGCTGCTCCATCGCTAGCGTTGGTTGCCGAAGGCTCCACAAGCGGCAGCAGCAAGGGCAGCCATGGTATGTACCTAGTTGTAGCGAGAGCACCGGGAGACTTATAGACTCGGATCTTTGCGGCCAACGCCAGACAAGAGCAAGCACTTCTTTCCTACAAGCGAGCAGTAAAAAGCCTGCAAACTGTGAAACATCGGCGTCTCTATAAACTGCGTCACGAAATTCCTCCTCGCGTTTTCTTGCTCGCTCTTTCGACTGTCCTCTCTCAAGACCACTCCTGGTATCCCACTCCCTTCCTCTCCCCACCACCGGTCCCAGCGAGAGAGCCGCTACTCTGATATTCGTGCGGTGCAGGTGGTTTGCTGAGTCTGGTCTTTGCTGAGTCGACTTTTGGGAATTTCGACACCACGAAATATTCCAGTTTACGAAATTGGTTATCCAAATATGTAGCCTGTCCACACTTGCGAACCTAAGGGAAACATCGTCTTCCGGACTATAGAATGTATAGAATATATACATATTTTCTATACATATATAGAGAATATACATATATACTATATATATATATAAGAGAATATATAATATATATATATATATATATAAGAGAATATGAGAGAATAAGAGAATACACACGCACACATTTTTATGGATATGTACTTATTTCATAGTCAGATTTGCAGATATGTAACCAAAAGTACCCCATATATTGTAAACAACACATATAGTACCTAAATATGTATACCACCTATGTACTACCTATATACAGATATAGTGTGTGTGCATGTGCTATACGAAATCGGGTACGATGTACCACAGCGCTTGCAGCCTTCTGTGTTCAGATTTCCGGAATTCTGGCTTTATCACAACTTGAGCCTCTTCATTTCTTTACCACGCTCCTTGACTCGCTTTAAGCCTGCTTTCTGCTCTACTTGATTTCGTCAAAGTGCGTCGTTCTCGACCTCGGTGGGTTCGTTTCCCCAACTCGATTCCTCCCCAACTCCTTTCCACGTCGCCACAAGGCGCTGGGTCAGCGACTCCCACTGAAGTGACTGTTAGCAATGAAAATCTCGTCATTTGCTCATCATCATCACCATCTCGTTAAGGTGAAAAAGTTCTACGAGGCTTCTTTCAGAACGCCAATTCCCACTTGAACCTCTCCGATAGCCTTTTCCGGTCTCTCAGAACATGTGAGCAAAGATTGCGTCTAGCAACGAAAATTGAATTGCTCGATGAACTCCTATACCATACATCTGGTGACCGGAGAGTTTCTGCCCCACAATAAACTGTGCAACGACAGGATTCATGCAGGAATCGCTGCTTCCACTTCCATTGAACTTTTGCGTTCCGTGCCGCGTGTTACTTCAGAGCGAAGTTGGTCCGGAGTGTCGAGCTCCGCTCCACCAGGAGCTCATCATTAATCTCTTAGTTGAACGATCGTATTTCAAAACTATCAAATTCAACAGAATTATCTCTCACTTCTGCCGATGTTGCCAGTTCCGATCGATCTCACAAAGGCTCTATTCTATTCGGATTTGATCAAAAGCTTCCCGACGGATTATTTATCGAGCGTTCAAATGACGGGATTACCGCCTCCAAGTCCAATGAAAACCCTCCCGCTGAAGGAGTCTCATCCCTATGAAAAACCGAGGAACCTATAAAAGGCGCTATAACATTACCCGCTTTGGAATATTGGATTTGAAAGGCTACATCATCCGATGGACCCGTAAATCGACTTCGAGTGCCTTTGAACGGAAGACTCAGAATAGGCGTTATAAGATTATCGGTGGCCTACACAAGTCTCATCTCTTGTTACGTGATACCATTGAGGACGATCATCACTTTTCTGTTCATCAAAATGTTTTACCGGGTTTGCGACACTCCAGAGAACTCAGAAGAGCTTCTTTCGCATTGCGGCAAAAAGACTCCTCCCTTTGTTGTTCAGATATTCGCGGGTTACTTCTTCGATCGACAGAAGAATGGATCTATTATGGAACTGCGAGACCCCGGGGAGCTGTCAATAGAAACCCGCTTTCGGAACTGAGTTTTACGGAAAGTTCACTTCCCGGGACGCAGGTGGTTCGCCGCCCACGGAGTGATAGCTTCTTTTGACAGGAGACCTCCGGATAGCATACGCCTGTCACTTTGAATCAGAGTCGATCGACAGAGCGCCAGATTTTCCGAAGCAATCCGAGAGAGTCGTTCCCCAGCCTGATGAGCCGAGGTTGGACTCGTCATGCTCATGTTCGCCGCCTCCTTCATGAATCGTATTCCACAGATTTTTCTTTCCAAGTGATGGAAACGGGCGAATGAAGAAACTTTGGGCAACCCGTTCGGGACCTGACCGCTGAGTTAACTTGTTGCTCCGAGAAGTGGCATCGAGTTTCCTAATGAGCGATGCAAACGTGCGTGTTTGCGTGCACGCGTGAATGCTCACAGGTCGGTTTTCGGGCCTGATACGCGTATTCGCGTGCACTTGTACTGCAAACGTTCATACTAGTACGAACACGGAGGTCTTTCTCTTTTTTTTACCGTTCTCCGTCTTTTCCCTTCGTTCTTTTTGAGTCGAACCACTAGTTCCGAGTTGATCATGCACGTGATCGCGAGTAGAGTAGGCGGAGTGTGAAACATGTGAGCCTATATTTTCTTTATTTGCTGCCGCTACTACTGCGGTGCGCGCTTGCCGGAGCAATGCTGCCCTCGTCGAGCACGGCGGGTGTGTTTAATTTAGCAGCTCAAGCCGCGTCAGTGATGTGTTGTTTGTTCAACAGCTTTCCGAGTACACTCCGCTTGCGCCGCCCGGTTTTATTTCCAACTCCGTACTTTCCATGTAGTTACTCCGAGTCCCCGTATTTTCTCTGACCTTCACTCCACAAACTATGCCGCGCCGTTGAGAGCAAGAGGTCGAGGTTGTTGTCTCCGAGGGCATTTCCATCTGTATCCAAAGCTGAAAATTTTCGTTGGCCCATGGTGAGTCCTGGGACGAACGCGGAGGCTGGGCAGCCGTGTACCACTGACATACTCTAGTCACTATAGTCTAGTTACTCTAGTGGTTCTGGGAAAAGCGTTTTCAGAGTGAATTTCATTCGACTCGATTGAGAGGTATGTGGAGTGCAGCTCGTGGTGGCGGTCATTCGTTCGTCCACGTTGAAATGAGTAGATAGTCATGGTGGTTATAAACTGGATCATGCGGTTCTTTGGTTCGTTCGTTCATTCGCTCGGCCGGCCGCTCATAAAAGTCGTTACAACGGTCTCGTAAACGGTCAAAGGATCAACGGATTCTCGGTCTACGTGGCGTTGTTGGCGTTGCCGGTACGTTATGCGTGGGCGGCGCGGCGCCTTTGTTCGCAGTAAAGTGGCAAACGAGCGAAGGAGTTGTTGAAGCAGCGGTAAATGTAGCAGTTCCGGTAGAAGTCGTTTACGAAGTGTTCTCCGTTGATTCGTCCACTGCCGCCGAGCCAACAACAGTTGCTAGCTAATGAACTCCAGGGTCCACTGCATGGCGGGCGGCCAATACGCGCCGTTCGATCGAATCTGACGCTTGCTTGCTTGCTCATACGGTCTGACTGTGTATCAGTCTGTCTGACTTCTCGGCACCGACGCATCCCAAAGGGCCAAAGTTGCTGACCTCCTCGGACACCCGCTCGCTCGCTCGCACATTGTAACTTGTTCTGCACAATCATTCCAACCACCACCACCTCCCTTTTTCGGCAAAAAGGGATTCCCGCACTCATGTAGGCAATGACCGAGAGGATGACTCCGGCAAACCAGTTGCCTGTTTTGGTTCTGCTTTCAATGTCTCTCTCTTTTGATGACTTCAGTCTCCGACGAGGGGCAGCACGAAAGTAGACTCGTATTCGGCAAAACTTTCAACCGATTTCGCGGCCACAAAGAGTTTCACCCGAAGGCAGAACTTTTTCTTCGCCTTTGATCACTGTGAGAACGTAATGTCCATCGCGACCGAGAAACCTTATCGTACAAGGCAGGGGTTTCTAGCATGACCGGTGAGTCGAAGAAGCGGCCAACTGAGCCACCGAGGATCGGACACAGTCGATCGATGCGCGGACGAATCTATTCCGATATTAATAGAAGCTGCTATTTCTCGAAAGCATTTCGCTTCGCTCGTGTTCGGGAATCACCGGCATGGCTTCGCTAGAAAAGATTGAGACGGACCACAGCACGACAGGCGGAGACAGTGTCACGGCGCGGCGCGGGATTGAAAACTTTCAGCGTTCCAGAAAGTGATCTCGCGGTGAAACTTTGAACGTTTCACCGCTGATGGATTGGCGGGAACGAAATCTCAGCGCTGCGTGAACAGATGGATTACTGGTCGCAAATTGAATCAGCGAAGACCTTCCGATTGGATAACCAGATCACTGAGCTCACGGTTTCAGAGCAGAGGAAGAGACAAAAAACGAACATCGACGATCGAAAATCCTATGAAAGAAAACACCAAAGTCTCTTCGTTTCTGCTGCCCACGCGTATGTGACCTTTTCGCTTTGTGAGAAAGTTCCCGACATTTCGCAAGGACTCCGTCCATAGTTTCACATTGTCACGACAGGAAAGAGAGACCCCGGTAGTTCTTCCGATATTCTTTCGCGAGGCCTTAACGAAGACCTCGGAACGTTTTCTGTCCGAGACAGCTTAAGCTCAGAGACGAAGATCGTGTTCAGGGCTAATTGTTGCACTACCGTGATTAATAATCGTCGCATACAAGTTTCCTCTGCAGGAACGTTGTCTGTCGTGCCGGTCTGACTACGATTACCTCGAATCGGCTCTCGTTCACTCGGAGGACGGAGTGATTTCCTCGTATCAACCAATTATCACGAAAAATCTATCCGTCAACGCAAAATAATTCCGTTTTTTTTTGCGAAAACTGATACGCACATAGGGGAACAGATACTTCTCGACAGAAATCTATCGATCGACTCGTGTGAGTTGTCCTCCGGGACAGGAACTGGCTTCGTCATCGTCAGAATCGTCCTCACTTCCACGACTGATACGATTCTTCATGTTCCTTCCAGCCTCGGATGATTCGTCTCTGTCCTATTATCTAGTCGATTATCTGCCTGAATCGACAACTTGTCCGTCTTTTGGATGGCAAAACTATTATGGGCGGCGAGGGAAGTTCTTATCGTGTCCTCGGGTCCGAGTGCAGTTGCTATGGTGTTGAAATCATGTCGAAATCGACGCTGCAAACCTGGATTGCACAAGTGAGCAATTCAGGGAAGAATGCGCCATTTCTATTGATTCTCCTCGAGCACCCAAACTCGTGATAGGTACCACCGGAAAGTTACTTAGTGGATCCACAGAATCCCGCTCAGAGGAGAATGCGGTCGACACGGTGAGTGACATCGGAATCGAGGAGGGGCGCCAAGGGAAGCGATTCAACTCTGAACAATCGGCTCTCGTGGGATTTCGGAACCGATCGGATCTCTCGATGTTCGCATCTCAATGAATTAATCTCTCCGCGTTGATAACTCGCGGTTTCGGCCGAGTTTTTCCCGCACCAGGAATAAGCCTGGATCCGGGAACGAGGAAATTAATCTTGAAGAAAACAAGCAGAGAGACGACACGCTCGATCAGTTTGTTTTCGGAAGGTAATTCCGGTGTTGGCCCTTCATCAAAATTTGCTCGAGCATTCCCGAAGAGATTTTGGTTCAATGTTTTTGGCCTTACCGGGAGCTGGGAGTCCTCAAGCGACCGCATCTTGACCAAAATATTTAGATTGTCCAGCACACGCCATATATTTGCATACGCGATGTCATTGAACCGCGAAATCATTAGCCTGCGCTCCACTAGCGGTCCTGTGGTCGGAACCTGGCTCCAGACCTCAGGCTCGGCGGTCTTCTGCTTTCTCTTTTTCCGCGATGTCACCCTGTACCTCATGGTAAGCAAACCACGAAGCTATTGAAAGTTTAACCAGATTATCTGATACCTAGATAGATGTTTTGAGTAGTTGAGATTTAAGCGGATTATCGGGTCAGAAGATTGAGATTGAGGCCGAGCGGGCAGGGGTCTTTTTATCTGCCCGAAATCTTCGATCATTCTCAGTTGTGTAGATCAAAGTTGTGTACTCGGCATTTACAAATGATTTACCTACGATGGAATCAATCATCGTGCTGATAACGTAAGTATTACTTTGTATTTCGAAGCGGGGGGTCGGTCAAGTGAGGAACGGCTGCAAGTCCGAGCGGGTGTCGAGAGGGGCCAGAGTTGGAATTGGGAGCTGACAGGCGAAGAGCGAAAGGGAAACTTCACCGTTGTTTTGTGCGGATGACTGCCGCACGTTTTTCCGTGGTGGGAATTACAGGCTGCGGGAGCCAGGTACGGGAATTCAGCCGAGATCCACCTACGCTCTGACCGGTGCTAATGTTTCAATCCAAAACCCGAGACAAAGGAATGGAATTCATATTTAAATTGCAGCGCTGAGTGAGTCTTCAATGAATTCGAGCCATCGTTCCAAGAGGACTCATTCACGTCTGCGGTGGCACTCAGAGTTGTCGTGTACGGCGCCGGTGAACGTAATCCTGAGAAACTGCTGGGGATTAGCGGCAACCTACTCTGACGACGACTCATTACCGTCAGAAACAGAACCCCGGGACGGAATCCAGAAGCGAACCGAATCTGAATCGTTCGGAGGAATGCCTCGCGAATCGCAAATTTCGATTGCGGCCTTCCGCCTCCGCGTGCTGCTCTCTCTGAGGCGAAATTGCGGCAGGGAGGGTTTCGAATTTCGTTTGAATAATAGAGCCGTGCGCCCGACGCGGTCGATCTCCGGAAGCTTCCAGCAATGTTTCCAGGCAATCGGAAAAAAAGTTTGGGAATCAGAAGGAAACTTTGGAGAAAAACAATCCGAGCGGTGCGCCGCAATCGATTATTTGGCTACTTCCAAGCAGCAGCAGCAGCAAAGTTTGGTTTCGTTGTTCTACGGCCCCGATTCTATCAGAGATTGCAGCCGAGTGTCGTCTTACATACATGCGGCTCGATGAATGCATACTTCTGGTCATCCGTACGGTCCATCGTGTGCGTATCGCTTCCGATCTCGACTCAGAAGGCTTCGGAGTCTCTGTCACACTTTGTTAAGATGACATTCCCGTCTCATCTGTTGACATTCCTGCCGAACATGTTACGAAATCGACTCGCGTTATTGCCTTTATCGGATGAACTCTTTGGAACATTGTTCAGGAGTCTCCTTTCCAGGCACTCAGATTCCGTTTATGGTTCTCCCAGCGTTGAAGGCACGGCCTAGGACTCGACGGGCTCCGAATAGAAATCTGGGTCTCCGAGAACTCAACGAAAGATGAACGTAGATAGCTAAGAATGTAGATATTCCGCAGCATTTCGGAACTGTTCCCGAACCCCAATGGGAAGAAGTGGGTTCCATGGGCAGGATACGCGGAATATTGTCGAATAGCCGCGACATTTTCACATCTCGAATTTGCTCGTTTATTCCATTGACAAAATTTTATGCCTCGTTTCCAGTTTCGTCGGCAACGTGTTGAAAGCGAAGGTACCTGTTCCGATCCGAAAAAAATAATAATATTCCACGATGCTCGACAGCGGCAGTGGACGGAAGTAGCAAAGACGAAAGCGGCCGTGGCGGGAAAAGAGTCAAAGAACGGAAGACATCGCCGGCGAGCGCATCGTAACAACGATGCCAGAACAAAGAAAGAAAGCGAAACAAAGATAAGGAGCATGCGCACGTGCTATTTCGCTTTTTCACTCCGGCATCGCGCCTCCACTCATTGTTTATCTGCGTCTCTGTCAATCCCTCAGGCACATGCGTCGAGGGCACCAGAACACGCTCTTCGTTCACTTGGCCGAGGCCACCTAGAGACCGGGAGTCGAAAAACTCCTGCTAGAGCTTACGAAGCTCTCCGATGAACCCGATGTGCGTCACAGATCTTTGCAGCCGGCAATTAAAGCTCCACGATGGATTCATTATGACGAAGTCTGGTTGGAGTCTGGTGCGTGACGTTTGCCGAGAAGAAGGGCTTTGTCTTTTGCTTGCCTACCGGCTCTAGCCTCGAACCATCTCGCAAACTTGCTTGCCGACGAGTTATCTAGTCGGCTGCCAAACGAGTGTGAGGCTGGCTTCACAGGCGGCCGGCAAGCAGAACGGCCAGCTCGCTGTCCATCTCCGTGGCCATCGAGCCGGCCAAGCAACGGATTGAACATTCGGTCGAGTGTAGCAACCGATGTTGCTCTCCGTCGTCAGAACGATACTTCAGCGAAATAGTCTATGGTCAGACACACGAGCGAACGAAGCAACCGACGGACGATCGTATGGGACGAACATCGTCATGGTCAGACTTCAGAGAAACTACGATGACTGAGTCTCCACGAGGGCATGAAAAGGATATGGGGTCGAGCAGAGGAATAACTGAGAACGAAGGGAAATCGAATGGATTCGGACGAGGCTTGAACCCGGAGAGTTCGTTTCCAGGGCAATGTTGAAAACCACGAACAAGGAAACAACTTCAAATCCAGGAAATTCGAGAGCATCGAACTAGTTAGAAAAAGGAAAATTTCGTCATGAGGTGATTTAAGATGAAGGGAATAAGGGTCGCGAGGATCATTTGCGAATTGAGGGAATCGAGAAGATTGGTATGATTGCAATATAGGATGGAACACTCTGAGTCAAAGTAGTACAGGAAGTGACGGAACACTGCACAGGAGGAAAACGGTGCTTGGAAGAGAAGGAGTAGAGTCTTATGTGAGCGTTCTTTATAGCTCCTTGGCGACGACGACAGCAACTCCGATCAGGTGGGAGCTAGAGCCATCTCCGCTGTTGGTGTCGCTGCCGTTCTCGATTCCTATCTGGGTATCGATATCGAATTATTCCTTATTCGCCCTAGACGGTTTCGCATTGTACGACGTGTCGGGGATTTCAGTCAGAAGGATGGATATATAGATTTACTCACTGCAAGAGAGCCCAGTGAGCCGCGGGAAGCGATGGCAGCGACTCAACTGAATCGACCTTCTGATAGAGCCGGACCAGAGCTACATAAGACCTTCTATACGCCGGCTCTCTTCTCAGCATTTCCTATTTCCCCGTTCCATGCAACCATCTGAATGCTTGAGTCTTTCCCGCAACCTACACGTGATTTCCCAAGCTCCGTGAGAGTCAGAAATCCGTGAGTAACCTCATGACCAAAAAATGGTGTATTGGCAAAAAGAAAATCAGTTTTGGAATGTCAAACATAACGGAGACACTGAAGAACTTGATCATGCGGTGCACAACTCGCTCGAGAACTTGAATTCCGGCAAGGAGAACGATCGGGGGGGGGGGCGGATACGGTCAGGAAACCAACGAGGAGAACAGGGATGCAAGAGGGTCACAATCAAGAAGGAAGGATCAGGAGCAGTTGCTTCCGGTGAGAAAAAGTAAAGAGAGAAAAGGAGAAAGGGGAGAGAGATCGAGAACGAACAGAACTGGAAAGAGTGATCTAGAGGAGGAGGATTCTGGGAAGGAGAATCAGGAGCGATGTAGGCGAGGAGGCGATTGAGAGAACATTCGAAAGGAGCAACACAGCCAATTTGAGAATCCGACCGGCTTGGACAGAAGAGAGTGGGATTTTCAGAACAGGAGACCAACCTAGATAAGATTGAACTGGGAACTGGAAATCGTTAGGGGAAAAAATATATTGGGAAAGTCGAAGTTGGGATCAACGAGTAGAGGCACCGAACGCAACTTCAACGGAGCTTGAGGAAAACGAAAACGGGTTGGAACGGCAGAGCGGGAAACGAAAATATTCAAGAAAAATGCTGCGGGCGCGCCTCATCGCATGCTTGATCCTATAGGATCCGTCGGCTTGTCTCTTCGTTGTCTGATCGCTCGGAAGAGAGTTTTCTCCTTTTCCCCGATGCCGAAAACGGATCTACATACGTCGAGTCAATAGTATAGAGAACGTTCCTCTGAGCCCTTCAAGTCGTACTATGCTGACCTCCGTCTAAACACCCAAAGCCTCGATCTTCGCTTGAAGGAGACGAAAGAATCTCTGGATGTCCTCTCTTTATCTTGGATATATTTGCGCTAGCCTTCAAGTCATAACCCTCTCAGGAAATGCGACGCTCGCTCAACTGGAAGACGAAGAAGGAAGCCAACACACCCGGGAGTGAGGGAATACCGAGACTGGATAAGCTCCAAAAGAGACAGACACTAACTTTTCGGTGCCTTCTCGTGTCTCCTCCGCTCAAACTTTCTCCGCCGTCATCGCTCAGGGAATCAATCAAGAGAACCAGAACCGTCCCGCCAACATAAACCGACATTTTGGAATCAGAACCGGTCATGCGTGCAGTTTGCGAAGATAATAACCTGTGAGCGACGGATCTTTCCTCGGAGCTATCAAGAAGTTTCTTCCGTGAATGAAAGTCAGAGCGTCAATTATTACACTGACGTTGAAACGTCCGCCTCATGTCGTAAATGAATAACGGATATCGAACGTAGCTGCGAGAACAAAAAGGTTGAAGAAAGATTCAGGCAGCAGTCTCTACAAAGATTCGTGCGAATTTTCTTCTCCCAAATCTGGTGTCAACTCCACACTTCCGGTTTCCTCTGATGAAGGTCATATGGAGTGTTCCTGCTCGGAAGTTTGGGGTTGAATCATCAATCGAAACTGACAGAAATGATTCACTCACTCACTCCTGTAGTCATAGGTAGATGAATCGGGGTGATTGATGCATAGTCACGAAGCAATCAGGTTGTAGTTTCCGCGCGGGGAGCTAGGCTTTATCCTCAAGGACGATCAAGAAGAACCACAAAGTATCGTTCCGCTTTGCTCGTGGGAGAATATGTTCGTGGAAACATGTGAAATTTCCCGATATATTTCCGATGTGAGCTCTCGAATTCCAGGAAACATCAGGAGAACTGTTTAGATGTGGGAAAATAGGTAACGGGAAACGCCCCATTGTATTCTGTTTGGAAAACAGCCGTCGTGACATCGAGAAGGTTCGCCGCGGGCGAGAACTCCGGTGGAAGGGAGGGCACCCCTCGCTGAACACATGGAGTTCACGTCTATCATTGTTCCGCTTTGTGTCGCAATGCGTGTCGGTTGGCATGAAATATCGGATGAAGAAAATTGCAGAGAACGTTGAATAGAATATTGAGTCATAACATGGCAGAGTTCGTTCTCCTTCTTCTTCTTAGCGGCCATTCATTTCCCTCGACACAATGACCCTGTCGAAGTGAATAATACGTTGCCGCATTGTATGACGAACCAAGTGAATACACCCCTTGCTAGCATAAATGAGTGAATGAATTAATGGATCAATTATGGATGGTGATTTGGATTGATGAATAAATGAGTTTATGGGACGTTGCACCGGGGAGCGGATAGTTGATAGCGCCGATTTGGTTGGATGAACGCAATCAAAAAATCCTGATCCGTGAAGCTTTTGAGAACGACGTCGACCTAGAGCTCGCTAAATAGCATATATGCAGCCAGGAAACTATTGATTGAGTCGTCCCCTTACTTCGCTCATCAGCAGCTCTGTGCCGGCGGTGTTTGCCCACACAAAGAATTTTCGATAGCACCTCCTAGCCTGAACTCGCCGCTTCCGTATCAGGGGCGTCCTCCTACGTGTCCTTCTCTCACGTTTTTATCATTGTTCCTTTGCTCCCAACTCGGCTAGCAGAAAAAAACGAAAGGATGAACACTACACAGGGAATCTATCAGGCTGGTGGCGCTGTCGCGATCTCATCGCTTGAGACGATTGGATTTCCCCTGATCTGGAAATCCATAGACGAAGTGGGATAATTTTGAGCCGGAGATAGATGAAATCATGATTTTTGGGTTGTCTTTGCGCGGAATTGAACTTTCTTGAGAAGCCTCTCTGCCCTCGTTCAACTCGTCTAAGTTTCTGAGCTCTCGAATGAGAACTCTCCGTGCACGTACGAGGTCGAACAGTTTACAAAGTCTCCGCTTCGTAAGTTGTTTGCGTGCGCTGCCATCGGCGCAGGACACAGTGCTCTGATACAGTTTCCATTCACAGAGCGAAAGTTCGGAAAGGGCGAAAAACGAAACTCCCAAAAATTCTCCCGCGCGCGATCATAGTTGCAGATGGCTTCTAGTCATTAGATTTTTCCGGTCCCGTTACGCGTACATCGTCTTTCTGCGACTCTGTTCGCCTCGCAGAACATCGATGAAAACTCTTTTCAAAAAACTCAGCTGTATATTCAAAAGAGTTCAACAGAGCACTAACGCTCGTTTGGAGCTCTTTCTCATGGGTGGTCCCATTTTTTCCGACTCGCTTATTCCAACAGCGAGACATTCGGCTGACAAACCGACAGACGGACGGACGGTCGGCCGGATTGATGGTTGGAGGAACAGAACGAAAGAAGAAAAAACAACAAGAACTAACTGAATGCGAAGGACCTCTACGTTCGAAGATTTATGGTGTGCGGGTTCCTGGCTTGTCATTCGCTTGATAATTAGTCCGGTGATGAATGACGTGGCCGTCTCATAACACCTTCACAACCTCAAGACCTTCTCTCCCGTGGGAGTCGGTTTTGTTCTGTAAATCCTTCCTAGGTCGCAATTAGAGGCACTGCAGGCTGCGAAAGATCCCAATGTGACGACATCTCTTCAAACTCGAGAGGAGCTTCTCCCAGTTTGTTTCGTCGTGGGATCTTGATATCCCTCCCGCGAAAATCTTCTAATCACTTGTTGGTTACTCTTAACATTTGAAAGACGACTTCGGACATCTCGAAGAGGAATAAGCATGCTTCGTCAGATTGTTTTCGAAGGCCTGCACTCGAGAAGACAGAGTCGCCGATAGCGGGATCACTGACCTGTCAAGTCGCATCGAGAACAATAGATTCAACCATTTCGCCGCGAGAGTTTATTTTTAGCGATCGACCTACAAGACTCTTCAATTCGGGCGGTTGTGAGATCCGCCGTCATGAAACTCGTAAACAGAACAGAGGATAACTATTTGCATAATCTATTACGGCAGCAGATTTCCTCAACATCTCGAGTCTGAGTTAGGCGCGAAGCTTCACTCGTGAGCTGAACGGAAACGCTTCCGCGATACGAGACCCCATCATCTCCTGAGTCATCGTCACTCGTTTCGAACATCCATTCCGCATTCGGTATTCAAGGAGACCCGACAAAGCGAGAACTAGGGTTCGAGAGCGCGTCGCCACAGTCCGTATCAAATTGTTCTCAGTTCCATCTATCGCGTCCTTCCATGGAGCTTCGACACGACGCGTAGCTAATTCATTCCTCACGCAATTACGGATTCTAGCGGAGCTTGTGACTCAGTCGAGTAGGTTCTTTTTGTCCCCGAGACCATCGTCCGCGAATACGGAGGAGGATCCGTCGACCTTGGAAGAGTTTCGGCACGCGATTTCTGTCAGCGCTCGGAGCCCGGACCAATAGTTAAGTACGACGAGCGAGTCCGAGCAGTCATCCGCGAATCAGGCAGCCTATAGTAATCGCATTAGATACGACTCGTAATTTCTGGAGATGCGAACTCGACTATCGCAGTGAGCCAAGTGGATTAGGTATCGAGCTCGTTCCGAGTCGGTCGCCTTTGTCATCGCCGACGACGACGACGACTATATCTTCGTTCGGTTTTGCGACCATGCGACACGACGTCCCGCTCGAATGTAATTTGGAAACTTTCGGCCTTGACACCGAGAAATGCCGCACCAGGTGCCTGGACATCGGCTGTCAGGGCCGTCGTGACAATCAGACTGTCTTAATCACTCACTGATCTCTAGCTCTTGGAGATTGGAGCAAACTGGCGGAGGATAGCAAGTCGGTGCCTCCGTTGACGCGGTCAGAACTGGAAAGGTGGCCCGGATGTCAAAGCAGGACGCTGAATTACTGCGAAGGCGGCTGTGTGATGAAAGCCGGAGCAGGAGAGAACGGAAGAAAGTTGGCTTCTGGCAGTTGCACTAGGAGCGTAAGTGATGGCAGTAGCGATATTAATACAGGAACGCTGTTAGAAGGGCGACTTGAGTCATTGACGCGTGAGGAATGACAGCCATTTTTATTGGCGGAAGTCTCCGCTGTTTTGGCATCGATGGAGTGACGTTAGTTTCCGGTAGCGGATCAACGAAATGCGAGAAACGACTTGGGACGAATATAATTTCTTTCTTGATGATCGGTATTATTCCGAATCGTCGAGTGCTTCCGAGGCACTTACATGTTTCTTCCTCCCTCCTCCCCCCTTATACCCCTCCAGGTCGTCATCCTTCGCCTCAAATTCGTGGAAATCCTTGAGGGATCCTTGGGTCCTTGATGACGATTTCGAGGGATTCGAGATCGTTTCGATTCCAGAAAACTGGGGGGCTTGGACGATTCACCACGAATGCACGACTCACTTCCCTCATTTCGGGTGTATTTTGGTTCATCAACGCGTGTTTGATACTCCGGGGAAGTCATCGTCCTCCTCGTCGCGCGGGAAATTCGAATTCCGCTAAGGTGATCAATAAGGTGAGCATTAGTCTCGTGCGAACGACAATGGGACCCTGGTACCAGCCGAACACGCATCTCAAGTGTACCGCAGCTTCACTCTGGAAGAAGTTTCCTCAATATCACCGAGATCCAGAGATCGGGATACGAATTCCTCTTCGGCGTCTCTCTTGAAAAGTCCTTGAACTCTCAACTGTCGAGACTTCCTCATGTGCCCTCATGAACATCGTGTGTTCCTCATGAACATTGTGTTTTTGTGGACGTCCACAAATCCACCTTGACATGGCTTCTTGCTTGTACGATATGTTGAATTCGCAGGATCGTTCTACCGCCGCCCATCAGGGACGTTTGGAGCTGCACAACCCTCGGCAAAGTTTTCCGACATTTTTGAGATTCTGAGCTCTAAATATGCTCCACGGAAATCTCATTTACGAAGAGGTACACCGTAGCAATTACGCACGTAGCATCGGGGCTTCGAATCGATGGTTATCAAAGATTGAAACGCGGCTCGGTCAATTTTCGGCATCGATTAGTTACTTGTTGGTGGAGCTGTTCAATTTATTCACACGCTGTTCTCGTGTTCGTGGAAGTAAATGTATCGCTGACCATCGAGCGTTACGGCGAATGCTCGCTTCGCTCGTTTCGTTTTCACTGCTACCGCGAACGCATTGCACGTAACTCTGCGAAGTCATCAAGCTCTGAGCGCTTGGTTCTCTGGCCAGTCCTCTGATTGTATTCATCGATCGAAAGCAGCAGCGGCGGTAGCCGCTGGCCTGCCGGGACTCAGAAAGAAATCGTGATGTCTCCGGGAGCGGCATTGACGCAGACAGACCCGACAAAGAATCTCGGTGTTTCTCTCAAACGGTCATCGGTCGACTTCTGACGACGGTTTCGACGTTCGTCCGTCAGGTCTAACCTGAGTACCTTGCTTTCCGAAAGCTTTTTCGGCCTCGAGACTCGGCGTTTTCTCTCCGTTTCTGGTTTTATCCTTCATTCCGTAGCGCTCGTCGTCGACGACGTTCTCCTTTTAGCGCTTTTCGAATACGAATTCTTGTGCGAACCCTTCCCACAGCTCCTTCCTCTCATTTCCTGACTCGACAAACTGATGGACCGCCGAGTGACTGAGCGTCAGGCCGATGAATAGTGGATTTTCGCTTCCATTCCCTCTTTCCAACGCTTTATTCTTGACTTGATCATTTCTCGCTCGATGTTCATCGCGGAATCTCCCTCTTTTCCTTCTACTTTGACGGATATTCCTGTCGAACAATGTGTTCAATTCAAGTGTTTTCTGTGTGGCTCCTCAGCAGTGATGTTGTGTTGAACAATGGAGGTGAGGAGAACTCTCTCCTGAATCGATGGAATTTTTTCCCTAACATCCCCTCGTGCGTTTTCGTTTCTTGCTCAATGAGAGCGCGATCTTCCATCTGCGTCAAACAAGAACCCTTGGGAGCTGTTGAATTCATCGAAGTCATTCGGTGGAGGCTGTTGTTGTGCTGATAACGAGTACATACTTCCTTGTACCATGCACTATGGATCGGAAACACGATCGTGATCCGGAAAAAAAGAACGAACATCCTAAATTCGATAACGAACCCATCTTCGCACAACCTTTTCGCTTGCGTACTTCTTCTGTGACATACTCAACGGGTCTCGGCGGTTGACTAGAACACTTTTCCACATTCTCTTCCCCTACATACATTTTTCAGACCCTGCTCGGAAGCGTTCTTTTCCGGGAGAAGATGATTCATCGTCTCCAACGGACCGAAAGAATGGTCCCTAGCAACGAATTCCACTCCATCCGATTGCCTTCGGAAGGCAGATGCGCGATCCTGAGTTTATCATCCTGAACTTCCCTAACTCAGGCGGCGGGATCTTTAATTGCAAACGATCTCCTCAAGAATAACCATTGAAAAAGCTTTCAACGGGATTGAACCGAGTGAGCTGATGAATTCTCGGCTTACGTGCCAAGGTCATCGTACGTCAGGCTCAACCCTCAAAAAAACGGTCCTGAGCTACTTACCGAGGAGAAGATTCGCCGTGGGCTACTTATCGGCGAGGACTACACTCAGAGCTACTCTGTTTCAGAACCTTTGATGGTATGAAGCGGCGACAGGAAATTAGAGGGCTCTTCTGAATCTGAAACCTGCGTGCATCTTGCTGACATGCTCGAGAGATTCAAACTCTACGAAGCTCCAACAGAGCCATTTCCGTTAAGCAACAACGTTTTCAACTAATTGTCTTTATTCCCTTAAATAGTTTCCTTCTTTTCTTGCTTCCGTCCAATTTATCCATCATCTCGCGGCGCGCGAACCTTTTCCCTGCTCTCCTTCTATTTCTCCAGACAACGTCGCTCCGTTTGTTCGCGGTTAGGCGTGTTCGCCAGACCATTAGATGAAGTGCGAGGCTACTTAGCTACTTCATCATAAGAAAGAAACTGTGTCTCATTTTTTTACTCTCTTCTGCACCATCTCCGTGTGTTTCTTGAGCTTACGCCCGAGAGAATAGAGAACATTCAAAAGGGAACTAGTAGGCAAAGTCAGTGAGAGCCGAGTCGACTTGAAGCCTCTCCACGTGCTCGCCGCCAACTCTTTTTTCCCTATGCAAAGCAGCTCAAATACATTCTCGTAATGGATAAGACGTCGACGGATAAAGTTACTGAATTCGGATATCTTGGCCGGGTATGCGAAAGGAAGCAAACACCGCACACAATACATCTAAACATTGAGCCCATATCACGCTCCCTCGATGTTAGCGAAGCTCTTACGGCTCACGCGGAGATCCGATTGCTTCTCGAAGTTTTCTCCTCGGCTCGCTTCTTGTCCCAAAGCAAACCTCGACTTCATCTCAAGTTTCTCAGGAGACGGAAAGCTTCCGCTCGTGGAAGCTCGGTTGAAACTTCAGCGACAGATCCGCTGAAACTTCAGAGCTGACGGCGATGTGTTCTTAAGGAATGTACATACATGCATGCATTAATTGTAATTTGAACTCACACCGGCTCAACATCTAGGTGTGTCCAGTCCTTTCGGAAGTTCGATGCTGGACATCCTCGTTCTGATTTTCAACTCTTCCTCGTTTACTCAAACACAGGCTTGAAGGACCCCACTAGAGCGTAGGTAGTATTCCTCACAGCGAGAGTTAAGAAGCGAAAAACACTCAAGAGCGTATATCGTATTAACAAAAGAAAGAAAAGAAACGAAGCGAGCCCACGGAAGATGACGGCATTATTCTCATTTCAAGATATCGCGTCAGAAGCAGACGACAACTCTCGTGACAATATTATTACTCAACGCAAACTTCGGACATCCAACTACGTCGGCGAGCCTGCGTTCGTCACAGGATCCTCGTCCAAGTATCTAAGCGCCGCCGGCCGGTACGCTTTTTTGGAGCCTCAAACTCTCGCGTGTCTTCGGCCGAACCGATTCTGGAAATGACAGAATTCCAGTCCAACAATTCCACCGACCGACGTCTCATCCGTTTCACCGCTCGTCATGGAACTCGCGCGTATTACACGTCGGAAGGGGAAATTCCTTCCCGCCGCGGCGCTCGTCGAAATTCCACGATCACAACTGGCGACTAGATCAGAGCTCCATCGTTCAAAGCGGCCTGGCTGAAGTTCAAGTAGAAGTAGCCGAACGGTCAACTGGACGACATGACAAGAGCATATTAATTTAGCTCTCACATGACGGACAGGCCCAGTTTAGGCTCGAACCGGCTGCAATAGGAAGGAGATTGTCCTGTGCTAGTGATAGGAACAACCGCGCCAGGATCGCAGCGACGAGCCATGAATGCGAGGCAAATATTTATGTCCTGTTTCCTCGTATGGCATGCATGACAGACATAACAAGCGCCAGCGGTGGAGGCGCTTGCCACACAAGTTCGTTATCCCCATTCATGGTGGATTCGTCAAGCCGCAAATCGCCGTTTCCCGACGGATCTCAAGAAACTGACATCAAAAGCCCCCGGCTGATCTCCTCCTCCTCAGTGAGTCAGCGGCGGCGAGACAGTTGTCATCATCTCAGCCGCAACACTTGTTTTGATGTTCAATTGGCTGCAACCTCAGCCGACGGAAAAATGATGCCACCGAGCTCTGCCCAAAAGCATCATGGTCAGACAGGTTGCCATCACAGTTGCCTCTGACGGTCAGGTCCCGACACGATGACCGGCGATCGTGCCGCACCTGTTGCCAAGAAAGAGCTCGGCTTTAGAGAAGGTGTCAAATTGGGTTGACGTTGAGATATCTTCTCGACACATCGTAACACGGTATGTCACTCATTACTCATGACTCGGAACCTTCAAAAGAGACCTCTGAACTTTCTCTAGATGATGTCATCAAGCTCCTTTGGGGGAGCAAAAGTGGTCTCCGAAGAGACGAATTCTGTCTTCAGTTCTCACCGTTTCGAGTGTGTAGTCCACATGTTGAAAGATTGAACAAAGTGAGGTGCTCGTTCGAGATGACAACCGTATGTTATTCTGTGGCTTGTCAAGCGCTGTTCGTCTAATTGTGAGGTTTGCGATCGCAGAGAGCTCGACGGTAAGAAGCGAGCCGTCAGACGGGCAGACGTGGGTGGGAGGGAGATCCATGAATCTGAGGAAACGACACATCCCGGGTCGAAGGTAATCAGGGAACCAGAGTTTGCCGCTGACGATGACGTCGTTCGTCCGCCGGAACAGCGGTGCGACGTGCAGAATACAGAAGAAACAGCGTTGGAGGGAAATGCCACAAACGAACGTGAATCCCACGAAGATGTCAGAACACACACACGAAGTCGTCGCTTCACCGCTGGGAACAAACCTCATGAAGAATTCGCCCAAGTCCCTCAACTTAACTGGTGGAGTTCTTTCTTGGAGGAAGCGGTAACACCAAAGTTCTCGTCTCTTTCTTCGGTCCTGAGAGGAAGTCAACATCGGCCAATGTAAGAAACAACGGCAGCTAGTCCGGGAGATTCACTTTGGAATCGATGCACTAACGAGCGGACGCCCTAATTACTGATCCACTGTAAGAGACCAACTGGACTATCAGGAGGCTGGTGCATCGATCTCCAAGCTTCGCAATCATTTATCCAACTCTCCTTTCGTGACTCGTGTGGGGCCCCGTTGGTTTCACCCGGAGTTTCGAATCCCTCTCTGTTAGCTTAGAACTCACTCAGCTTCAGAGCCTTTGTTTTCATTTTGACGCGGAACCACGAGTTTCGTCTCCGTTTCGTTACCAAATGTTTACCGCTGCTCAAGCCGGTACAACCCTATGAAACTCTAATTTTCCTAGTCTCAAACGCTGCATACAAACAATCCGAGGTGTTTCCCCTCGAGGAAGACACGAATCGCACCTCTCGGGGATCCGAAGGGCCCCCGGGTCCGGTTTACGGGTCGGCCCTCGGAAAACTCGCCGGTTCGGGGACATGCCCTGGCTGAAAGAGATCCAAACTCACCTATCTAGTCTTGAGGCGGACGCAAGCTTCGTTTCAGCGATTCCTCCGGAACAGACTCACTCATCCCTGAGAGAAGATCGTCGAGCAACTAATTCACATAACAGGTCACCGATAACACTGGCGCGGGCGATTAAACGACGACGGCGATTACGATCACGACATTTGTGCTAAACTCAATCTCCTGATGTCGTCGTCGTCGTGGCACTTCGGATGAACTGAGTCAAATCTCGGGGCGAACTGAAGCCGTAGCTAGAGCTCCCGTTTGAAGCAGTGCGTTCGTTACGGCCAGCGCGTATGGCCGGCCACTGTTCTCACAAACACGCAGTACAGCGGCAAACGATCGAATTTCAAAGTGAGCCAATTAGTAAATCACATGGGCCTACAAGTCGTCTCCGAACTCACTCAAGCGTCAAACATGTCCAACAACAATAACAAACACCGTCACTACACCTAAAACACTGTTGTCATCGATGCCGTTCGTCGGGGCGGCCCTACGGTTCTAAACGGCCGGCGTATACTAAATCGACTAGCACAGGTTATGTTGCGGTTTAGAGAACCGTGGCTGCCGATGGCAGCAGCGGCCGCCGGGCTGGCTCGCTAGCTTCCGCTACGGTACGACCGGGTCTCGTATCGCGTACTGTAGAGCTTCACACATTCAGCGGCCAGCTAAATCTGGGTCGGCCCACCGAGTGGCCACCAAGATGGGAGAACTCGCGAGCTGCCGCAGGGAGAGGACCTTTAGGGCGAGAGTGCAAGACACCGGAGGAGGGAAGGTCCTCGGAGGGACCAGGGCTCTCTGCAAGGCTCCTCAAGGCCACTCATTCTGAGGGAGGGAGGGACGCATGGATGGAAGGAGGGAGCAAGCAAGCAGCAGCAGCAGCAACAACAACAACAACGACGACGGGCAGCAGCAGCAGCGGCCACGATGGGGAAATGGGAGAAGACGAAGGAACGAGACTGGAAGCCTCCGTCAGAGGATTAACAAACGTAATATACAGACCGGCTGACGGGTGTACACGACACGCATCGCGGTGACAAGTAATCGTGTTCCGATTTATCGGAGCGCGCGTTTCGCAAATTATTTACTCAACGCCGATGGCTCTGTTCCTATGTAGGTCCTCAGTGTTACATTGAAGACGAACTTCGTGAGGATGTCCTTCGTAAGTCGAGGTTTTCGGTTCTCCTCGGAGTTCTCATCTTCGAGAAAATCCGGTTGAGACTCGATAGACTCGCAAGTCCACTCTCCGAAGCGAGGAAAAGGGAAGATTTGCATATTTTGCAGAACTTACGCAACAAAACGAATTGGATCTCTTGCCCGCAGATCAAGCGAGCAGAAGAGCGGAGTCAGGATTTCAGTGTCAGCACTGGAACCGTCGCAAACGGCGGAGGCGGCTGCCGAGTTCCCCGAATTTCCGAGCCGTGTGATTTCGGGTCTCGCAATCGTCTGCTGACATATGACACGAAAGCTCGGTCATCAGAAGATTCGGAGGAGAGCGATTCTTCATCCAAACCGGAGCGAAGAAGAAATCTTCGTTTTCTCTCATCGGTTGGTCGGTCACGTCTGAGCGGCCATCAATTCGCTACGTCTTTCAGAGTAAGTGAGTTGTGAAAGGAGAGGAGAACCTCGATTATCGTGAGGTGTTTTTCCGTCTCGTCGGAGGTCTAGAAATCTCACGCGGCTCCGCTCATTTCTGGTCCATCGTAGTGGCTTGAGAGTCGTCCGTTTGGGTTTTGTTGAAGACTTTATGTTCGCGGCAAGTCGCTGAATCTTGAGGCCGTTTGAAGAGGCTCATGATTGACAATGAGCATGAACATTCACTCACTACAGAATACGAAATTACGGACTATAGGCTGAATATGATCTCATGTTTTGACATGTTCGTTCTCTCTTCATTTCGTTAAGTGACAAGCTCATTGTTCGTGGGGTCCGTCACTCGTCAGGTTTGCGTTGTCCGGGTTGTAATAGTTTGTTATTCACCTAAAGGATACCGTTCACCCAGCTGATCGTGCAGAGAAACATTTTCCGATCGAAGTAACACTTTGCTGCTTAGAAATCTGACTAGGCTGGAAATCGATGACATTAATTAGTGAATATGTACAAGAATCGCTCCGTTCACGGTGACTTCCAGAGGAGGAACTTCGAAGTATTCACGAGTCGTAACATCATCGCTCAATAATGAATGGTGGGAACTCTGTAGTATTCATTTCTTACCATCAGCCAGGATTATATTCGCTCGGGTAATCATCCTCGTTTATCGTCGGGCCAGAGATCGTCAAATATTCATTTACATGTTCGAAGGTCGATATAAAAATTAGTCGCATAAGTTGTCGTCATTTCCAATATTTGAATCTCGGATGACCCCGAAGAATCATCACGATACTGTCTCTTGTTGAACAACACGTCAACAAGGAACAAATTCGAGAGTTCGGATGATGAATTGAGCACGGCTCGGCCTTTGGAGGCGCTTGGCATGAATGAAGATTTGATTGTGTATTTCTTGCTCTCTCGGAACTGTTCCGGAAAAACTGTAATAATTTCGCAGATCCGTCAAACATCTCTTGTGATATGGAATCATCCTGAAACCCACCGTTCACCGTATCCTAGATTAAAATCCCCTCGGAAAACGAACCTTCGTGGCAAAGAAACTCTCAGATTACGGCCTGATCCTGTGGCCCCGTCACACACGAGTGTCCACCGTTGCGACAATGAGCGACCGGGCGGTTATGATTCCAGGCGAAATTTATTTGGTTAGAGATTCGAGCAACTGGGGATTCGACGAAACTAACGAACATAACATTCAGAGCACGAGGTCTTATTAAGAACACGAATCTGAGGAAATCAGTCGCACGAGTAAGCAAGTCGGGTGCTAGGCGACGACGCGGCCTACCGCACCATGTTCCACTCGTTAACGAGCAAGACCATTACGGGAACGAGGCAATATTTCACGACGCAGCAAACACAAATAAATTCTAGGCAAAGTTTGCTCCGTCAGTCTGATTCGACTTGTTCGCGTGAATGCACTCGTGTGCACCCGGGGCCGATACTGCTTCGACAAGCTCGAACTTGGTGATAACTTTCTGCGTAATATATCTGACTGAGACAACTTGTCTCAGCTTGAAGCCGTACATCGAGTTCATAGTAGCGAGGAAAAAAGATGAGACTCCTTGGTGGGAGGCATGATACTGTGCGGAAGGTGAAAGCTGGAGAAATGACCCTGCCAGAATACGTGGGCAACAAAGTTGCTCTTGAGAACATGGAGTTTACCGCCGTCGGTTATAAAACCAAGTCTTTCATCCTATTACGGATCTGCACGTTCAGCTGAAATACGCAATAGTGAACGCTAAGCGACGGGGAGGATTACCACGTTCGTCGCGATGACGTCGATGACTCATGTTTTGTACGTGACATTTAGCGGGCGTTTAGCTTCAACAACTTCGCTAATTATTCACAGAAGCAGTAACTCGCATAATTGAAACGTTACAATGCCGTGTTGATCCGAATTGTGTAAGATATTGGACAGCTTCCATGCATAAAGGAACTTTTGCCATCTAGGCTGCCGTTTGCTACTCAGCTCAGATGGAACTTGTCGATGCGGCTCCCGGATTCCGCTCGGTACCATACTTCGTTGAGTGAGTTGAATCGAAACGTGAGCTGAAAACGATCTGGAATGTGCTCAGCGCGAATCTTGGTTCGAATTCTCAGAACGATTCGGCAAACAGCGAGCGACCTACCTAGATGAAGCTACCACTCAACAGAACTGCTGCCTTTATCAGCTGATTGCGTAGACAAAGAAAAAAGCTGAGAATCAGTGCTTCAAGACCCAGTTTATGGAATTTCTGAAAATTCCTTCGTTTCCGAGCTTTGAGGCAGACTTTCTCGAGAATGACGTCTGAGGTTTGTTTCAGATGAATTCTGAGATTCTGAATCGAATTTGCGCTAGAATCAGTAGTGGACGAAAACTGTTCGAGCCGCACTGAGGAGCGTACCAGTTTTGTCCCACCCAGTGAATGCCCTCGATGATTCGTACGCCAAGTACACGAATGGAGAGCCAGCTTCGAGTGGATCATCTGAAAAATAATAATAATCATACTCAAAATGGTTGACTGCCGAGATCTCGAGGGAGTTTGGAACAACTCTCACATCAGACTTTTCTTGCGGATGAATGGATGATCATTCAAGTGCATCGGTAATGAAAGGGAGGATTGGGAAAGGTCTCTGATCGGCACAAATCGATAGCTACAAGTCTGAACTGAAATCTCAAAGTAGTAGAGATGAGGTTCCAGTGATGTGCTCCTCGAAATCGCATTAAAGCTGGAAAGCGGGTCGTAAATGATCAGAAGATTCCGAATATTACAAGACAATCCGGGAGATGGAACGATATCTCAACAGGTTCTACCGGTGTTTCTTTCTTGGTATCGTTGAAGTTATTTTTTTTTAACTTTCATTTCTCTAGCAGTAGTTTCGTGTAGAGGGTCGTCTTCTGGGTGCTATATACGCGCCGCCGTCCAATCCTTTTCTCTGTTATGATGCGTCCCGCGTCCACGGGCCACGCAACCCAGAATTTCTTCCTTTTCTGCGGAATTGCATTCTAGCATTTTCCAGCAGCGAGCTGCCCTTCGCATGATCGCGAAGGTGTTCGATATTGCCTCGAAATTCCGGTAAGTTCGAGAGTTTTTTTCGGCGTCGTTCCATCAACTTGATATCTTTAGATATTTGAGCTTGCTCTTTGCTTCTCTTACCTGCGCTGCACGGAAGAATTATATCAAAAGTTGGAAACTTGGAAACTTGCGATGTATCGAACGATCGCCGGCACGGTCGATGGCTGGTGACAAAATCACAACTAAGTACAAGCCTACGTCAGTTTCTTCTGGTCCTCTGTGAGCCGTCTTCAGAAGAATCTTCTACCTAAGACGTCGTTGTCACAGCGGCTGCCTGGTGATGCCACCGAACGCGGGATTAAAATTTCAAATTGGAAACGGCCTAGACGATGGAAGAATTAAACGAACTTTCCAAATACAAACCACAGCCATGACCCTCCAAGAAGAATCCACACAACAGCCTGTAGTAGAGCATTCTGGCCTTCGACAAGCGAGTCCATTCCGAGAACAAGCCAACATTTCAGCGAAAGCACCAAACACGGAAACACTCGCTCTGAATTGTCGGAGCTATGGTCTTGTGGGATGGCGATTCCTGGTCCTGAGGACATTCATTCGTCTCTGGTGCTCACGCACGAACACGAACATCTCGTTTGGCCGTTCGTTCGAGTTTACTACTGCAGCGCTTTGCTTTTTACACAATACAATCTGCAGCCGCGCTTTGCCAAAATGAGCTCGGCGAGGACTCCGAATGAGATTCCAAACTCTTGATTTCAGAGAAGTTCCGTTTCAATTCGATGGAGTCACTCTTCTGAGAGGTAAGTTCTAATATCGCTCATTTTGTCGGAACTCAATTAGCTGCAGGGTCACCTCGCGCTTCCATCGAGTGATCTGAAAACGAATTCACAAAAACGCGCACAAATTAACATTGTCAGGAGCATGCGGGCACTTTTTCGATCTGAAAGATTGATAATGGCAAAAGGACAACGACGAGGTCGCGTGCCCTTGTTGAAAGTCGACTCGAACGTTTTTTTGTGGAGGAAACAGCCGCTGTGCTATTCAGACCGCCTGCTGGCCGACTGGCCCGGCGTTGAGTTAGAGTCGCAGTCGGCGAAACGGTCGGTCAGGAAGTCAGTTCGGCCTCTGCGATGGGGTGTCCCTCGTGAGGACAAACTGTTCTCCTCTTTCCGCTGCATGTTGTTCCGTTCTTTGTTGTCCGAGAAACTGCGCGGTTTCGAGCGTCTTCGTTCATGTGTTTTCGAACTCGCACTGCGTCTCGGGACCTCACAATCTTCGATTTTTTCTCGTTTTCTCTGGTCGCATTCCTTTGCGTACTTGCTCTCACTACCCTTGCCTGTTCTTCCCTAATCCTCAGCCTATTTGGGAAGTCACAAACGGTTGGCGGTTTTTTTTGGTCACATTCCTCTAAATCAAGTTGCGCGCTTCTCCTGAAGGCCTCGTTGCTGTAACAGAACAGACATCGTTCACGACAACAAGAGCCTCAAATTCAAATGCACACATCGGAGTTAAACTTTGATCGAGTTCTAACTTTTTGATGGAATCCCAGGAGAATTCTTTTGAAAGTAACTTCCGCGGATTCGAATTCGTTCGAAGTTGTGAAAGGAAATTCTTTTCGATGCGTACTCGAGTTTAGGCTGAGATGGTATTGGTCGATTCAGTTTCGCAGTTCAACAAATTGGGTAGTCATGGGCCAGATGACCAGCTTGTTTGAAGCCCTGCTATCTGGACCGAAGAAGTGGATAATTATAACAGTAAACGGTATACGGGAGAGAGTTTGACGGTCTTCACAAGGAAAAAACATTTACTCTTGCGAGACTTGCACACGCCTTTCGAGTACCACAGTTTCATGAAGGAAATCCTTAACTCATTGGATTACCTCATTCGACTTGAGAAATTTCGGAGAACTTCGAAGCACTCATCTAGACTGCAGACAACTTCAAGAAAGTTCAAGGACCTCGACCAACGGCCTCCTCGAGCGGGCGGAAAGAGACGCGCCGAGACACCCGGTATCTAGTACAAGCAGAGAAATCAGCAACAGCAAGCCCACAGAGCACCGGGAGAGTTTGTTTCAAATGCGGAGACACTTCACGGCAACCTACACCAAAAGGGGTAAAGGCTCGAAGGTTCAATGCATCGGGATGAAACGTCACTTGACTCTGGGGCTGACTTGAATCAGCCCATCTCCCCCTCGATCATTGACGTAGACGACCCGAGCCATGGTGTGATCCCGCCGGATCGGAGAACACCCGTCACAAATGAAGCCATGAATGTCATCGGCGCTGTGAAACTGGATGTCAATGGTAATCCTGAGCCTTTCTTCGTTATCGAAATTCTCTCAAAAACGTCGCAACCCGCAGGATCGGATCCGTACAGCCCGTCACAACGACTCCAGGAGGTCGGGTTGGATTTCGCCGGCCCATCCAACGTACCGGGTCAGAGACCATGGTACGTCCTGTCGTTACCGATTTTCGGTGAAGTTCGTGGCTCGTTCTCACGGTGCATAGGCCGAATCGATCCCGATTGAAACCGCGACGGAGCTCCGCGGAGGCGCAGCTTAGCAACCATACATAAGCTAGCTTCCTTAGCCATCGGATGATCTTTCTAACAACTCGTGATTCTCTACCCCTACACTATGTATCCGCTGAACCTCCCTGTTCTGCGATTCGATGACAGCAGTCATCTCGCGGTATTCGCCTAAGACGATTCCCCACGGAGTATTGTACATGCAGCCGAAAAGGATGGAAAAGAGAATGAGTAGTTCATAAGTGGGAATTGAACCCCGGTGACTCGAGATTCGATTCTTCTCTCTCAACATATGATTTTATTCATATCATGTAGAAAACTTTTCATTTCATCCGGACGGCAGTCAGCTTTGCATAAATTCTCGATTTCCGATGCAGAAGTCTTCTCGGAGCAAGAGTCAGCCAACATTCTTCAGGTAGCGGAGCGATTCTGGCTCCTGTCCCGAGTTTGCCGACGGCTGTTCTGAATAGCTTCGATGAGTGTACTTTGTTAGTAAGCTCATGCGGTCCCCTCATAAGAAATACCGAAGAACCTCCTCCTTGGAGAATTCGGAGGACGCCTTCCCTGTCAAGCGATATTTTCGGAAGTATGACATTTAGTGTTAAATCATGTCAGTCAATAATATATGTACATAGAATCTACTTCTGTGTCCTGTTAATTTCTGATTCTCGATGCCGTCCAGTAGAATACGCAATGTCCTCGCTTACCGTTTGAAATCCGTAATTTTTTGCAAGCCACATAGTTTTCAGTTTTCCACGGGTCCCCACTCCTCACAGAAAACGATCGCGAAGTTCCTCATCCTCAGTCTGCCGCAGAGGTTTTACTAATTTTTCATCGGAAAGAAAGCCTTGGAATAACGTTGCCTTGAATAAAGCCTCTAAGTCTCCCTAGCGAAGCCGAGAAGGAACCTTGTCACGTTTTCGCAGCTTTATCGAGTCTGTCTAATCAAAGTGTCTGTTCACATCTGAGGCGTCGTAGAAGAGCTCGGCGCAGGTTCCGTAGGAGTGACATAATGTGGGCGGAGGCGTATGAAGGCTGTTAGCCTTCTCGAGCTGGAACTAACTAGTCTGTCAAGCACACGGCTGCTCTACTGCCTGGAGAAGGTGTCCACGGCGGGATGTCACTCATAGCAATACCGAAACCACCTAACCATCGAGCTTGGGCAACTTGAAGTCTCTAGAAGTCGATATTGGCGAGCTGTTCGCCCCAACGAAATTTTCCACTCATCGTTTCACAGCCGTCCTCATGAACCACGGACCCAAACTGACCTTTGCGTCCTGTATCGAGAAGAGTGACTATTCAGAAATACCGAGATGTGTCCAAATGACAATTCTGCGCGGAGGGACGGCTTCTCCAGAGCCCGCCAACCATCTCGGAAAGAAATTCCGTGACAGCGTTCTCCTTCAGGATGTCTTGAACGTTCTGTGGATTTTGACTATCGATTTTGCATGAGCGTTCGGTCGGTTTTTTCTTTTTTTTCTTTCCGAACAGCTTTATAGTTTGGAAATGCATCTTCGCTGAAATCTCAGCTGAGTTCTCGCTAGCACGAGTGCGTCAGCAAACTCGACCTCCGAAGCGCACTCCCCGATTCAACTTTCGAGTTTGGGGTCATTCTTTTGTCGTCATCAGCTTTTGATTGCCTTGACGGAGAGAAAGGGAACACTTTCAACCGATGGCCCATCAGGTACAGTCAATTGTCGATCTAAAGTAACGTGACCGAGAAAGCAGTTCGCGACATCCATATTAGTGTTTCACAGTAGAAATCTGGTTAATTATCGAGCTTTTGACAAAAGTCATGCTGCTCCATTCGCGTCAACTTAGCTTGCAATCCTCGATACCCGATTACAGCTCTGTCGGGAGATCAAAAACGCTCGACAACTCATAGACTGCTGAAGTCTTCGTATCTTCGCTCCTGAAAACGGCACGGTGAGGGACGGATGAATCCCGATGACCGAGGGAATTGCGGTCATGCCCCGCTTGCCTCGTTGATTGGAGACGAGAAAGTGACAAGAGTCGAATTATATTTTCGCCTAGATTTTTGAGTCAGCTGTGCCAGATGGAGCAGTGATATCAGCTGAATTGTTGAATGATTCCGACAGACTCAGTTGACTAACTCCGGCAGAGAAATTAGTTCACGGTGCCCAAGATCTCGGGCATCGGTATTCATTTTCTTCATACGTAGGTATTTGACACTTTCGATTTCGCGGCGAGGATTTTCAGTGGATAATACGTGTTTTTTTTCTCCCATAGCTGTAGGAGTCTCTCGAGCCAGGAGTATCGGCGGCGTGCGCGCGTCATCTCTTGAAAGGTTTCCTTCACGAGTCCTGGTCGTTTAAGGACGTCTACCTCCTCGTAGCATGCGTCTTTGCATTCGTTGATGACGTGGCTCAGGATCTCTGGGACCATTCTGCGTAAAACACATGTTGTTTTCAGTCTCGGCTTATCCTCAGCATCCCTGCTAGATCCATGCTCCTAATGCAGATCCTCTTTTGTTGTTACTCCTGACAGCTCTCTCCGACGCCCAGCTACTGTACCGGGTGATGTCACTTCCTTTCCTTATGATCTTCTTTGGCCATCTGTGGGTCGGCAAAGATCTCAGACCGTTGGAATATGTAATCTTACTCCAAGCTTCTCTCGCCTTGAAAGTACATAGACCCGCCGAAATCGCCCGTGACGTACTCCTTCGCCCTCTTGCAGCGGGGAACACCGAAAGCATACCGACCCACTTGGACATAACTGCTGCTGCGAATGCATGTGTACATATGGATAGTACTATAACCGCCATTCGAAATATTTCTGAGATTTCGAACCTTTAGAATCCCCGTGGATTTTGAGCTTTATGAGATTTCTGTGTCCAGATAGTCTCCTGGACATCAAGATAGTTCTCTTCGCTTCGTTCGTTGGTCCGTACCAACTCCGAAGTGTCATCCCCGTATTTTCGCATAAGGACAAGATGCAAAACCGCCCTTCACATGATTATTTCTCAAGAGAATTTCGATTCGCATCAGGGAACGCTAGAAGCTGAAACCACGAAAAGGGCAGCGTCATTGTAGGAACTGAATCTTCTCCTCGAAACCTACGGTAGTTGACCTAGACCTCCTTTGATTCATACGATCCGAAGACTGATGTTCTCTTCCAGAGCTGTTCCTCTGAAGTGCACACATAACAGAAAACCGAAGATTGACCTTTTCCATGACAGCGATAGATTGAGCCACAAAGAGAATGTAAACTATTAGACTACGAGGAATGAACGCATTCGTTTTTCAAGGGTTGACATACCTCGATTGATGAACATGTTTCACAGGAGTGCAAGAGGAGTGTGGCCGGCCGGCTTCCACTTAGAAAAAGCAGAACATCTGGAAGACCTTAGATTCATGGAGAGACTAATCTCTTGAATTGCCGGTGGATCAGAGTCATTTGGGTAACTTTGTACTAATAGTAGAAACGAAGCCTGAGAATATCGATAAGAACCCCCGACCGATAATTTCCACTTTCCTTGACCCTCTCGCGTCTTGAAACGATTTCCCAGGCACGTTCTCCCTCGTTTGAGTATGACCTCGTTTCTTTCAGTACGTCGATCAATAATGTATTGTGATATCATCATCAAAATTAGCTTATTATATATGATTACCGCGCTGAAATAATCGTCAGCGTCGATTGGAGCGCGAGCTTCGGAGAAATGTTGCCCACGAAGCGTGAGACGTGGTTCAGCGAAGGCTAAGGTGTGCTAAGCCTATGGTAATTCGCGTTTGATGGCTTCCTTGATCAAATGCAAATTGTGAACGATGTTCTGACCCACCAACCCCCCTGTCCTTCGTGTGCGAAACTGTCAAACGTCTCAGTCCGACGACGTGTTCCCTCCGCCCATTCTCACTTGTCGAAAAGTGGTCTGCTGTCTCTGGAAAATCAAAGACGCGTCACTAATCCTCTTTTGAACAAAAGTTGTCTTTTTCCTTGACAACATCTCAACGTCTTGAATTCATGTTCCTGTCGCTCTCCCTCTCATTGAGATGGAGAGCGTGATGACCGATGTCTTGAAATGTCTGCCAAGCTATGAAAACTCGACCGGGAATCCACGAAGCGAACTCGAACAAAGCCCTGAGCAATAATGTTGACCGAAGCTGATTGTGAGACAAAAAGTCCTTGCAGGGCACTTCATATGTTAAGGCCTCAGAAGCATTTCTGTCTGAAGTTTGCTTTTGCTAATGAAGCCTCGCTGATTGAAGAGGATCTATTCCGACGACTACCTTGCGTTCGACTCATGAGTTTAAGCGGATTTCGATCTCAATTAGTCGCTGCTGTTGGGAACAAAACGTTCCATCGAGTGTCAACTGAAGCTTCTCGCTTTGACCTGTCGATGTTGAGGTCCGTTGGAGGTCGCTGTCCGAGCTTCAACTATTTGATAGCTCGATTTGTGACTCTCTCATATCTGGGATCTCTTCCCGCTGGAGGGTATCATTCATTTACATCAGTCCGCTTCGACAAAACTATTTCCCTTCGAAGCGGATGAGATGTTGTTCTCCTACCGAAGAGATGTTCTCGAGAGGCAAGTCACAGCGTAAACGACGGGTTTCTGCGACTGTTGTTTGTTTCGGGACAAATGTTTGAGATTTCGTTGGACTAGGTGCTCACCGACACGCTTAACTTGAGACTCGGAATCGAGGGCTGAATACTAGTTGTCGAGTTTCGCATCTGACGTCGTTCATTGACCTCTCCAGCGCGATTAACTTCTCTGCGGGAGCTTCCTTTCATTGTCCACCCCAAATCCCGTTCATAATGATCCCTCAAACTGTCAAGCCAACTTGGAAATGATCATCACGGTTTTCGATAGTTTTGTATTTTGGAATTCCTGGAATGACTTACATGGTAAAGCCATTCAATCGAGATCCTGCGTTGACAAGCATCGTCGCAAAGGAAAGCTCCGGTCCGCGTTGACGTAATGGAACATTCCCCAATACGAGAGATCCCATCGCTCTACTTGATACGTTCATTCATCTTATCACTGAAGACAACTGAAGCCATTCTTCTCCTTCATCAAACGAACAGGCTGAATACACTTCTAATTATCCTCTTAGGCCTAAGGGAGGGGAATAGAGAGTGAACAAAGTTGTTTCACGAGGGTGAATTGACGTTCTTTCGGGAGTGCGCCGAACTTTGTCACTGATAACTGTCAACTCCGAAGGTTAGTGCTCTTCGACTGTTTTCCATCGATCTGGGTGGAAGGCTGACTGAGTTGTTGGCAGACTCACGAGTGATTATGCCGTGAAGCGAATGAATTCGTTCTGAATGGGTACACGACAGCTCGGCCGCGGGGACAACCCGGCCACTACGTCAACTCGGCCAATACGTCAACTCGGCCGCAAAGTCTACTCGGCCACTACGACGACTCGGCTCAGGGGTCTACTCGGCCTCTACGACAACTCGGCCACTACGATGACCCGGCCATTCACCAATTTTCTATGACTTGAGATTTCTATGTATAGATGAAAAACAGGCAAGATTCGTACAACACAAGTATCGACTGTATTAGGTTATTCGTCAAACAAATGACGTCAGTTTAAAATCACAGTGTCAAGGTTCATGGATTCATCTGATATGTATGGGCGATGGCTCTTAAAATGTCTTTCAAAGGATATCTAGTCANTTTACCCTTTCTTGGTATACCCATCCATGATTCACGAAAAAATTGACCCGGCTATCGGAATTTTCTGTAATGAACTGCGTTTTACCGTTTTCCATCGAAATTTTGACGAGAAACGTGTTCTATGCCGGGAATAACTGATAAGTAGAGCTTGGAAGTTTAGGCATTAATCATTTTTGAACCTCCATCAATCAATATGAATTGATGGATATTTAGTGAAATAGTGCCTGACTATTCCAGCCCATGACTTTGTTGGGCGAATATCATCGAAGTAATCAACCTCCGATCAATATATCCATGGATTGATGGAGGCTGATTAATGAATAATGCCTAAACTTCCAAGCTCTACTGATAAGAAACTCTTTTTTTTCCTACAGAGAATCCTTCAGTTTATTCATGAGCAAATCAGGGAATTTCGACGAAGACCGGAACAAGTAAATGGAGAACGCTTCAGAGTTCTAGTCCCGAGTCCGCCACCGGGGAACGTGAAGGGCAGCGACTCTTTTGAAAGCTGTACCAAAGTGATACGAGAGTACACAGGCTCACTTGTGATCAAGATTTCGATTTCTTCTGAACTCAAGGCGTGGGCGACGTCTTGTCAGTCCCATCTGTGCACTAAAATAGTCAGTGTAGAAGTATTGGGCTAGGATCGGGAACCTTTTCGACTGCAGAGGCTTATGGGTCACGAGCTATCTTTGCTCCCTTTCCATCGGTGTCCCCGCGTAATACGATCCATGGGAGCTTGCGATACTCTCTCAAGTCTGTGTAACATCAACTCAATTTTGATGCCGCGAGGTGGAATCGTCTTCGCGAAAACACGCGAAGCCAGCCGTTTGGTTCACCTGAGACCGGTCATACTGTCGAAGTTCTTATCACGGAAACAATTTTCAAAAAAGCTCATCGATGCTTAAGAAAAACTATTCGACAGCATCTCACTGGGTATAAGTGCTCTCAGTCTGAGGATTCGAGGAAGTACTGCTGTTAAGCTTGTCATAGACCTTGTCACAGCTCTCGCTTCACTCAGCGAGGAATTCAATCAGAGCGGATAAGATAATTTGAATGGAACTTCACCAAGGAAAAACGATAGATGATTGATGGATAAATGATACTTGATTGTTTCAGTCCGCGTGAGGCAATTGATGAGGTCAACCTTCGATCAATTTGTCAAGGGATTGATTGAGAGGTTCGATGGATGATGCATAGATTCGGAGTCCCGGTGATCAGTTCCTTCGTTTAGTTCGGTGTTCCTCCCTCACTTCGTTCCTTCTATGTATGTCTCGAATCGCTCCTTGGATGTGGAAAACTCTCGTCATGAAGACAAAATGGCATTCTTTATAGCGAGAGAAATCGTTCGTGCATCGATATGTTTTGCAAAATCTCATTTCTATGATCTCTACCTTGCTCTCTGAACAATTTGGGGGGAATCGAATCAGAATTGATGGATTTCATCTGATGGAATCCGAGAGGCGTCACTTGCTTGAGTCTCCATACGGAGCAAGATGTGAATGAAAACGGGAATTCCGATTCCTCTCTCACGCGGGAGAGACCTGCATAAGCGAGTCGCCAATGAGTGGATGTGACAACTGAATTCTTCGAAAATTCTCAAGATCGAATCTTCAAATGGAGAATCCGATCTTCCTGGAATTCCGAGACCGCTAATTTTTTTGCTGAAGAGGGGCTTCAGCTCATCGCAAAAAGAACGGTCAGTGGCAAGGTTGTCGGAGGTCAAGAGGGCGCCTGATAGAAGCGAATGAAATCCTGATGCCTGGATTCGAGATCACCTCCCGTGATTGAATCTCGTTGAAAACTCAAGCGAAATCAGATACAATATTGAGGACCGCAAATTCAATTGAACCCAAATGTCTAAAATCAATCTATGAATATTTAATGCACCAGAAGCAACACATACATCTTATGTCGTAAATATGTATCTCGACGTCTCAAGACTTATGGAGTCATGCTGGAATCTGTCGCTCTCAGGTCTCCGCGGGTAGACTCGCAGCTCGAATGTCATGTGAAGCAAAATCAGCAGAATTCGGTGGCACGACTGGCTTGGACCGCGTCAGCTTTTGCGGCCACTGGTTCATGGCTTGTTTTGTATCTTCAAACATCAACACTCTAAACCGGGTGTCTCACTCGCGGCCCTCTGATTCATGGCTTCTGACACGAGCTCAGCCGCCTCTTGCAACATACGGACGTTCATCTGACTCACGTGGAAGGCGGTACTGTTCATGAGGATTCTCTGGTTGCCCTGAACGACTTTCTTCACGGTCGAGAGATCGGCGTCATCCTTTATGCTCTGTATGTTATTCAAAATGAGAGATGAGTCCCGATCCGCGGGATAGAGTTGTTCCAGGAGCCACCTCGTCACGATCTTGTCGTTTTCCCAGAGATAGTCGTTCACGGCTCCTTGTGACTCCACGAACCAACGTCGGAACGTCGATTCCAAATCGGTTTCCTTGAGTTGAACGTTCTCTGACGAAATCGCTTTCTTCATCTGTTCTTGCAGAAGAAGTCGCCGGAGTCGCCAATAGAGAGTTTGACGAGATTTCGACCAAGGAACGATATCGCGAATAACGTTCTTCTCCTTCATCCGAGCTGGAGTGTCGTGCAGGTCGGCGAACGTCAATGCGACCTGATGGTACATTGGGCTGAGCTGTTCTTCCCGAGCTCGCAGTCGTCTCTCTAAACTTGATCTCTCCTCCCCCGGAACGGTTGCGGTGATCTTGTGGAGAATATCGATGCATTGACTATCGATGCGGTGCATTGTTTTGATGAGATCCTTTCTACGGAATCGGATTTCCACCGTTCCTTCAGGCTCTAAAACTCCGCCCCGAGATTCGGGATCCGCGTACATCTCCATATGGCATGGATTGATCGTGGCATCCACAACGGCCCACGCGCCGCCGCGCAGTTCTCCAGCGGGAGGGATGTAGACCAAAATGGGTTGCTTGTAACTCCGAAGCGCATCCACGATGTAGGCGCCGAACTTCAAAACCTGGTCGTACATGTCTTTCATGCCGCCCGAGAAGCCCCGCCAGTTAGCGAAGATCATCAGAGGTAAACCTTCGCGATTGAAATCGTTGATCGCTTGAGCAGTTTTGAACGCGGAGTCAGGGAACAGCACTTGACCCGCCTGTGAGATGTTTTTCGCCTCCGAATCCAAGTTTGCCGGATCTGCCGGATGGACGACTTCAACCGTGCGGGTTTCAACCGCGATCACACCGACGGGGATTCCACCGAGACGGGCCCGACCAGTGACCACGGTTTTGGCCCAGTTGGGCATTATCTCCGAGAAACTTCCTGCAAAGTGGAAAAGTCGTCGTTTAGCCACTATCAGCGCACTTGATTGAATTGCTTCAACGCCGATGTATGTATAAACAAAATACACCAAGGTGCGAGAATTCATCTCGATAAAATGAAACTTCGCGTACCTCGATCGAAGAACCCGTCCTCCCAGAAGTCACAGAGATTCGGACTTTCTCGTCCAGCGAGCAGCCAGCGAGGGTCGTAGGGAGCCTTTGTCGGAGTGAAAACGACCTCTCTCTCGTATGAATCGATACTTTCCATGATTGGAAGCTCGCTACCTCTTGATTTCGGCATGTACGACAACCAATGCAACATGGTCGCGCATCCCTCAAGGTCGTCGTTCACTGTTACGTGCGACACGCCGTTCTCGTGCATGATCTTCGTCCCGCCAAGCTGATTGTTCGATGTGTACACTTCCCGTCCGAGAAGTTTGTTCAGGGCTCCGGCGCCAGTCAGAATGATGTGTGACGACTCCAATTGGATGACCCTTTGTCCGAGTCGGACGAGGTACGCTCCGATACCGATGCCTCGACAAGTGACAAAAGAGATCGTGATGATGTCATCATAAGCACGAGACGTTTCTCCAGCTGTCATGCCGGCGTAGCTCAGGTTCTCAACTCCGAGACCTTCTTCTTTCCCGATGATGTTCGTGATCTTGTATCGGGACTCGCCGTCGTCCTCGATGAGCTCCGTGTTCACAGAGTTCAGAGTCGACACCTGGAAGTGGGTGGATATCGAGGTTATCGAGGTTCGATTGAAGTCTCAACTCACAGATGCATTCTGTCCGATCGCTCAACTGCGCATGCGTGACCATTCTACCTTTTTGTAGTTCTCCGGCGTCAGGTAGAGATACTTGTAGCCCCTGTCAGGGTTGTCGGGGTCGATCCAAGCGACGTTGAAGAGATGTTTCATCTCCTCCGCGAGTCCGATGCGGGCTCCGGAGTTTGCAGAAATATACAAACGAGGAATCTTCAACTCCCGCGCACGCTCCGAAGCTTTGCAGAAAAGTAGATCCTCCTGAGGTCCGAAGGTGCCCAACAGATAGGTGATGTCGTTGGCAATGACGATCACTTCTCGACCTTCCGGGTATTCCGGAGTGTACAAACGCATCCGCCAGGCAACCATCCCGATGTCGTTCTCACCGGGAAGTCTTTTCATCTCAACGAGTTTGTTATCAGAATCCAAAACCAACTCGACGGCTTCCATCACAGTGTTCGGCATCTCTATCTGCAACTGGTACAGCTCGATGTGTTCCTCCCACTGTCGTTGCAGTGCTTGTTTGAACATATCGGGGAAATCGTAGACGTATGTTGTGTTGCTCGATTGCGCTTGGAATCGCTTGTGCTGTAGATGACCCTTGGTGATGTAAGGTGCCGAAATCGGGAGACCGTGGAAGGGACCCCACCTGGTGTCGGACCACGCTTCGAAACGTATCATTCCTGTGTTCGGGTCGGCAACTTCTTTGTAGACATAGATGTCGAGGAGATAGCCGCTGTCATTGACCAAAAAAAGTCTCACGGGAATGCTTTCCTCGCCGGATCCTGGAAGTCGGACAGTCATCCTGACCTCAACGTGGAGAACACGAAGCTTCCAAAGACGGGGACCGTAGCGGAGGACCATGGAATTGACGTTCTCAGCTATTTTGATTGGATCCATGGTGACTTTTGGCAGGAAGTTCAGGAAGATGTGGTTGCAGTCGGTTTTCTTCGCGAACTGATGGGTGAACGCCACCTCGAGTTCGTCCATTGCTTCGAGAAGGAGTCTCTCCCCCTCGTTCTGCATGTACTCGTAAGAAGCCTTTTTCGTGATCAAATCCGAATGACGGATGATTGCACGGATAAAGAAACGATAATCCGTCACCGCGGACCCCTCGAACCCTTTGGGCGCCTTTGCTTTCCCCAGGTACAGGTGCATCTTCAAGGCGGCCGTCGGAATGGCTTCGAGATCGTAGTTCTTCAGACGATGGATCTCAAGTTCGAAGGCTTGTGCCGGTTCCAAATGTCGGGATATCGCATCCTCTCGATAGTCATCGTTGTGTCTGGAATGAATGGAAGTCGTGGCAGATCACAACGCAGGCTGAAGGAACGAGTTCGAATTGACTCACTGTGAACCCTTTCGTCTCACCTGAAGGTGTAGTACTGTGGGCTTTTCCCTTTCTCGAGAACGAGGAATGTTATCCGGCGAATCCTTCGTTTCCTCAAAACCTCCCGCTTCTCTCGGCAGAAATTGTGGAGCTTCTCTTTGACGATTGACTCCGGCTCGCCTTCATACCTCACGGCGACGATCACAATGTTCATCGGTTCTGTTTCCTCGGCTGATGAGTCCCCGTTTTCGCAAACTGAACAAAACAGATGATGAGAATGAGATTTTAGCCGAGCGAAGCTGTTCACGATGTTTCTCTCCATGAGGTTCAATCCCAGAGACTCACCTCCATTATATTCAGCTGAAGGCGTCCAGTTGAGCACATCTAGAATACTGTGGAATTCTCTCACGAAGTGATCGAAAGTGCTGAATGCGGCCATGACTCCGAGTCTCTGGGAGTCGAAGTCCGGCGTGCGTCCTCCTTCTGATATTACCCTGTCCTCGTACAGGGGAAGGTTGGCGAGGCTGAAGAAAGGGGAACAATGAGACGCCTGACGCACTCTTCAGCTCTTCATTCCATCGACCACGAAGGAGAATCTTCTTCCTTCATGTCCGCAAAACAGGAGAAAGTGGAAAAGGACATCGATCCTTGTTCCTGATCAAGAGGTTTCTTGAAGTAGGAAACTCAATCTCCTCAACTCACCGAGTGGGGTGGGAGCTGGGGAGCAGGAACTGATATTGTGCTGCGCAGACTCCGCTCCTCATCTCTAAATGCTGCAAACTCGTCAAATCGTATGAGACGTAGGCTCGCCGGATGTAGACTTCAAGAGCAGCCTCCCTCACAACTTGGTTTGGATGATAAAAGAAATCTTGGAGAACGTCGAAGATCGATGTCTCCGACATGATGAGTTTCTGAAGATTCTCAGGACAGAAGTTGTGGCCGTAGCTGTCGATGGCTGATAGAAATATCGATTCCATTTGATTGTGTCGAAGCTCGTAGCTGGGCTGGTGGGCCGCTATCAACACCTGTCGAGCCCGCACCGCAACCTTCGCGTTATCCTGATTGCTCAACGTCGTGAGCTCGTTCAGTGTAGCGCTCAGTTCATCTGTGAGTCCTGGTCTGGGGCCGGAGAGGTGATCGATCAACTCGATCATGAGATTGTTCCTCTTATCGACGCTGTAGTGTGAGAATATCTTGTCCACGATCGTCTTCGTCGAATCTTTGTGCTTCCTTCGAAGGATCGCGACGCATCTGTCGTAAGACCCTTGTTGGAAGTCTTCTTCGACTCTCAGGTACTTGCACAGGAGCTCTTGGAGGACGTTCTTCATCCTTCCCCGGATGCCGTTCCGATATCTGAAGAGGAAGACAAGAGGCGTCACGAAAATCCGACGAATATGCAAACCGACTCATGGGAGAACTCCTGAGGTTAGAACTTGCCTTTGGACCAGCTGCACGATGTCTTGGGTCGTCAGGAAGAAAACGTCTCTTTCGCTCCTCTTGTGGAGTGTCGCTGCGTAGCCGTCGATCACGGACGCGATCTGCTGAGCGGGAAACTGAGCCAGAACAGACGTGATGTTCTTTTCGTACATTTCCATGAGCTGACGGATTCTCAGCTCGACTTGTGGAGAAATCCGGCCCGAAATCGACGAAATGGTGTCTTTGAGCTCTAGCAGAGGTAGTTGCGGGTCACGCAAGGTCTTCATGAGGATCTCGAGCGAGCTTTTGATCCTTTGTGAAAGATGAGGCTCGGGAATACCGTAGCCGTCAAGTATGTTCTCCAAGTCGGATTTCGCGCTCGTAAACTGCTGATTGAGTTTGTGGAATCTGTGTCGTTCCGATTTCATGGCTGGGAAACCCCCAACATAGGGTTGAGCTTTCCTGACCCTGGTGGGATCGTCCAGTTCGAGACGCGCCAAAACGGCGCCGGCTTCCAGGACAGCACCCGGTCGTTTCATTATGAACACTGTTCCTGGTTCTTCGACTGTCAACGTCATGACCATCTTCATCACTTCGATCTCGGCGTAGATCTGACCGGCGACGACGTGGCTGCCGTCCTCGACCAAGAACTGGATCAGCTTTCCCGTTGAAGGTGATCTCAGAACGGACGGATCCTTCTCTTTTTCGAAGACACACGTCTGGTTGCCGATGACGACCCGGTAGCGGTCAACCTCTTCCTTCATATAGGTTGTGTACGACGAACCGTCGATGCTGATCAGGAGGCTGTCATCCGACAGCTGATGGGTTTCGACTTCTCTATGGGTGCCGTTCATGACGAGGAAGTAGGTGTTCGGACCACTCTGGGAAACCTCGACCGAGTATTTGATGCCGTCAGCGACCAGCTCCACGGGACAGGTGTTGTCTAGAGTTGACATCGGGAGGATCTGACCTTTTTCCAAGGCCGTCTGAAATCCTAAGAAGTTCTCTCGGATGGTTTTGTAAGCGACGTGGAGGGCCCCGCTTGTGACGGACAGCATCATATCCGGTTTTCCCGCCTTCACTCGTTCGGCGATGAGTTTGTCCAGCCATCCGGTGTCGAATGAATTCTTCTTGAAGGCTTGAGTCTCGAGCACCGTAATCAGGAATTCGTCCGATGTCCTGAAGTCGCCTCGAATGGATAATTCTTTCAGAGCGATGACGAGGTTCCTGGGAAGGAGAGAGTCCAATTAGTCCATAATTATATGACACTTTCATGCTTGGCTGAATTCTGTCATTCCGCAGTGAAATACCACAAGAGCCGGACCACGGTTAGAGTCCCATGCCAAGGGGAGCGGCCATGGCGTCGAAAAAACACACGAATTGAAAGCTACTCACTCTCGAGCTTCGTCGCGATCCTCTCCCTTGGAGAAACAGTGACCGAACTGCGAATCGGCGAATTCGTGAACTCCGCCGGACGCTCCAACCGAAAAGTAGCCCCAAACGTTTTTGTTGCTGCGGAAATTCAATTCTTGTAAACCGCCCGCTGAAGGCTTGAAACCGTCATCGGGATTTTCGGACGTTATCCTCGCGGCAATCACGTGACACTTCGGCGACGGTTTGTGAGGTGGATTGTCGAAATCGATGACGGTGTTGCCGTAGGGATCTTCGCCGTAAAGCGCACGAATGTCTTTGATTCGGTGCAGCGGCACACCCATAGCGATTTGCAGCTGACAGGCGGGAAGATTCACGTCGCTGATCAATTCCGTGCAGGGATGCTCCACTTGGAGTCGAGGATTCAGCTCGAGGAAATAGAATTTCCCGTCGCTGTTGTAAAGGTACTCGACGGTACCCGCGGAAACGTAGCCAACCATTTTGGCCAAACGCACCGCCGCCTTCTCCATTTCGTCGAAAACGTCCTGATCGGCAAAAACGCACGGAGCCTCCTCTATGATCTTCTGATGTCTTCTCTGGATCGAGCAGTCTCTGCCGAAGAGGGAGATCGCGTCGCCGTAATTGTCGGCCAGCAGTTGAACCTCGAGATGACGCGCTTCGGTGGCCAGCTTCATGATGAAGATCGGGGATCCCGGCACCTCGGCTTGCACCTGTCGGAAACAAGCCGGGAAAGTGTCCACGCACTCGCATTTCCTTATTCCTTTGCCCCCTCCCCCTTCCGAGGCCTTGATCATGACGGGGAAGCCGATTTTCTTTGCGGCTTCGAGGCCGGAATCGACGGAATCTGTTGAACGAACGTCTCATTGAAGTTACCGGAACGAGGACAGCTCCCAGGATCGATGGAAGATCGAGCGGTACTCACCTACGCAGCCTTTCTTGTAGAGATCTGGATCGACGCTGCATTTCTTCGGGTTCCATTCATCCTTGAGGTCCGCTCCGTTCCACGGAAGAGTGGGAATGTCAGCCGTCTGCGCGACAATGCTGCTCGAGATTTTGTCACCGAGAGCGAACATCGCTTCTCTCGGAGGACCCATGAAGACGATCCCGATCTTCGCTAAGAGCTCAGGCAGTCGAGGGTTCTCTGATGCGTGGCCCCAACCAGCCCACACGGCGTGAGCCCCGACTCGCTTCGCGATGTCCACGATCAGATCCACGTTCGCGTAGTTGTTGTTGTTCGATCCGCCAGGTACGGGGACACATTGATCCGCGAGTTTTATATATTCTGAATTATCGACAAGAAATTAAGGATTTAGATCGATCTTGGGGGAAATTCTGGGCGATTGGAGGTTCTCTGGATCAGAGGTTCCGCGGAACCCCATGGCGTTTCTCGAATCATTCAAAGGTCCCGCAGGAGGGTCCAAAGAGGGGAACTCGGGAACGTTCTTCGGAGCCCAGGGGTTCCGTGGAGCCCCCTGTAACATTGTCAATCTTATCCTCTCCCAGCGCTTCGTAGGAAGCAGGGGTCCTGTGGAAAGGTTAGAAAGCGCTGCTCTAGATTCCACGGGCAAGCCTGTTATCCCGATCGACGGCGTCGGAAGCTTCGTCTTGTCGATCGCAGAGTTCTGGCCGTGAATCAGAAAACAACAAAACTCGAGTGGGAACTCACCCGCGTTTGCAGCCAAATCCTCCGGAGTGAACATCACAACGAAGCGGATGGCTTTGTCATTTTTGAACATTTCGTTGGACCATCGTCTGATGGATCGCATGCATTTCACTGCCGCGAGACCGTTATTTGCGATCAAGATGTTGTTGATGACATGAGTTCCCCCGAAAAGACTGACGAACTCCTCCGGAGTCGCAACGACAAAGTTCTGACTGCGGTTACTCGCCGGCATGTTGTGTTCCCGACTGAGAAATGTGTTCAAGTTGACGTGGTGGCGAGTCGGCGTCGCTGCAACCTTGACGTCCGGGAATTTGTCCTTCCAGATCTGGCGTTTCACGGGCCCTCTGTTTCTATCGGAGGGGGAAGAAAAGTGATCTCTATCACACGACTTCCATGGCGACCAAGGGGAAGTCTCGGATATCTCCTACAGCACTGAAAATATGAAAGAAGATAAGCTATGGAAATATGGAAGAATGTCTGTGGCTCTCCAAGAACTACGAAAGATTGAAGGGAACACATCGACGCCTTCTTTTCCTGATTTGTGAAATCAAGATGAACATACGAAGAATAAATGTTCGAAAATAGCGCCTCTCAGAATCACGGCTGCTATCTCTGTTCTCGAATCGTTTTCCCTCTTCCTGCTTCTGATGCAACCTGCTACGCTCTCGATTGACTTTTGTCGAGAATCAGAAATGAATCAGAACTATGTTTGTCATCTGGCCAAAAGAAATCGATCACGCAACATGAGAACAACGAGCTCAATCCCGACTCAGAATAATCCCTCTAGAATCCTCTTCGGTCATTGGGCTGAACTCGTCGTTCTGAATCTCCATCCAGAACTTGGTCATTGTTGAATGGTCGATGGAGTTCGCAGTATACTAGCTTGACAACGAATTTGATCCAAATCTTGGTAAATTGGACGCCGGAGGTCATTCAGAGTTTGTTCCAACTCGAGTTTACTCACAATTTCTGGTGCATAGAGAAGTGGCGGTCAGTTCAAGACCCGGGAGCCGTTCAGAGCTAGCACTAACTAAAATGAGCAACACAAGTGATCGAGTTCACGTGGAGCAAGATAGAAATGTTTTGTACAAAATACTCGACTGAGAAGAGGGCGATCGAGAAATGGGGTGATGTTGCCCTTGCTGCTTTCTCCGGCGTCGATTCTCACCGCCGAGCTTGAGAAAGTGATCCCGTTGCTCGTCAAACCACGAAAGGATACGCGTTGACCTCAATGAAAACCCGGCTTTCATCGATCTATCGAAGCGTCGCGTCGTTTGACCGAAACTCGTTGTGGTTCCATATGACTGAATTTCATTGGAGGGGAGTCGTGACCGGATTTGAGTTTGAGACGCAGAATGAACCGAACGATCCTCACCCCGTCGCTCCGAACAAACGATCGAAAAAAGTCTTTCAGGGTACTTTGAAAAACAAGATGTCCCAGGAATGAAATGTGGTTCATGGCAGATGGTTCGGTCCATCGGCTGCAAATCGCACAAGTAAGCGGTGTATCCGGATGGGAACTTTTGTCATGTGACCCTTCACTGTATCAAGTTTCCGCAAGTCAAATTTTGCCGTACGGATATTCACGAATCGTACGGACGATATTGAGTTACGTCAATTATCTCCATTTTATAGATTCCAGAATCAAGTTTATATATTTGATCATCATAATCATATTTCAGGCAATTTCTCAATATTTCGGATCAATTTTGTAGCTTTTGAATTTCAAGGCGAGTCAGGTTACCGAATCAAGCTTCCTGTCGAAGTCAGACACATATCCGACTCGACCCCACGGAGGAAAATATTCCGTTGCATGCTGACCGGGAATCCACTTCATTTATTCAGAGTCGTCACTGAGCTTTCTTCTTCAGTGAGCAACAACGACAACAATATCTACATTTGCGAGTCTTGATGCGCTTTCTATCTCTCCCCACCTGGGGTTTAGATCTCAATTGTCAAGTTGTAAATTTGAACGAGGTCGAAAGCGAGAATTTTCGACGACCGCCGCAAACAGACGGCGAATCTCCTCACGAAAGATCGCTTTTTTGAATCACAGCAGGATACACATCGAGAGATATACATCCTTATAGAGAGGAAGATTTTCTGGATACGAATTCACATAATCGGGAAAGAACTCTACATTTACCTAAAATCACACTTTTCACGATCTGGACGTGGAACTAGAGCACCGTGCTCGTCATCAACCTCGCTTCGAGATTGCGCGAGGTCCTTCTAGAAGTTCTGTATCTTCAACAGACTTCTTTGGTGTCTCTGCGTTCCGTCCGTCGTCTTGCAGAGCTACGTCCGCGAACTTCTCGATCCGATGCAGTGTTTCTCTGACGTACACTACGAAAGCAGGCGTTGCCATGAAAATAGACGCACAGTATGATCCGCTCTCAGCAGCTTGGAAGAAATCTGAATCACGAATTCGATGTTGGGGCTGAGCGAAAGGATGAAGAGAAGGACAATCACTTCAGGACGACAGATGAATTTGTAAACCGATGATAATTACCTCTGTTGTCCGACTCAGCGATCAGATTTTCGGCTTGCGTCCAGAGTACGGTTGTTCGGCTCAATATTGAGCAACGTTCGTGATATCTCTGCAACTGAAGTGTTTGAAGTCGTTAGAATCATCAGAAGAAAAACTTTCGTGGGAACAAGATGATTGGAAACATCTGACGCTCACATTTGACACCAGATCCACGCTGACGTGAGCTTCATTCGCCTGCGTTGTTGAAATATCATCTTGTCGCGTGTCCTGTTCATCGATCTCAAGGCGGGAAATCTCGCTTCCGGAGTCAGTTTGAAAACCGCAGTCTCTCTCGTCATTCGGAGTCTCTCGTTCCTCGATTTTCCCGCGCTTGGGTGAAATCTTGGCTCGGGTGAGGATGTTCGTGAATTGGTTGAAGCTTTCTAAAAAGTATCCTCTGCGAGGAAAACCGAACGTGAGAGTTATTTACCTCGACAGATGTGCACGACTTTCGAAACTCAATTGTTAAACCTTGGATCATGATTCAAAAGAGCACTCACTTGAGAACACCGCTCTTGTCAGACGCATTGTAGATTCGGTAAAAACAGAAAGCTTGCATCTGCAACGAGAGGATCAACAATCGACACTCTGACGAGTGATCTGGGAGCGACTGCTGTAGCACTTGGGTGGTGGTCTTGTGCAAAAGCCTCAAGGCGTCTCGGAAGACTGCCAAATAGGCCAAGTTCCGACTCTGATTGAGCTCCATAAAGTTTCCTGGAAGTTTCTGAACGAGAATGAAGCATTGTCTCCGCGAGGTCTCGTCCGAACCGACACTTGAACAGGAGGAACAGGAGCAACACAGAGGAGAAATCACGACGAAAGGAGTTTCTTGTCGCACTCAGGAGTGAGGACAAAAGGAACACGGAAGTCCTTCAACGCAATATTGACATCTATCTGTCTGATTTGTGAATACGGTCGAAGAGAAGGAGCTCACCGCCAGACAGGGAGCAAGCGGCAGACTGGAGATATTTCAGAGATTTCGAAGCAGAAGTCGTCTCCGAATCTCCCGCCTGTTTTAGGGCCTCTGCTTCTTCGAAGATGTTTTTGGTGGTGCTTTCGCCTTCTTGAGCTGCGCGCCGACGAGCGTCCGACAACGTCATGCCCCACTCGAAGGGGTTGGCTATGAGGTATCGCGCATACAGAGGATACATTGCGGCGCTAAACTCTGTGTTCTTCAATGAAACCTGTCGGAGGTTTCTCCACCGATCCAACAACATTGTCTGCTAATCGCGCACGCTAAGGACCTCCGGCTGTCCGTGATTCTTTGAGCGTGTTCTTCTGCGGATGGCTCGCGCATGTTGCGAACAGGCCGTGCGGGAACCGACAACTTTCGAGAGAAAAGACGCCGCGGAAACAATATTAGCGATACGCACAAATGTCAACTGAAACACGCACACATGTGACAAAGACGCTCACTATCTCTCAACGGTCCGCAGAGTACAAATTCCATCGAGTTGTCTTCAACGAATATTTCGAGCGGTCAAACTGATGCCGATTCTCTCCGGAAATCCGTCATCACAAAAGACCAACCGCGATGGCTTCCGCAGAAGCAGAATTGGAGCGTCTTTCATCTTGAGGTTGCGGCTACTTTTGCGGAGACCATTCGAAGAAAGTGAAGAGAGCGGAATTCAGTTTTTCGCGAGAGACGACTCGCGGAGGCGTCGTAGGAATGGTTGGACTCATGTCAGGGATGAAGAGTAATTGGAAGTTCGATCTCATCGGCTCGTTGCCGACATGAAAAGCTTCCAAACTCCGACTTGATTCGGAATGCGCGAGGAGAAAGAAAACTCTGAATGAATCAATTGACAAAATTCTCTATTGTTTCAGCAGAGGGCCCCTCTACATTGCACTTACTGCTGCGATTCGCATGTTCTGTAAAAACTCCAACAATTCATTCTCTAAGCTTAAAGTATGTAGATTGTCTAGAGGCGCTTAATTTGCGCGATAAGTTCCGGTCATTTGCATTTCATTGCAGGATCGAGAGGCGCCGATTTCCATCCAGTGAACGGCACCCCAAAACTCGTGCCTTTCGATGAAGAACCTTCTTGCAAGTCTCCATCCAGGTCTATCTATCTAACTATCAATATGGAAGCGAAAAATCGCTGATAAATATACTCTTGCCGGCTTCCGCGGCAATGTCCAAATACAACAAAATTTACAATATCAAATTATTTCGGCATAGACATATTTTCCTCTCCGTCGGTCAAGATGAGCTCTTGAAAACGTCGATCCGACAGATTGCTTCTCTGACGTAGAGCACGAACGCTTCTGGTGGCATACTCACAAACGAGGTAAACGATGCGCTCTCAACGGCGTCGAAGAATTCTGGAAAAATTCGAAAGGAAATATAAGCGGAGTTGGAGTGCAGCTCTTCCCAAATATGTACATTACACCAGACGAATTGACTGTAGAGAAATGTGATTGATGATTACTTTTGTTGCCAGAGATGTCGGCCAAGGTCTCAGCTCGCGTCCAGAGTTCTATAGCCCGGTTCACTCGGGAAAGACGACTGCGGTACTGATGGAAGAGAATAGTAACTGGATTAGCTCCGGAATTTCGAGATTCCTCAGAGTTCTTGTCCTCTACAGTTTGATTGAAATTATCGAATACTCACGGTTTCCACAGGGTCCGTGCCTGAGGTAGACTGCATCGTTGCGTCGAGAGATTGTTGAGTTACGTAGCCGCTCGATTCAACCGAAGAAAAACTACCTCGAGAGCTGAACGTCGAGTCCGTGAGGCTGTTCGATCTCGCTCTGGCGTTTCGGTCTTCCACCGCGCCAGTGAGACACATCCGCGCAAGTTCGTTACGCTTCTCTGATGAGCACTCCCTGGAGAAGAAGGAAAAGAGATCAATGAACTGTGTCCAGTAAAGTTTTCCCAAAACACTGGAAGGTGTCAGAAGAAATCGTCAATCGTCCTCAGGAGGCAGACTCACCGTGGAGTTTCGTTCCTGTGTCTTAAAGTGCTTATTTGATGATTCAAAACAGCCTGCATCTTCAGGAATATGATCGCCAGCTGACATTCCTGTGAAGTGTTCGGCTCGACGTGCTGCAATCCTTGGTTGAAGACGCATTCCACGAGAGATAACGTCTCGTGCAAAATAACCGACGAGGTAGTCGACGAAGGCCGAGTGCGAACCATGAAGTTGCCTAGAAAGTAAGAAACCTTGATACTGGAACCCGTCTTTGCCTGATTGATTGATTGATTGATTGATTGATTGGTCTCAAAAAGACAAAAGGTGAAATGGAATCACTTACTGCCCAATAAGAAGCACGCGGCCGACTCGAGGAATTTCTTCGATCTCGCCGCGAGTGTCGTCTCGACGTCGGCGGCGTGTTTCCAAGTCCTCGCCTCGTTGAGGAAGGCGACGTGACTGGTTCTCTTCTGTTCTTCAAGCGCCCGCCTGCCAGCATCGGACAACCTCTTGCCCCAACTGAAGCCGCCGGTCTCGAAGTCGCATCCGAGTGAGGCGCCAGGATGACGAAGCTCCATTTGCACTTCTGGGTTCTTGAGTTTGTTGACAGACTCTCGTCGGTTCTGTGTCGTCCGATCGGAAGACACAGCCGGTCTCGTCGCGGAAGGTCTGCTCCCTGGCGTTTCCCTGTCGCTCGATATCACAGCGTACGGTTCTTCTGTGGCAATCACGGTGATGCTCTTGCGATTCTCAGCGGGTTTCCGGGGTATCGTCTGAAGTGTTTTCAGAGGAATTTTCACGATCAATGAGAAATTCTCGTCCTCGTCGACATCTCGCAGTGTTCGATTGTTGGCAGCCGCGCGTTTGCGTCCAGATGATCGATGAGAGATGCTGCTCGCCGAAGAAACGTTGAAGAGGGACCCGGAATGAGACTTCGAACGCGGAGTAGAAATCAACGGCGCGCCGCGCGGAGGAGGCAAAAGGAATGATTCCCCGGGCAGGAGTGTCTTCTCCTGATCCTGGTTCTCAGTCAATGCTGACGCGCTTTCTCTCGAGGTCGTCATTCTCTTCTCATTTCGGCTTTTGGTCGAGCTGATTGAGGACGGCGGCCGTTTCTCAATCGAGGATGGGACCCGATCTCCCTTCTTCTGCTCCTTGGAGGACTTCCGCGGGTCATTTCTAACATCAAGATCGGAGAGGGGTAACGGCGCCTTCATTTCGTTCAGAATCCGGTCGAGAACGTTCGCTTTTTTCGGCAGAGTTTGTCCACTCTTCCGGCTGCCTCTCCCAAGATGAATGTTCTTCTCGACGTTGCCGCCCCTGAACTTGGATGAGACGCTCTTTTTGACTCGCTCCGTTTCCGCACGGCGTCCCGTGCCACCGATGACCTTGTTCGTCCCTCCATCCTGTTCAGGCCGAGAACTACGAAGCGTCGAAGTCGAACCGCCCATCCCTTCAGAAGGTCTGTGACGAGAAGCCGCTGCATCGTCTTCGACATCGAAATCGGGCAAGAGCGACGGAACCCTCATTTCGGAAAGGACCTTCTCGATGAGTTTCATGTTCACTCGTGATGGGCCCTTGGTACGCTCGACGCGATGCTCTTCGGCAACAACAGCACTTCCCGGCTTCGAAGAAGAGCTTTCGCGACCTCTTGTGGTCGAAACCCCGCAAGATGGACGCGTAGGAAGCTGTGTCAGCTTCTGCTGCCGGTGCAAAGTCGCCAATGCCGGGGTTGGAACAGAAGACTTTCCAAGGTCCTTCTTGGGAGCGGTCACCGTGTCAGTTCCCACATCGGAATCAGTATCGGATTCAGATAGGAAAGACCGCGCGTAGTTCCTGATTCCCGTTGACGAATGTTTGGTTTCTCCAACGTGATCGGTCCTGTCGAGGTTGGTACTCCCGAGCTTCGATAAATCACTCTTGCGACCTTCAGCTACACCCGTGACGTCATTCGAGCATTCTGGAGCCTTGAAAACGGGAACCTGACCTGAAGAGTGAAAGTTCCCGCGCATCAAACATGAACTTTCTGGCCCTTCGACTTTCCTTCCGAGAGAAGTTTGCTTGTCATCGCTCCCGTCACTCTCGGACAACACCGGCAGGAGCTTCGTTTCGCTCGGAATTCTTTTCGGAAGAACCGAGTCTGTTGTTGATGAAACCTCCTGAGTTTCACCGCGATTGTTGCCGCCCGAAGAACTGCTCTTCCTCGGAAGGGTCACCGTGTCATCGTATGAGCCGGAGTTCGGAACCGTTTGTTCCGTATCGTCAACCTTGCGATCATGAGCCTTATCAACTACTCCGTTGGTGCCCGACATCGGAATATCTGCGCCGTCGATGTCCATTCTGGGGGACGTTTTGTCTTGATCATCAGATCGAATCGGTGGCAGCTTTGTCTCGCCCAGAATGGATTCAGGCTGAAGAGAGTCCTTTGTTGATTCCTGGCGATGATCTTTGAGAGGATTCTCTTCCCCGACACGGCTGGTCTGGTCAGCACAGGCTGTGGTCCGGTCGGCTGGAACTATGGGAACAGCCTGGATGCCTCTCGAATCCAGGGACTCCTGACCGATGTGATCTTGTGCGGAGTTCGGCAGAGATTGCGAATTCGAGGAAGAGCTCATCGACTCACTTCCGTCGGACCGAGGAGCGGTATGAGGGAACAGAGTTTCCCGAGAATATCTGTACGATTCCCATGCTGGACCGTACCACTTTTGTTGCTTCGGATCGCCTGCGGAGAGCTGTGAAGAAGTTTCACTATGAAATCTGTCACAATCCGCTTAAACACGGTTTCAGTTAGCAGAGAACCCGCATCGAAATATTCAACTTCTGAATCCAAACAGCGTTCAAGTCATCGCCGACTGAACCGAGTTCGATTGGGGATCGGAGAATCGAATTCGATATCTTCAGTTATTCGGTGAAGGAAGAAAACTCACTTTGACCGGCGGATGGAAAAGATTCCGCTCCGCAGACGTCACAGACAGGCGATGTTGGATCCTGTCGCCGGTTGGAACACCCGATCTCGCGATTTGTTCCCTTCTTTTGAAGAAGGCGGTTCGTTTGAGAATTTCGCGGTGTCTGGGGCTGTAAAGAAGTTGAAGAAGGAAACCTGTCAGTAACTTCAAAACTTTCTGCATAGTCCGTTCAGCTGTCGATTTCTGTTCGATTCCGATATGGGCGCACAATGGTTAGTCGTTGACATCCTCGGCATGCAAGTGAGCTCCGGCGGCTGCACTGACACAAAGCTCACAGCAGTGTTAGCGCAAGAAGAGCTGCGGAGGATTAGAGGAAAATCGAGATCAACTTTCAGTTTCATTACGCAGATCGCAGCTCCCATTCACGAAAACTGCGTAGTTGAGAATCGGAACGAACTTTTGGAATTTTGTCGATTGAATGCGGGGTTTGGGGAAGAACAAATCACAAGATCCCGAAATCATTCAACTTCAGAGTCTAGTTTACTCATTCAGGCAACAAGACTGAATATACCCGTCCTGGAACATGTCAGCCGTGTGGCTATTTCTGCTGATCATTGACTGGATCTTGAATCCTTGGATGATCGAACTCTTGGGCCCTTCTGTGTGCATGTTTCCGCGGGTCCGCGTCCCGAACGAGCGTAAGCCAAGTGCGAGACTTCGTATTTCTTCGATTAGGTTTCAATTTCAGCTGAACTCCTTGGAAACCATCGCACTCAAATATGATCCGACTCGAGTCAAGTACCGTGCCACGACAACTCGTCGAAAGCGGATGTTTTAGTGCACCTTTGATCCATGAAGTTCTCGCTCACCTCTTGTGTCTGCGGTCATGCACTCCGTACATGTTCCCGAGAGAAGCCTGAGACGAATAGAAGTCATTCGAGAAACTTCTGTGCATACTGTGGTCCTCTGAGACACTGGAGTTTAGAGTGTCTGATGTTCTAGTTTTCTGATCGAGAGCGAAACTTCTCGTCCCGAAGCAAGCCACCGTTCGATCGAAAGTTCATATGTACATTGAACCTTTGTGGGACTATTCGGCGCCACATGATTGAAACTCTTCCCCGTACCACGCGTGTGGTACTAAATGGCACTGACTCTTTTAGAACCCCGTATTGAAGACATGCATGGTCGCTACGGATTCCTCCTCTCATTCAATTTGAATAAAAAGTCAACAGAGAAAGCGGCATCGAGTTGATACGATGTCGACCGGTGCCTGGGTTTGACAGTACCAAGTTTTGCATCGCTACTTCGACCGCGTTCACGAATCTCGAGGTTTTCGCGAGATCTGACCGCAAGAAGCCTCTCAAAAGGCCTCGATCGAGGAGCGAGACAGCAAGAATCGGCGGACTGACGCCTCCCAAAACGAGTGTATTATGCGGAAGGCGCAAAGGTTCTTCGAGTGATTCGAAAGAGACTTTGTTTTGAACGACGAGTCTGATATCGAGTCTCTGCTGACGTCACTGAAGTTGAGGCTTGAGAAGGCTTGAGAATATGCTTGCATGTTATTTGAGAATTCGGATCCTTAAGAGTACATAGTGCCAATGTTCTTTGTACCGTAAGAGAGACTCGGATTTTCCAAAGAGAGAGAAATGTTCGATATTTTCGTGAACTCGGATTTTCGAAGCTGAAGCCTGCTAATCTTCTAAACAGCGTGTTCTATTTACCTATTGAGTTTCTTCGAAAGGAGCCAGAACGGCCACTTCCAGGTTTTCCGAACGACTCGAACGGGTTCTACGAATTTCAGACGCCGGGAGCCAGAAAGGAGAAACAAAGCATTGCACGATGCACTGTCGAGCAAGCACGTTTCAAGCTTTTGGAGGACTCTTTTGCAATATTAGTCTGAACGCGTACTTTTTGAACGCAACAGCTGAATCAACTCCGACCAGCACCCGAGGTAAAAGAATTGTCCCGACGGACAACACCCATCACCGAGGAACGGAACGAACTACCATTTGTGCTGCTCGAAGTCGGAACTCATCACCTCAAAGGCACGATCACCGCCCCTGGCCAAGGAGCCGACTTGATCGTTTCTGAGGCGCGCGTGATTTTTTTCGGGAGAGCACGTTGAACGTACTCTCTCGGTTGAATTCTACGACAGAACAGGATCATGGAGATATGAAGCATGGAAGGCACCCAAGGGAAAGAATGAACCTGATAGTCGATTTCCCAAGAAAATCAAAGCGAGAGATGAGTGGGATAGTGAGTGATTGCTCGTCAAGATGGACTGCTCCACGCAACCTTGCTCCACGCAACCTTGCTCCACGCAATCTCGTCATATTTCGAAAACGTGCCGATGAGAATCATCCCATGGATGCTCTACATTGCTGAACCCGGAGTCCGTCGCGAAACGTCAAATCGAGACGTCACTCACTCTTGAGATTCAAGCGGGGTTCCTGGGAGGCTATCCGCATGCTGTCTCACTCCATTCCGTCGGCATCAGATTAAGCGTCGGACTAGGACTCTCCGAGTCGATCTAAAATTTTCGAAGTTCCATTTCGCACAGCGGCGACAAACGCTCTCTGTTTTCACGAGGTCAACTTCAAAATACTGTCCGAGAAGCGGGGGTTTGAACATCTGTTTCAAATCGTGGTCTGATCATGTCATCAACGACAATCCGATTAGAGTACATATCCTGGCGAAGAAACCGCGCCGACCAAAAGCGTGTTGCGGGACTGTATCTTTCGAATAACAACGTACAATCATCTTACTAACCTGTCGCTTTTGAGTCCGTGCATGTTCCCGCTACAAATATCCTGATTTGGATCACTACGGTGCAGCAATGGCAACGTGGCGTTGCTGTTCGACCCGAGAAGCAGACTGCTATGAGGCTTTTGCGAGTGCACGCTGGTTCATTCCATGAGGTTGCACTCACGTGTTATCCTTTCAGATCCTTGAGACAGAGCACCATGAGCACGCTCCTCACCTTCATACCTATCCTCCCTCATTGGCACCGAAGACCCGTCCCCCTGTCTGCGATGGGATCCCTTATTGTTCGATCTCAGCTGAATGGTGCGCTATAATTTCTCTACCCCGTTCTGCTTACTGTACTTCTCTACTCAATCCTGTTTCCGGCCTCAACAAAACATCAGTTCTAGGTCTCAAGGTGTCAGAGAGAAAAAAAAACTCCCGAGCGTGATTCACAGAAGCCACCAATGGGGTTTCGACAAGTCTCTAAGGATAATGGTCGCTCCAAAACGGAACCATACACAAAGTTCTCGTGAAATTTTCTGTAATCTAAATCGCCGGACGAAGTCTTGCAAAATATTGGGGATACCCACAATCTCCTCATTACAAGCTGGGAAGATGAGAAGTTTGAGAATAAGGAATTTCGGATAACCGGAGGAGTCGTTCCCCAAATGTACGCGATAATATCTGGAAGAACGAGTTGAATATGCGAAGCGGTTCGCGATCATCTTGGCTGACAATGAGTTATGGGACTAGGCGGCTTCGCTAGATGAGCGGACTATGAGGACCACTCTACGACTGCCCTTCTTGACGGTATTTCACCTTCGATGTGATCGAGCGGCTCTTGACCTTCGTGGCCACCCGTAACTGACAACCAACTCTTCGGTGCGGTTTCCTCGAAAGCTAAATGCAGAAGTTTCATTTGGTGAGGTTCCAGCTCAGCCAGACAGAGAACAGCGAACTTCCGTTTGAATAAAGAAGAGCTTGTTTTCGAACGTGTTTTCATTAATATAATGATAACTAGCGTTCCCAGTCGCGCTTCGTTGCGACAGTCCATTGGGCGGTAGATTCTTCTCCGCAAAGTTTCACCTCGGGAGTTGAACTTCTTTGCCGGAGTCGAGAACTTAGTGCCCCGAACTTCCTTTTCGTATATGAGGCCCACCACTCAACGGTTTGAAGGCCCTGGCATCTCGGCCTCCGGCAAGATCTGCAATACAGGATCGAATAATGTTAGCAAGACTCGAAAACAACGGTATCGGCAGAGAAGAACATGAGAACTCTCATAAGCTGATAAGATTCGCGTGGATTATTGTATGCTAGTTTCATATGTCGACGCAATCGACGCGCCTCGTTTGGGAGATGGCGTCCTCGTCAGGGATACAGTGTCTTCACGAATAACAAGTGTTCGTGTCCAACAATGCTCCAGCGATCAATACCGAGACGATTTTCAAGTTCCTGCCCGCCCGCGGGGTAGAACCCAGACGGATGATGCAGACGATAACATCCCACGACTCCCATTCCTCATTTGTCATAGGGGTGACCGGGCTCTCATGCACAGTGGCGTATCTAGGCAAAGTGCCGCCCGGGGCGGAATTTGGAATTTTTCGAAAATGCCGCCCCCTCG